>VXAC01000100.1:70272-82622 GCA_013399225.1 Rhipidura dahli
AAAAAAAAAAAAAAAAAAGCACATCTCACTGAACAAAACCTTCAGTGCAGTTCTGCAAACACAAGGGGCTCAAGTAATACATTTGCATTTTGTGCCTTCCTTTCAGTCAACAGAAAAGGAGCTTGTGAGTCCTTCTGGAGCCACCTGCCTCTAAAAGAGATTTCAGATGACATGGAGTAGTGGTGCTGTGGCTTCAAGCACAGCTTTCCCCAGCAGAAATAGCTGTTAGCACCAAAACAAATGGAAAGGCAGAAGATTAAGTAACAGAAAACAAAAAAGAAAAATCTATAGAGATGAAGAGTTTTGAAGGAAGATGGAAGAGGAAACAAGAGAGAGACAAATGAGGCCACAAAAAAGATTAAGAGGCACAGAGAGGCAGCTGGATGGCTGAGGGAGCCCAGCCAGGCTGGGGAAAAAGGCTGCTGGAGCAGAGGGATGCTCAGCAGTGGCTCCAGAAGCCCCTCAGGAGCAGGGAAAAAAAACAACAGGAAAAGGAATTTTATTTAAGGAGTTCAGAGCTTAATCCTGCTGCATCCCATCTGGTCAGAATGGTTACCCCTGATACTGCTGGTGCACCTGTAAATAGGGTGAGTAGGGTGACAAGTGCCAGAGCTGGCCTGGAGTTCTCTATCAAAACATTCACCCAAACAGAAAACCCAGATTCTGCGAGATAAAAATAGAGCAAAGAGTATTTCCTAGCAAAAGAGGAAAAATTGAGAGCAGGGTATGGGTACTTCTAGAGTCAGGCTGAATCAATACTATTTAGAATGATGCAGTTAATTGAAATATTCCGTTTTGGGCAATTCTGACATTAATTTTCATTGGGTTCATTGACCAAACACTCTGGGAAATTGCATTTCAAGTGCCTGAGCTCCACTTCTCTGAGGGGTCACATCCCACCTCTCACAGGACCCCTTGGCCTCTGCTTTTTAGCAAAGCAACACCTGGAGGAGTGGTAGAGTCAGGAAGCTGAGCCTCCAGGAACACAGGGAGGATAAAACAGTGCTGGAATTCCAGTTTCCATAGGGTATGGAGGTGAGGCATGGTTGGGATAACCCCTAACCCAGCTCTAATGCAACCAGCCAGATCCAAAACTGCATCCCAGCCTCCAAGATTTCCATCTGATCCAAACACTGCCTTTGGCTTTTCATCTGGACCTGAACTCCCTGCAGGTAAGCAGAGTTTTGAGAAATTTAACAAATGCCTGCAGTAATTAGCGGGGGTTTCAATTGTAGCAGCTTTCAATAGATGTCATGGCTAAAAGCAATCTGTCCCAGTGTCTGCTGATGAGTATATAACCATCCATAACTTATGAATAGCTAACATGCTCATGAAAGCTCATTCATTAATGTTTTAGAAGCTATCTTTACCCATCACATAAAGAGAGAGAGGACGGATTTTTGTGAAGGAACTCCTGGCGGAGGCTCAGCAGCAGTGGGAAAAATGAGTTTACAAATTTCAAAGCTGTTTTACTTAGCCTGGCATTTGGGGGTTTGACTTCAACGTGAGCAGCGTGGGATTCACTGGGGAGGTGCTGGGGGAAGAGCAGCATGGGCAGGACAAGGGAAGGTGCAGGCAGAGGAGAGGCAGACTGGCATCTGTTTTGGGCTAATAATTCCTTGCCCAGGAAAGCTCTGGGCTGCCTCGCCTCACCTCGACAGTAAAGCCAAAGCTGCCCTTTAGCCAGCTGCAAAGGAGCTGCAAAGAGATGTGGGGGATCAAGGTTTTAAAATAATTAAAATCCTTTAGGCAGGAAGGATGGAGGTTTGCAGCAAATTTAATTAGGATGGGCTCGAGGAAAAGTCATTACCCTGCCACCTGTGCACAGGCTCTCTGGGGAGCTGTGCCACAGCAGCACAGGGGTCCCCCTTGCACACAATTTATGAATCAAATGCTCCTGGGGACCAACATTCTGAGCAATCCCTGCGTGGCAGGTGGCGAGGGAGCCGCGGCTCCAGTGGCCGCGGGATGGGGAGGAAAAGGCAGCACTGAGGAAGGCACAGCTGCAGGCACAGGGGATGGGGACAACCCCCACAGGCATCCTGGGGAGGGGACCCGGCCCCAGCAGCTGGAGGGGGAGAGAGGGCAGAGCTCAGGGCTGGCTGTGCCGCTGCAGGTGGGCAGGATCAGCGTTCACAGGGCAAGGCACACTCAGGAGGCAGCTGCAGAGCCAGATCCAAGTGGGCAAAGCAAAGCAGGCAGGACAGGGTGGCAGGAGCAGCACTGACATCATCTTCTCAGGCATGAGGATCCTTGATCCCTACTGGACTTGTACCAGCAGACAGCATTTCAGTGTCCATACCTGGCACTCTAAAGGCTTTCCTAAATGTTTTATACAAGTCATGTATTATTTGCATTTCTGTCCCTCTGAGCAGAGCTCCTCCCTCCCCACAGCCGGCGGCATCTTCGTCTTCCTTCCTCGAAGGGCTCCCCGAGCTCACCCAGCACAGGCTCTGGCGGGATGCAGTCACGGACTAACAGGCTTTCGTCTCTTCCAGACAGCTTCCAGAGGCTGGGAAGGTGAGGCTGGCAGCAGCACTCTCCTTGCCAGGACAGCCAGAGCCTGCACACCCAGGCACAGGAGGGCAGCGTGCCCAGCCAGGGCTGGCAGAGAACCAGCCAAACAGATGAAGCAGATTGATTTTCTGTTCTTTAAAATTGTATTAAAATATGAAATGGGGCGGGGGGGATCTCTCTTCCAGGTTAAAGCTCAGGCAAGCAGAGCCCTTGCCCAGAACAAATCGTGCACAGGCCAAGGTTGAAAATAGGTTTTGCTGCAAAAAGTGCTGACAGCTGTCCTCAGTGAGAGCACCTCAAGTCATGCCAATGTCAGCCACGTTAGGGACTGAACAGGGGGACAGGGACGAGGGGAGGGTCAAACACAGCAGGGACCCTTGTTAGTGCTTTGCCCTGGGCTGCTTCACGCAGGTACTGACCCTGGGATATTTAAGTTCAGCAAGAGGACTGCAGCCTTGGCCAACAGCTCAGCACTCACCACCTTACCCAGCATCAGCAGGAAGAGCCAGAACCAGGACTAGGACTCCAAGGCTGAGGAGGGAGAAGGGCCCCATTCCCAGGAGCCTCGGCGCCATGGTGTCAGCGTGCAGCCACTGCAAAACGAGCCTCCAAAACCTGCCAGGGAGGGACAGCGGGGAATAAGAGGAGAGAAAAGAGATTTTATTTACTAGGGAAAATCAAGCAGTTCAGGTTTTCATGTTGGGCAGCAGTCAGTATTTCTGGGGTCCCATATTTGAAATCTCAGGGAACACCCAGGAAGCAAAGGCAGCACTGTGCCCTGGAGCACTGCTGGCCCTGGGGTCAGAGCCAAGCAAGTAAACACTCATAAAACCCTCCCAGACATCCTGCAGCTCCCCAGGTGCTTCAGCAGCAAGTGCAAAGCTCCATTTCCACAGGAACCATGCTGGCTCTTCTTCCATCCATCCCTTCCTCCACCAGTCACCACCTGCCCCTCACAGCAGTCCCCAGCTCACCCAGTGCCTCTGCTACCTTGGTGACATCCAAACAGCAGAACCACTTGTGGAGCCTCAAGACCCATTTATTTTTTTTCCCCCAACATCTTTTTCTAGACAGTTAAACCCTCATTTAATTCCGGTAATGACACTGCCAGAAATTATTATTAAACTTGACCACCGAGGCCCAAGGTGGTGGGAATGCTCGACGTTACTACGCTTAGCGTGCTCGGAGTTTTCATTAATGCTCACTTTTACTTTTATTGTGATGTTATTGCACATTTAACTGCCTTCTCCTTTTATGTATCTCATTATGTTGATGCACCTTGGAGCAGCACTGCCAAGCAACAGCCTGGATAAATACAGCTTGTCGTGACATCTCCCCCTCACAACTCTCCTTGTCTGGCACACGGGGGGGATTCGGCACTGTAGCAGCCCCTGGGAGCCCCCAGAGCCAGCAGTGAAGGCTCCAGTCAATCACAGCACACAGAAACCAGAGCAGGACGCTGGTGCCAGCCAAACAGGACCTCTGGATTTCTCCACTCAATGCTTCAGAGCCTCAGGCAGCTCCTTCCAGCACTGAAGGAGGTGCTGGAAAAGCCAAACCCCAGAAGCTGGAGGAAAAATCTCAGCCAGATGAGGCTGCTCCAGGGTGAAAGGGGCAGGGGAACTATCTCAGTGCTGCCAGGGAGCAGGGGTTTCTGCACAGGGACATGGGAGAGGGGAGCCCCCAGCAGAAATCCCATGCAGAGGGAGCAGGAGGCTCCTCCAAACAGGATGGAAACACCTGGAGATCACACAGGAGTACCTGGCTACCCCTGGCACTGGAAGAGAAGAGGCACAAGGCCAGGCTGGGTCATGTTTTGTCACTTTTCTGCATTTAGCTGGTCTCCCCACAGCATTTTGGCCCTACAGTCTTCCTAGAGGCTGAGCCTGATGGTTGTTTTTCAGCTCTAGGAGCACACGATGCACAAGGTAAGAGCCAGACACCACCAGTCCTTACCACCCACCTCAGCTTTTGTTGTGGCAAGATATTCCCTAACAGCAGGCACAGGGGGGGAACAAAACAAACCCAGCATTTGGCCCTGGTTACCTTTCTCTTCCTCCCCATCACTCACTTAAAATCCCTGAAAAAATTAATGCGTGGGTTAATTGAGGCATGGTCTGCTCAGGCTCGATTTAATCAGGGTTCTACCCGAATTCCACCCAGGGAAGCTCATCCTCACACCAGAGGAGGCTGCAGGAGCCTCTGGCATGGACACACCCACAGCTCTGGTGGGAAAAGCCCTGATGTGGGGTGGCTCCTCTGGCCCTCGCCGCCTTCCAGCTGAGAAGGGACACACAGCCTTGGAAATTCACGTATTTGCTGATGAAGCACAAATTAACTGGCTGAACATCTGTTCTGTGGGAAATTCCAGCACTTCAGGGAGGCTCGATCCAAATCACGACAAGGACAGATAAAATGTTGATGTTCCCTACCAGGCAAATTCAGAACTTCTTCAATGAGCAGCTTCTCAATGGATTTTCTTTCAACTTTTCCCTTTCATTTCCCTTCAACTTGAATATTATACAACAGTATTTAATTGATTTTTTTTTTTCCTAAGGCAATTTCAAACACTAGCCAAAAGCAAAAAAGAAAAATACAAAAAAAAAAAAAAATACAAGAAGCATTTGCTCTCTTCCCTCTCCCCTCCCCAAAACACCACTGATAATTTTCACTGGAATCAACATTTTCCCATTCAGCTGCTGGTTTCAAAAAATGCTTTGTTTGGGCAGAATTTGCACAGCCAGCAGACTTTGACCAGGGATCCCCACACAAACGAGGACACTCTGGATTTGCAGCAGGAGCCTCCTGTCTCTGCAGGAGCTGCTGTGGCTCCTCCAGAACATCTGGGAGCTTCTTTATCAGATTCGGCGAGAGCGTGGGTGGGGAAGGTTTTGCACCAACAGTGGTGCAAAAGTGAAGCTGAAGAAAAGACTACCAGAAAATGGAGGAACAAGGTAATTCCAAGGGTCAGGAACAGTAACAAAATCCAGAACGTCTTCCATGTGAGTGCCAAGAAGCTCTAAACAATATAATTTCCACTAATGAAAGATTTCCTTCAATATTCTACCAAGGGGAAGGTTAATTTTCTACTTTGCATGGTTCTGATGAGGAAGATGCTAGCCAAGGGGAACAGGGATGCTTGAACTAAGTCAAATTTGTGCTTGAGTCTCATTTTGAAGCATCAGAGCCAGTCTACCTCCCCACACTGGGAGGAAAACCTGTTTTCACTACTTGCCCAAGTGAATATTTTGCCAGCCACAGCTCAGTTTGTTCACACTGAGAACATCCCCGAAATGGGGATTTGCTGTGGCTGCACTTGTGGACTCGGGAAAGACAACACAGCCTGGAAAACAGCCTGGAAATCAGCCTGGTACTGTTTCCTACTCCTTTCCTTTGGTCCTTGCACTGTATTTTTCCTGGGAAGCTGGACAGGAGAGGCTGCAGGGCATTTTCCTCATTCTTTGGCTACTTTACACTTGGAGATGGACTGAGAAGCAGAGCCAGTCCTGCTCATCACCCTGCTGCCAAGCAGGAAACGCGCTGGAAAACACGAGGAGGCTTTTGCAGAGGAGGAGGTTTCACCATTCAGACAGTTCAGGGCGTCTTCCAAAGCACCCCACAGCCAGATCCCAGCGTGGCTCTCATGGCACAGCAGCTCCCAGCATTGCTTCTCCCCTCTCCTGGGGCTCTTGCAAGCTCTGTGTTCCAGGCACACACAGGAACCCAGCTGGTGCAAGGGCTTTAGAAGCCCAAGAGGTACCAGCCACGCAGCCTCCCTAATAAAATCAGCCTGTAAAATCACTCCTGAGGCTCCAACAGCCCAGTAACTGAGCTCCTCAGATTTCAGCACACAAGAGTAGCTCTTGGAGAGGATGCTGGTGGCAGAGCAGGCGAAGGGGTCCCTCGGTGCACAGCAGCAGCTGGAGCAAAGGGAAGGGATGGGAACACCCACGAGTGTGCCTCGGGAAAAGCAGCACTGGAGCTCCTCCAGCCCGTGCTGGGGCTGTCCTCGTGCAAGGCTATTCAGCTGTCACTTCCCACTCAGGAAAGCTCTGAATCAGCCAACGCCTTGATCTGAATACCTGCAGGGATCCCTGATCCTCGGGAGAGGAAAGCAGGGGGAGGATGCAGGCAACGTGCATTTAACTGCGTGTAACCAAGCGAGGGTTTTGGAATGTTAATTGGCTGTTAACAGCCTCAAAGAAGAAAAAAAAAATAAAAATAAAAAAAGAACCAAACCAAATCTCTTACTAGGATTTGCTGAAGGGAAAAAAACTGCATGGTGTCCATGAAGGAAAAAAAAAGTGCAGAATGCCCAAATTTCCAAGCTCAGAAAAGAGAGGTACAACTCTTTAGACTGACCCCCACTTTCATATAAGTGAAAGAACATCTCCTGAGAGCTTCTGGTTCTCATCTATGTGTGTAAGATGGAGTCTAGAGGGATGGGGTGTGTTCAG
Organism: Rhipidura dahli; assembly: GCA_013399225.1. Lineage (NCBI taxonomy): Eukaryota > Metazoa > Chordata > Aves > Passeriformes > Rhipiduridae > Rhipidura > Rhipidura dahli. Next base: position 77,247 of record VXAC01000100.1, read on the forward strand.
AGCAGCCCTGCACGACGTCTTCCTCCCTCCATCTGTCCACTGCTCATTCCTTAATGGCACAGTTAGCAAACGCATTCAGCACTAATTGCTCAGCTGATGGTAACCCCCCGCAGCCGAATCCTACGCAGGTTTTCTGAGGAGCCCTGCTTGTGGATGCTGAAAGGGCTTCAGCACTGAATTTCTTCAGCTCTGTAGCATTTTGTGAGAGTTCTGTCTTTCCCGTGCAAGCTAACTAAAACAAAGTTACCAGTTTTGTAAATATCCACACCTGTGACTTGTTTTTGCCAGATTGTTATGGCTTCAACTAGAAAAACATTTGGGAAGGGACGTGTTAGAGTTGGGCCAATCCCCTCGAGGGGTGGATGGCCACAGAACCAATCACTTTATGCCATTTAACTCACTTTTTGCCAACTAACATATAAAAACCTCGGGGAAAAGCCATTAAACCAGCTCTTACCACCATTTCTGCTGACCCTGGACTTTTGCTGGTTTTTCTACCCATCTTCGTTGCAGCAGCGACACTGCGAATGCTCTGCAGCTGGAATCCAGCGATACTCAGAGTTTACAACACCCAGAATTTGGCAGGTGTCTCTGTAACCACGCACCTGAGGGCTTCACAGACATTCCCACTCCTCCCCAAGAGTTGCAATCTGCCCAACATCCATCGCAGCACAATGACGCTCCGGGGAAGCACAGCCTCCTGTTGGATGTGCTGTGAGCAAGGAGTTGGAAAAACCCTCCCTCCTTTCTTCCCCTCCTGACAGCAACGTGCTCCAGCCCCACTGCTCCCACTGAAGAGGGTTTGGGAACCAAAAAAAGTGCTGGAGCCTTCCAAATCAGCAAGGTACCCTAGTAACTATGCCAACATTGGGTAGCTCCTGACTTGGCACACTGAGCCTGATCTTCCCAGAAATCCTTATTCTAGAAACCATTAGATATTCTGAAGTGCCTTCCTAGGAAAGAGTGATTAGCACAGGCTTACTGCTGACAAGGGAGAGACACAGAACTCTGGAGGTGGAGAATGAAAGGTAAAGCTTGCAAAAAAAAAACCCAAACCCTGAGAGAACGACCAGAGAAGGGGGTACTGCAAGCACCAGAAAAGAAATGAAGGCAGAAGAGGCCCATAAACCCACCTGAGCACATTTGTGAGAGTCACATGGGTATCTCACCCAAATCACTGCCTCCTGGGAACATGCACAGCCAGGGGAACCATCTGATTCACTCAGCAATAGTCTCACCACGCAGTCAGCATTCAAAAACCAGCCCAAAGGACACATTTGTCCCAGCATTGCACCCAGAGCTGTGACACCTGTGGTGTCATTGGATCAGCACCCCCACGTGCCATGCAGAGACACCAGTGGCATCAGCTGGAGGGGAGCTGAGCACCGACAGCCCCCACTCAGCCCCCAGGACCCGCAGCAGCTCCACATCTTTTGTCAAGTCGGGTATCTCAGGCAGGGCTGTGCAGTGAGGAGCTGATGCTGGGAGCCAGCTGGAAATCAGACTGGGAAGAAAAGGCAGCCTCAGCCCAAAATCCAAGACCGAAGCACTTCTGTGCAGGAAGAAGAGGGTGATCCAGAGCCTGGTGGTGTCAAGCACCATCTGCCCACCTGCACAGCAGCACAGCCAAGCACAGCACTGTAGGTGACCTCACAACACCTGCATATTTATCCCCAAATTCAGGAGCACTTGCACAGCACAAGAAGCTCATTAAAGCCCTTCCTCATTGCACTGGAACCTCTCCAAAACAGGTCCCAGGCAGCAGGAGAGGTCCTTCAACACCCCTCAAGGATTGCAGAATCCTCCAGCCTGCATTGGCTGTGCTCTGTCCAGCTGTCCCTGACCCTCTGTGAGCACACCAGGCTTCTGGTGACCACTGCTGTTCCCCTTTGGTGCTTCTTTAAGCAAAGCTCCAAGCTCTCTCTGCAGAGACAGCAGCCAGCAAGTGCTCAGTGCAGCAGCAATAAACACAGGCAAGGCACACGATGCCCTGTGTCCTCGCCGGGGAGGGTTTTCTTCAGTTCTCAATCACTCCAGCTGAAAAGGAGGGTCCCTTGCAATAAAAACATCCTTTCACTCGAGAGCAGGGGCAGCAAAGAGTAGCCAGAGTTCATCTGGAAGCCCAGAAACGGCAGAGCGAGGCCCCGTGGTGTTTCACAAGACCCCTGTCTCGCATCCTTTTGCTTCCCAGGTTGTTTGCATCCCTTTGTTCTGAAAGGAGCTCGCTGGGACGCCCGCGTGCGCAGCGCAGGCACAGACCCCCAGCCCAGCACACACTGAGGCAGCCCAGCCCCGGCACCAGCCAGCCCAGGGCCAGGCTGCCTTGGGAAGCCTGGATCCAGCCCAGTGCTCCGCTTCCATCACCTGAGGTCGCCGGGATTTCTCCAGCTCGCCTTCAGCTCTGGTGCTGCACAGCTGCTGAAGGCCAGAAGCTGCAAAAGCATTTTGCAGAAATCAGAGGCCAAGAAACGGGCAGCAGCACCTCTGTCCACCTGGATCAAACTTGCAGCTTGCCAACTACGGGGAGAAACAGCCCTGGCTCGCAGCAAGGAGCAGCCCTCGAGTCCCAAATGGAAATGGTTTGTGCTCACCTACCCAAGAGGCACCCACCGGCTCGTCCCTGCAAACACACACGCACCGTACAAGCCATAAACAACCTGCCCGAGAATCTGCCACACACAGAAGGTACGAGGCACACGTGATGGTTACCAAATGTGTTGTCTGCGGCTCTGCAAGGGATGCCAGCAGAAGACACTCGGAAGCAGAGGCACCAGGCAAAGAAATGAAGGGTTTAGCTCAACATGTAAATCTTGGGAGCAAGCCTTAAAGTGGATTTCTTCTCCAAGTTGTTCTGCTGGTAACGAAGAAATAAGGTCCGTGCCCAACTCCCAGCCCAGCTTTAATTTTCCAAAATGAGAAGCCGCTTGACAGTTTTTCCTCATCACAACAAAATTAATCCAAGTATTGCATCTCTCTACTCAAAAACACATCCAGAGGGACTGTAGAGTGATTCACACCCACAACTGCTATGGGAAACCGTTTGCACTCATAGTGTAACAAGCCAACACTGATTCACCCACATAATTACAGGCAGACACTGATTCACAGCTACTGCAACTGCAGACAGACTGACTCACAATCAAAGCAACTGCAGACAGACTCAGGCTCACAATCACAACTGGAAATACAACCGTGCTGCCAATAGCCACGGTGTGCAATTCCATGAACACACCAACCTCTGGAAGACCGGCCAGCAGTGCAAATGCTGCACAACAAGCCCTGCAGGGTTTTTTCTTTTGCTGGTGCTTTTGACCTTCACCCCAGAGCCATCTTTCCTTCGCTGATGGAACAATCCCCTCACCTCAGCAGCTGTCCCTGCCCTGGCAGCCCCTGCAGGAGCCCAGCACGACTGTCAGAGCCTGGCCCCAGGAGCAGATTGATACATACGATGCACACAGGCACGGGGAGCATGTGTGGTACAAGACATCCCTGAGCATCCACTCCGATGCCACACACGGCCGCACCGACTCCCTGCTTCCAGAATATGAGTAAATGCAAGCCAAGTATAATACATTTAGCCCATGGGCAAAGGAGATGGCAAAAGACTCACCACTGGGCAAAAACCTGAAAAGCTGGATTATTTACTACACTCTCTGGCTGGGTATGTAATTATGTCAGTGTTCAGCCTGGGTATTGTGCTACTTTTTGTAAACAGTTGGCAGGAATACTCTGACTAGATGAGGGGCTGGGCTCTGTCTCCAGTGCTGAGAGAAGCAGGCTGAAGAGGACACGGTCTACTTGGGCAAAAAGAAACTGAGGTGAAAGAACACATTAAGCAGGAAAAGGTGACGGAGAAGCCGAGAGTGAAGTGGGACAGGTGGCAGCCTACAGACAAAGGGAGAGGAAGGGAGGAAGAACAGAAGGAGAAAAGCTCCATGATGCAGACTTGTGACAAGAAGCTCCAAAGCGAGGAAAAGCAGCAGTCGCCTGGTGCTGAGGATGTCTCGCAGCAGCGCAGACAATGCATCTGTGCCTCCCCATGCTCTGAGAACTGAGAGGAGACTCCGGGGGAAAGGACACAGCAGCCTCCGGGTGAGCGTGTGCCGAGGGCCCAGGTGCAGCCACAACCACTCCAGCTGCTCGGAGCTTGCTCGGAAAGGAGCAGCAGGGTCAGGCTCGAGCATTCCTGCCTCTGTGCGCTGCGGGGCACCCGGGCACAGGCTGAAGGGCAGGCTGGCAAAGCTCCACTGAAACAGCATCACCTCAAAACACCCCAAAATCCCGCGTCCTCCAGGGCGAGGAAAAAGTTAAGAGACAGACTACAGAAAGGAGAAGACTTGCCTGAACCACAAGTAGCATCTTCTAGTTGTGGGCTGGTCCTGCCTCAGCACCTGCTGTTTTTCTTCTTTGTACTCCCCAGAAGGGCACTAAGGGGATGGAGAGGTGAGGAAGCAAACCTGCTCTGCTGGGCGAGCAGCCACTGGGAGCTGTTCCTGCCAGCCCACGGCAGCGGGAATCTCACCAGAGGGTCCCGGCTCTCTGTTTCTGTCTGGGGACGCTGCTGCATTTGCAGCCAGTCAGCAGCAGATTCGAGGGAGACACTACAGATGCAATTGGCCAGGGAAATGAACTGTTTGTTCAATTGTACTTCTCTTGTCCGGGCGAAAACCATTCTGACAGAAGGCAGAGCGAGGAACAATGGATAAGTGTTGCAGTGGGGACTGTCTGCCACTTAATTGCATTAGGCTATTCCTTTTTAATGATCCATATCTCAGTCCTAGTAACTCCGGGAGAAGGAGAAAAGACCTGGAGCTCTTTTCCCCCCCTCCCCTCGTACCAGCCTCAGAAACTGCAGCCCCCAAAACTCCTTTCCCTCCCCAGCCCAACACAGCATCTCGTGCCCATTAGGCCTGGCTGCGGGATTCAGGGGGAAATTTGACTTTGCTTTACTACACCCTTCTCCCCGCTCAGCCCTTCCCTTGAATTCCCCGTCCGGCTCCAGCCAGTGGGGCTCACGATTGCGCTCCTCCAGGCATTTCTCCCAGCGGCCGCTCTGCCCGTTCCCCAGCCGGCAGTGCCAGCTGGATGCCCGCCGGGACACAGCACCGGGGCACGGCTCCGCTCCGGACCGACACGCGCGGGACTTGCTACGGGAGCGGGGATGCTCCGAGCCCGCCGTGCCGCCCGGCCGGGGCTGCTAGTGCCGCCTGCGCGCTGCTCCGGCCGCTGCGAGCGAGGCAGACAGCAAGGGAGGGAGGGGAGCAGCATCCCCCCGCCTTCCTCCTCCTCCTCCTCCTCCTCCTCCTTCTCCCCGCGCCCCGGAGGAGGGTTTACCCACCCGCTTTGTGCCGAGCTGCCCGCCCCGCAGCGTAGGCA
>VXAC01000100.1:82762-110544 GCA_013399225.1 Rhipidura dahli
CCCCAGACAATACCCGGAGGCCGGCGCAGCCCCCGGCAGCCCCATCCCCGGCCCGGCTCCGCGCTGTCCCCCGCGTTCGTCCCCCCGCCGGGGCGGTTCTGCGCCGGGGATGCCCCGGGGGAGCGGGGACGCGCCCGCCGCCCATCCGCCCGCACTCACCGGNGCCCCGGAGGAGGGTTTACCCACCCGCTTTGTGCCGAGCTGCCCGCCCCGCAGCGTAGGCAGCGGGGACGGGTTGCTGTCGCTGCACCCCCGGTTTGGGGCCACCTCCCCCAGCGATGGATACCCCGGGGTCCTCCGCCCAGCCCCGGCCTCAGAGCACCGCCATCCTTTCGGCGCAGGAGGATGAGCAGAGCAGAGCAGGGCTGGCTGCTCCCTACCTGTTGAAGGGGGGAGCTCCTGGAGGCGCTGATGCTCCGGCGAGGAGGTGGGCAGCACCCCGAGCTGCCTCCACGCTGCGAGGCCTGGCCGGATCCCGGGTCTTCTGCCGGGGCAGGGAAGTTTGGCCCACAACTTGGGGTTGCCGAGGCTTAAATCGCAGTAAAACGATAGGCAGAGAGGAACAAACGCGGGGAAGGGGTGAGGAGGAAGAGAGGTTAAAATGCAGCAAGGAGTAGGCAGAAGAAGCAAGGGCAGAAGCGATGTAGAAATGCAGGAGAACAGAGGAAGGGCTGGCCAGAGCTGGCTGGGCTTGGGGAGGTTTTGCAGAGCCTCACGGCAGCGAAGCTCTGGGAAGGCGAAAGCTGACAGTAAGGCGCACTCAAAATATATTGTCCCTGCAGAGCTCTCCTTGTTAAACACGCGCTGCAAGGCTCAGCCGCAGTTGACTCCAAGGTACTGAAGCAGCCCTCCATCACCGAGGGTGCGGGGTGAGAGAAAGGAGCATCGCTGCAGGTGGTGCTGACCACCCCAGAGCTCCTCTGTACAATACTCTTGGTTCTGAATACTTAAAATAACACGGAAACATACTTCGGGACAAGGGCCCTCCAGGCATAAGCGATTAAATCCAATTTAACTGTCAGTTCTCTGCATTGAGGTATTAGGAAATGACCCAGTTCCTGCTTCCAGGAGAGAGTTAGGGGCAGTCACGGTTCTACCTCATCCCTGCAGACTACAGCCATGCTGACCTTGGTGAGTTAGGAGCATTTATCATGACATATTCCTGGACAGTAGGAAGAGAAATTCATCTCTCTTTCAAAGCCAAATTTCAGCGCCCTGTGATCTGAGGATGCTCTTCACTAACCCAGGTATCCAGATGTATCTGCAAGCAGCAGGTTAAATGCCAGTGGAGTTCTGTTGGGCAGGGTCCGCAGGCAAGACCTGAGGAGCTCACAAGATCTAAAGACCAACATCTGGAACAAAACCTGATTGTGGTCACTTCCCCCACAATCAAATCTGCCACATTTTAGACCAGAGCAGGAGGCGCCCTTGGTGTTACTGCGACACTTGGCTCCCTTACAGGAACTCTGAACCACCGCAAACCGTAATCAAGATAAGTTTCTCCAGCCCTCACCATCACATCCAACCCCAGACAATGGAGATTAAATACTCACAGGACAATTCTGCAGCAGCAGCAGCAGCAGCAAGACCTTCAAGTTGCTATTTTCTGTTCTCTGAAAAATATTTTGCCTGAGCAGCAGAGACCTTACTTTAGAGATCTCGTGTGGACAGCCAACATTTTGATTGTCTTTAGATTGTTCACACATGAATGACAGCACCCTGTACGTGGTATAGGGCTGTTGCCATTTTATAAAAAGTCTGTTTCTGCATCAAATTCCTCCTGCCATAATATAAAGCATCACTCAAGGAGACAGCTGTGTGTGCATGCTGGCAGAGGAGCTTTTTGCTGGTCTCCAAAACTAGGACAGACCATAGGATCATAGGAAAACTCATATTGGAAGAGATTTCAGGACACCAGCAGCTAGTCCAGCCTCCTACTCAGGGCATGGCCAGCTAAGGAAGAGCTCTGCGAGCAACACAATTTGGCCATACTTCTTCGCATGGAATTCCTGCTTACACCCATGTTTCCTCCAAGGCACATCTTCTGTTCCTCATTTACATGCTTGTGAACAAAGGAGTGTTGGCAAGGGAACAGGGGAGAGCCCAGAGGGAGTTGCAAGGCACAGCCATACCCTTGGCTAAAAGCCCCAAGGATCTGGCCCCATCATCCTCCCACTGGGAGGTGATGCTCTGCTGGAGAATCCACCAGGATGGCCATGCCCAGGGATGGGACCAGGCATGGGAACTGGCCTCCTGAAAAACATCGATGGCCTTCAATGCGGAAGTCATCCTAATACTTGTTCTTCCTCCTTTCCAAACTGATTCAGCTGCTGGCATTGAGCTGCCTTGGATATGAGAAGAGGCAAGAAGCAGAATCAGCGAGACAGGCATATCCGGAGACAGAAGTGACTCAGGATTTTAAATGGCTCACATTGGAGAACGTTCCAAGATTTACACATTTAAGTAGTGCTAACAACAGTCAGAGGCAATGAAAACTGTGCTTCTCTTGAGGCCTGTTCTTCCACAAGCAGCAGTCATGCACCCTGCCCCAAGAGCAACATCTCTTACTCCGCCCTGAGACGCCTTCATCAAACGCTGCCTCCCCTGCTCAGAGGTCTCTGACACTGCCAGCAGCCTGAACTAGGCTTGGGCATAAGGGCCCTTTATTGGAAAAGCTTTTCCAAGAATCTAAAAATCAGGTTGAATCCCCGCCCTCGTAGCCACGACACACGCCAGGTTCTTGCAGGGTGGGGAAGGGACTAATGGGAGTCAGACAGAAAAGAAAGCACCACACAAAGAGTGAGTTGCTACGAGCAGAGCAAGAGGTGCAGCACCTAAGGGAGGTACACCTCCTAAACTGTGAGGTCTGTGGATGTGCACTTTGTAACCCCTTCTGCCCCTCCAGGTGTGCTGATCCACGCCACAATCAGCTCCTGCAAATCCTTGGCAGAGCAGGCACCTGTGCAGCACAGCGAAGGCTGCTTCCAGCTGCCCAGCCATTAATCAGAATATCCACCAGTCAAAGCCCTCCTGGAGTGGAGAGGCTGCACCAGAGATCCCCAAAATCTTCATGCCCCTCATGATTTGCTCACCCCACCTGTCAGCCCTGCAGACACATCAAGGGAGGCTGTGGAAATCTTCCTTTATCCCAGCCAGTGCCAAAAACCAACTGACCCCTAAGGGAAGTGAGTGCTCCCACCCCCTGGATTGTGCATGAGGATGGAATTAAGGACACAAGGGCTATCCAGCAGTAGCACAGGAGGGGTTTGGACAACAGGGGATGCTGTCAGGATGGAAGGAAGAGGCTTTAGCCAGGGAAGCAGGCATTAGGTAGCTTAACAAGTCCTATTTTAGACAACCTTTTCTCTGGGGGGTATGGGTAGTGTTATCAATATCTGGTTGTAATTGCCTTGATTTCTGCTCTATTCAGAACTAAAGGTAACCCTCCATTAAGAGTATCAGTCTCTGTGGATACATTCATCAATTTAAGAGACATAAAAACATCTTGTGAAATCTGTAAGCAATTACCTTTTAATGCATCACTCCATCATAAGGCTTTTTATTTCTTTCTTAAACTATATAACCTCTCTGTCTCTGCTTTTACCTGCTGGAACACCTCCCTAAACTCTGGCACAGCCCAGCAGCCCATGGCTTTGAGGCAAAACCCTTCTTATGGTGATCAAGGTTAAAATATGGCTGTCACCATATTACTGAAGAGTAATCTCTCAAAATGGAAGTACAGCAGCCTGGGAGTATCTTGCTAATAATAAGCAAAGCCTTTTCCCTCCCATCAACCGGCTCAACAAGCCAGAATAGAAGTCTGCTGGGTTTTAGGCCCACACTGCAATGCCCTTGAACTGGATGGAATTGCAGATCTCAGCCCTACAACTGCTGAGCAGGAGGGTCCATTCTGCAGGGGCAGGTTGGAGCAGGAGCTTTGGGATGTGCAGCACAGCTCCAGGACACACAGCTCTATCCAGGCTATCCCCATTCTTCACAGCCTACCCCCAAAGTCAACATCCCAGGGAGCTGGCTGCAGTTCTGTTGCAGTGAAGGACGGAGCCAGGGCACAGCTGACCCTCCCCAGTGCTGAAAGGCAGGAGGGCAGCATGCTGAGAGGGGCATGTGCCAGTAACACCTCCCACAGGGGCACCGTGAGGCACAGAGCAGCTCCAAGGATCAAAGATCATCAGCACAGGGAGGGCACTGCTGCTACAAAGGTCCTGCTGGTGTGCAGGCACTCACCTTGGCATGGAGCAGCTGGCGTGTGGAGAAAACAGGACCCAGCACTGGGCACAGCGGAGCCCTTTGTGCCAGTCCTGTGTGAGGTGGTCCCTGCAAGCTGACATCCACTTTGGAGTCCTCCTTTCCTGCTGCCAGGGAAAGCAGCCAGCCTGCGGACAGGTGGCTGGAGCAGCCAGGAGGCCAGAACAAAGATCCTCTGCCTTTCCCTGGAATGCTGCTGGTCACTGACCGCTGAAGAGCACCATGACGATATCCTGCATCCCAAAGAGCGGGGAGAGGAGGGCTCATTTTCTCCCATCTTCCACTCTTAAAGCACCCAGGGACAGCTCAAGAGCCTTACAGACCAAACTCTTGTCCCGCTCTGCTGGTGTCACCTTCTCTCTCCATCCCCACGTGGCAGCTGCCCCTTCTCCCCGCCCGCCCGCTCTTTGCAACCGGAGCAGCATCAGAGCCGGCTGCTGCCGGTGCTTTATTAGCCCATCTCCATGGCAACTCGCCTCCAGCTCCACTCGGAGAGACCCCCCAGCTCCTCTCTGCCATAAATCAGCCACCCGCCTTCATCCTTGGTCGGGCGCGGGGTCACGGCTCGCCCTGGATGCCGCTGTCCCAGCCTCCCAGCTGGGGCTGCTGTTTGCCATCTGTGGCACCGCGTTTTCACCCCTCAAGCAAAGTCTAATATCCAACCAGAGAGACAGCGTGGTGGTTTGGAGCCACCCGTACAAACCAGCACTGAGCTGGAGCTCTGCTGCCTTCGGGGAGGGAGCAGAGTGCGGGGACAACCCCCAGCAACAGCGCTGGGCTGAGGGAGAAAGGCACCATCTCCTTCCGCTTGAAAAGGCAGCTGTTTCCCCTCCATGTCCCTGGTGAAGCCCTCAAAGCCTGCCCTGAGGGGAGAAAAGCCACCCAAAATGCTGTGCTCTCCCTGGTGTCCAGAAACAGCTCAAGAGCTGTTTTACCCCAGCAGTTCAATCTGCTGGTCCCCACAGGAGCAGACTTTCCCCACACACTTTTTCCCCGTGGGAAGGGGCTACAGGACATGCTCCTTTCACCCTCTCAAACGCACAGCCAAACCTGCTCTTGCTGCTGAAACTCCCCTTCTAAACCTCAGGAAAGGGAGAGAGCTTTTGCATTGCATCCCACATGTCACACAGCCTGTTGCTTCATCCGGGAATTCCAAGCACCTGAGAACGCTGCGGCTGAATCCTGCCAAGACAAACGCAAAGGTGGCTCCTGCCACCAGAAGTTCGGGCAACTGAAGAAAGAGCCTGGCAAAGTAAGCAAGAAAAATGATCATTTTCAGAAGCTGCTGGGGCACTGTGGGGCTGGGCTGGTGGGAAGGTGACGGGCTGAGGCACAACCATGCAGTGGCACAACCTGAGTTCCCTCACAATCCACAACCAAACATAGGGGAAAAGATGTTTTTTTTCCTCACCTTTCCACACTCCCCGGAAGGAAATGGTCTATGCATCTCTGCTGATATACAGCCCCAAGGGATGCTTGTATTGTTTCTACACAGTCTTTGTTGCCTTTATTTGAGGGTTCCAGTGTATCTGAGGGTTTACCAATAGCTCAGACTTGCCCAAGGAAACCCAGCAGTGACCATCAGGATGGTTGTATATCTTCATTTCACACAGATGCTCAACGTGCATAGCCAGACAACAGCTCACAGAGCTAAAAATCCCTTCCTGCAAAGCACTGCAGAGCTCAAGGGCTGTGTCTAGGCAGATCCTGGTGAAGTAGAGAGCTGGAGTCTCGTTTCTATGACAAAACATGTCATCCAAATCTCCAGAAGCCAGGTCCAACTACATGGAGAAGTACCAGAGCTCTTTTAGCAGGAGGAGCTGTGTTGAAATTCAAAAGCTCTGTGCTGGCAGTAGAACAAATTCATAAAAGCTAATGGGCCTGAAAGAGACTGTATTTGTCCTGCAGTCCCTTGGCAAGAGCAAAAATAAACCTGGAGAGAAAGACCTGTTCACATTCTCCCTCTTTTCTGTTCTGCAGTTACCACAGCAGCATCAGTTCAAAAATCCCCCGGTGGAGTCATAAGGTTTTCGATGCCTCAGCATTTCTATTTCTAACATTGCACATGCTTGTCAACTCCAAGTATTCTCAAACAATTCAGATACCTAGCACCTAAATCCAGTGCTTGCGAGGGCTGGCTTCGAGAGTCCCTGCTTATGCTTGGTTTTTTTCTGATCCAGGGTCCTCCTGAGTTTTTCTCTGCACCCACTAAGCTGGGAACTCAATTTTAATTCAGAAGGAATAGAGTGGCACGGAGCCAAAACCTAGAACTTGAAACAGGGCCAGATATGAGGAGGTTCACACTAAAAATTGCTGGAGTTGACAACCCTAGCTGAAGCGTTTGGAAAACGCCCTCTGTTCATCTTTCATGCAATGTGTCATACCCGGTCTTCCCTCCCTTCCAAATATCCTCCTCAGCTTTCTCTGTCAACCCAAAGGAGACCCTGGTCTCCTCACAGCTTGACAAACTGAACTGGTTTTACAGCTGCTGCTGAGCTTTGAGTGCTCAAAGGCCATCAGGAGGATAAATCCCCCTGGTGCACTCAGGACCTGCCACCTCCGGACTTCAAGTGCACTTCCCTCAAAACAGCCACCTCGGGATCCTCTCCATCCAGCAGGAGAGTCACCCATGCAGTGTGGTTGTAGACAGAGCCTGTCAGCAGCAGAGAAGATTCCCAAAGACCTCAGCTGAACCTGCTCCTTTAACAAGGGCTCTAAATGTCACCACAGTGCCTGTGCCACGGTCCCTGGGAGGATTCAGATGTTGTCATGTTTGGTGAAGTTTACAGGGAGCACAGGAAGCTGAGGAAATGCCTAACAGTGAGGGGGGGTTTTATCAGCTCTAATGAGCTGAAAAAACTAGCAGAGACTCAGGTAATAAGAGGTCTTCATGACACTAAGGTGGCTGCAAGGGCCAGGTGACGGGAAGCCCTGGCTGCTGGAGCCACCCTCACGGAAGCTGGGGCTGGGTTAATGGAAGGAGGAACTGCTCGGAAATGGTTTGTGTGTTAGCCTTGTCCTGGCAGAAAGGCACAGAAAAAGGAGCAGTTCAGAGCCCCAGGGCTCTGCTGTCACTGCCTCAGCTCCTTGTGCTGCACCATCTGCACTGCTGGTGCCAGGGCTGGGGGGACTGGTGCCTCCCTGCCAGGGTGCTGGCTTGGCCACCAGTCCTGGCCTTCTCTATCCTCCCCAAGACTGATGGTGACCCCCACTCTCTGGAACATGCTCAGTCACAGGCATGGGAAGCCCCAGCACCAGTTTGCTGCCAGAACTGGGCTAGCACCACGGCAGGCACGAGGCTGTGGGTCCCAGGGCGGGCAGCTGGAACTCCTCCCTGGCACGGTGCTCTGGAGGATGCATCTGGAGTTGTGACTCCAGCTGATAGCAGTGCTCTTCCAGGGCCTGCCTGCTTGGGTAGGGGGTGCTTGGTGCAAACAGGTCAGAGGCAAACAGCCAGGGGAGTTGTGCATTTGATGGCAGGAAGGCTCAGGGAAGAGCAGAACAGCTCTGCACGGGAGGAAGCACCACAGGGCACGGAGACAGGCAGATGTTCTGCTGCTCCCAGTGCCTGGCAGCGGGATGTGGAGCCTCTGGAAATGCAGCTTGCCTCAGCCAAGTAGGAAAACACAGACCTACGGACACTCAAAATGAGAAGAGAGATGCTGTAACTTCCCCCCAAACCAGCAATGCTCACAACAGGCCAAGCTGTGTGATCCAGAAGAGCCCTACACAGCAGGAGGCCCTCAAGCTGCTTGGGCTGTGTGGTTTCCACTCCATATCCCAAAGCCCACCAGCATTAAATTCAAACCAGTGACTTTTCCTATGTCTTCTCCCTCCCACACCAGCTGAAAACAGAGCAGGACAAGGTTGGTCAAAACCTACTAAAGATTCAGGTTAGTTGTTTCCTTCGTGTGAGGGGCTGGGCTATTCTGGGGACTCCACAGCAGCAGCCAGAGTGAGGTGGGGTCCCCTGAGTGAGCCCCAGTGCTGACAGAATTCACCTGCAGGGCTAGACTTGGGCCCAGCAATGTAGAGAGCACCAGGCTGCAGCATCTGGGCACCAAACTGTGCAGGATTTACCAGAGCGAGCTGTGCTTTGTTCCAGCTGATAGGACGGCAGAGGATAATGATGACCAGGATCCGTTCTGCTTTCCCCCCTGCCCCAGCCCAGCCAGCCCCACCGTTAGGGAGGAGAGCTCCTCCTGTCTGGGAGCCAATGCACACACCACCCTCTTGATTTGTAATTAGTGGAATAAGAATGCTCAGTCAGCTGGGAAATCTGCCTGAGTAAACGACATCCTCAAGTGCTTTCTAATCCGAGGAAGGCAGCCTCTCACTTCACCGAGCTAATGGGCTGCAGTGGGGGGCACCAGAATTCCTCCTGTGGACCCACACGCACCCAGGAACACTTCTTTGGCTGATTCTCCACAGGATCCATGCCAGCAGCCCCAGCTGGTCACCTGGGAGTAGCTGCTAGGTCCTGCCAAGAGTTTGTGTCAGTAATTAATCTGCCTCAGCCTCACAGCACTTGCTCCCTCCTCAAGGCACCAACTGTCTAAGGAATGGCCCAGGCAGAAAGGACTCTTGGGTCAGGGAATGTGGGAGCTGCAGAAAGCCCAGGGGCAGGTTGAAGGGCAGCTGCAGTGCTGCTTCCATGGGATGGGGGCTTGTGAAGTGGAAGAAGAGAGGTTGTGAGTCAAGGCAGGAGCTGCACAGCACCTGGCAAGTCCCACACTGGAATATTAACTAAAATAAACCTCTGCCTCGTCTCTCTTGAATTCAGTTGCACGGGGGAATCCATCAAGGTAATTTATGGTGTGTAGCTCCTGACATGCCAATCAAAGGAAGCCCAGAGTAACAAGTGTGTTAGGAGGGACCTCATTGATCTCTATCTCCACAAACAGGGGCTTAATTCCTTCAATCCTGCTTAATCAGGCTGCTTTGTTACTTTTCTTATACAAAAGATCAGTGGGAAGCATTAGGCATTAGCTGTGACAGCAGCCCCCTGGCCTGGAGGGGGGCGGTGGGGGCAGAGTTTGGTGATGTGGAACACATCTCCAAGGTCCTGGAAGGGCCCCAGACAGCTTGTCAATAGGATGGGAGTGGTTTTTTTCCCCCTCTTCCCTAAGTGGAAATGTCTCCTCGTGCAAACCACCGAGATTTTGATGAAAACCTGACAATTAGCAGATGCAGAGACGGTAATTAGGAAGGCAGAGAGAAAAGAAAGAGCTCTGCTGAATTCCTGGAGCCCACAGTCCCGCTCCACAGAGGGAGCAGGCTCACGTGTTCTGCCAGGGGCAGAAGAGAGGGGACCTCGCTCTGTGGATTTGCAGATCTGGATCCATCCAACACGTCAGGAGCTGTGGCAGGAAAATAATCACTCCAGCAGCTTCTCTTTCCACCTTCTGTTTAACAACACGAGCTGAGTTTCCCTAGGCCTGATATATTTTTGCTCTTTATTTGCCAAGAAAGCCCCTCTGACCTTTCTGCTGCATTGCTGTGAGCTGCAACATCCTGGCAAGCTGGAAAGGGTTGAGATAATGCAGGAGGTAATGCACAGATCTGGACTAGATCTGGTCCTATTAAATATAATAATTACCAATCTGGAAGAGGGAATAAGCAGCACATTAATTAAGCTTGAAGAGGATCTGAAACAGAGGAGCTGCCAACAACAAAATTGAAAAACAATATATATAAAGAGGAGGGGAGAAAAAAAAATAAGTGGGAAGGAAGCAGAACCTATGAGAAGAAAAGGCACTGAAGAGAAGCTGTGGGGGAAGGAGGAGGTTTGGCTCTACTTCACCCCAATAGCTCCAGAAGTCCTTTGCTTATTTCTACCTTTTTCCACAAAGCCAGAAAAGGCTTTGGCAGACCACTGGAGGAAGACAGGCCCTCCCACGTGTTCTACTTCAACACTGCTAGGGAGGAACGGTGGAAGCTTTGTCCCCAGATGAGAAACCTTTCACCAAAGGGCCATTTTGTCAACCTGCAAAGATTCATCCAAATTCAAGCTTTTTCCTGCAGGGCATGGCAGCAGGGCTCAGCAAGGCAGCCCATCATGACTTACCTGCAAAATTTCATCCCTTCCTGGTTTTTTTTTGCAGGGTGTAGGGTTTTAGTAAGGCAATCTTCAGATGCCAGGGAAGCCAGGGAGGGGCACGCTGCAGGAAAGCTGTTCTGAGCAGCAGGATAACTGGATGAAGCTACAACTTCTTCAGGGCCCAGAAAAGTCCAAGTGCTCACCCTCAGACAGGCACGGACTCACGTTCCCCAGTCAAACTGCTCAAGAGAAAGGCAAACTTCCTCTGCCTGCCCTGACAGAGGCAGCAGCTCCAGCTTCCCTGTGGCTGCCTCAGAGCAGCTCCACATTATGCACTCGGATGCAGAGCGCTTTGTCAAGGATTACATCCGCACCCAGAGGTGATGTTTCAGCTGGCCTGCCCTGGAATTGCCGGCAGAATGACATCACCACTAATTAATCAGCCTCTCCACAGACATCTCTCA
This sequence comes from Rhipidura dahli, assembly GCA_013399225.1. NCBI lineage: Eukaryota > Metazoa > Chordata > Aves > Passeriformes > Rhipiduridae > Rhipidura > Rhipidura dahli. Next base: position 93,533 of record VXAC01000100.1, read on the forward strand.
AATCCCCTGGATTCAAAGCACAGCAATTAGTCACCTGTCCCAGCAGGAATTGCCACCTTCCCTTTCCACTTGCGCTGCTCTCCCATCTCTCGCTGACAGCCCTGCCCTGTGGCTGTGCTGCTGAGCCCACACGAGCACCGATCCAGGAGGAAAACGATCACATGGCATTGCCTGAAATCCACACCCTTATCCCTGATAGTGTTGTCCAACTCCACCATGAGCAGGAGGAGAGGTGCCAGGGACAGAGGAACACACATTTCCCATACTGCTGCAGGGAGCTGGGCTCCACTCAACCCCAAACCAACCTGAGTGCCCTTCTGAGAGCAAGGACATTGATGCCTTGGGTTTTAACTTTTATATTTTTCAAACCTTGCATTGCCCAGTGTGTAACTCTGAAATTTCTTGTATTCTGTTAACTTCTGCCCTCTCATGCTGGGTGGACACAACAAAGCCTCTCCGGGGCTGCTCTCCAAGGACACCCAGCCCCTCCTGGGCCCAAAAAGTATCAACCAGAAGCCTCTGAGAGGGGGGCAAGCTGAGGGGAATTCCATCATTAACTGAAGCTTTAATTGGAGAATTAACCCTGAGATGCAAATGAACCCAACCTATAAAAGTGGGAAGAACTCGTGGCCTCTCAGGGTCCATCTCGGGGCCCATCTGGGCAGCAGCCTCTGGCTCCCCAGGGGTACCTTTCAAGGCCTTTCCAATAAATCCCCACCTTTATTCCCTTTACTCCTGTCTAGTCTCTGTTTTTAGGAGGCCTCTTAAGGCATCAGCATAAACACCCACAGAACACCCACGGTGGGAACAAACCTGGTTTGGGTGGAAGTACACTCAATGCCCAGGTGTGGTTGGTGCTGAGTGCAGAGTTCACTCTTCCCTGGGGATTTATTCTCAACAAAAGCTCAGCAGCTCCCTTGTGTTGCTGTTTGGTTGCAGCTGTAAACTGAGCTCAGCTTCTCCAGCTGTGGTGGGACCAGGATCTCCCTTGAGCTGACAAAGAAAGCTGAGGATGGTATTTGGAGGGACAGGGAGACCTGGAATAATTAAAAAGAACAAGAGGGAATTCAGTGGCTGACTGGTCTGGGTCTAATCACGGGGATTTTGGGGTTGGTGGGAGAGGTGGGAACAGCTGAGACAAGGTCATTGTAGTCAAATCCTGAGCTGAAAACACAGGACTTTGGGTCATAAAGAGCAGCCAGAGCATGTGGGGAGGGGACCAGAGCCCATGAACACCGCGATAGCCACAAGTGCCTGCTGCCAGCAGCCTGTGAAGCCTCTCCAGAAGCAACACCCACGAGGTCAGAGGGTCAAGCACTCCAATCAGGAGTGCCAGGATTCAGAGCAGCCCCAGTGCCCTCACATGCAGGTAGAGGAGCAGCAAATTACGGTGGTGTTTAATTACAGAATCCCGTTAGCTCACCACAGCACCTCCAGCTCTTCCAGCCAGCCAGATGTGCCTGTCCCAGACAGAATTAGCACAGTGAAGGAGCAGCAGTTCTTGTGTGCAGGGAGCTGCTGTTTGTAGCTGATAATGAGGGACAAACAGCAGACAGACATGAAGCTGCAGGAAGACAGAGAATGCTCCTCTTGTGAGGGCACAGTGCAGGAGCAGGTGCTGCCTCTGGCTCTTCCAGAAGGATTTGATCCAAAGTTTCCATAGGGAACCACGTGCTTTGGCTCCCAGAGGTGTAAGAGACCTCCTGGGCCTGACTTAGAGATGTGCCAGGCACCCCTTCCTCTTACTGAGGGGCAGCTGCCCTGCAGAGAGCCCTCTGGGGTTAAGTATTCCAAAATCTTCATCCCACAGGTCTCCAGCTTGACAGCCAAAAGCATCCACTGCTCTCTTGCTCGAAGCTCTGCATGTCAGCTCTCTACAAATTTAAAGAGAGGCTAAAAATAACCTGTCTTCCAGTAATGGTGGTGTGAAATTAAATTCATTACCATGTGTGAAGCACTCTGACACAATAGTGATGAGTACTACCGAGCACAGGAGCCGATTGTACAATAGGCAAAAGGAAAAAAAAAAAAAAACCTAAAAAAGCCACGTTGAGTGCAAGAGCTCGGTGAGGCAGAGGTGCTGGGGAGATCATCAGTGGGGGTCACGAAATTCGGCTGCATTGATGCATCTGCCCAGCAAGGGGTGGGGTAAGGTAAGAGAGGCACATTCACTTTTCATCTCCCTGAACTTCAGGCTTCACTGCTTAAAGGTTTCAGTAGCATCAGCATGCTTGGCTCAGAAAAACTTGTTAAGGAGCAGAAGGTTAAAAATTAAGGTAGGGGAAAAAACCCCAAATTAACAGCCAAACAAAAAAAGCACAAAAACAACATCAAAAGCACCATAGAAAAATGAAATCAGAAAACTCCAAATGAAAACCCAGTCACCACAAAAGGAAACTTTGAGGCCAAAAAGACTAATGAAGTCAGGGCAGAGGACAGCGGGTTCACAAAAAAGCTCAGCTGCCGACAAGGAAGCACAACTTCTTGAAAAGGCTGACCTGAGAGTCACTACTTCATTAACCCTAAACCCTTGGGCTGTAAAACAAAAGATATCCAGAGTGCAGAGGTTGGGGGAGAGGAACAGTGGGCAAACAGAAAAGTGGAAAGGCACACTCATGAAAGAGGAGCTGACATCCTAAAAGCTCTGTGAAAGCAGGCTCCAGACATCCTAAAAACCATTAAAAGCACACCCAGCAAGCTCTGCCAACCCCTCCCGTGACTGCCACTCCAATGAGGTCTCACCACAGACTCTGGGGAGGAATTTTCAGCCATCTGACGCCTTTGCCTTGGCTCGGATCTCGCAGCTGCGGCTCGAGCCTCATGGAGCAGCAGCCAGCTGTCCTTGGCCTCCAGCCCACAGCAAACACATCTGGAACAGCTGGGGATGGCCAACTGCTGCTGGCCAGGAGAGGATTCATCATGTGGGTTTAATCTTCTGCCTTCCATGTGATGTTTTTGACAGGGAGTGTGGAACAGCCACTCTTGTGGTCAGCTGGGCAGGCACCTGGGTGGGCTCTGCTCTGGATGGACACTTTGTGCCTGGCAGCCCAGGAGGCACTGCAAAGGCTCCCTGGGCCTCCTGCAGCTGAGGGAATGTGGTCCTGTGTGGATGCTGAAAGGGCTTCAGCAGTGAATTTCTTCAGCTCTCTGCAGCATTTTGTGAGAGCTCTGGCTTTCCCATGCAAGCTAACCAAAACAAAGCTACCAGTTTTGTTAATATTCGCACCTGCAAATTGTTTTGCCAGATTGTTATGGCTCCAACTAGCAAAATGTTTGGGAATGGATGTCTTAGAATTTGGCCAATCCCCTCGAGGCACCCCTCCAGAGGTGGCCAGAGGACCAATTACTTTATGCCATTTAACTCACTTTTTGCAAACTTACATATAAAAGCGTTGGGGAAAAAACATTAAACCAGCTCTTGCCACCATTTCCACCTGACCCTGGACTTTGTGTGGTTTTTCTACCCATCCACGGTGCAACAGCGACAGTCCTGCATGCCTGAGGCTCCTGCAGGAGGACTGCTTTCCATCCCACTCATCCTCAGGTAGTTTGGTTTCAGGGTCTTTATGTCCCATCTCCAGAGCACCTTGCCCCTGACACCTTTGTTTTCCAGCATTTTGCCTCCTGTGAGGGCTCCCAAGGGATGAACTTTACAACAGCCTCGTTCTTTTTCACGTTTACAGCACAGCCCACGGCTGTGCCCAGGGACATTTCTTTTCCCCAGTGTCCCCTGGTGTCCTTTAGCAGGATTTGCACTCAGAGGCTGCTTGACTCGATCAGAAATAGGATTACCCAAAGCCTCTTCCCTGCCTGGCACCGGGGGAGGTACAACTGAGCCCCCTCTACATCCCCACACCAAACCTGGGGTGGTGTTTAGGGGACAGTTTTCATTTTGTCTTGGTTCTCTCTCCAAAGCACTTCCAGGGGACCTGGCACTGAGGCAGATGTGAGATCTCCTGCTTCTCTTGGGGCACACAAAGTCCAGCAGGTGAGGGGGCTCCACACCCCTTTGAAGGAACTAGAGGAGAATTAGGAAGAAAAGAATGAAATAATGTGATGGAGATTCATTGCCAAGAACCAAAGAGACCTTGCTGCACATCAGCTGCCCTACTAGGAAGAACCAGAATAACCAAGATGTGATCCTTTTTAATTTTAAATTATTTTTTCCACTGGGATTTTTTACCTTTCCTCTAAAAAAAACAAACCCCAAAATTTTTACTTTAAAAATGTAAAAAGAAACTTTTGAAAAAACTGCAACTGGTTTTTTTTTTTCCTGTAGGTTCTTACATTTCCACTTCAAGCTCTCTACAAGCCAGAGCAGCAGTAAGAAAGAGGAATTTTTCAGAGGAAACAGAACAATCTCTTTCAGCTCTTTTCTCCTTTTTATCCGTCTATTTTCACCTGAGCGACAAAGGAGTCAGAATATTTGAGCAAGTAGTTACTGCCATAGTCCCTTTTCTTCACTCCCATTTCACCAGCCTGAAAAGCAATGAGGGGGTTTTCATCACTTTGAGGGAGGTGGAAAGGCCTGGTAAGTCTTCCCATTAGAAGGTTAAAAAAATAAATCAGAACAAAAAAAGCTTTGTCAGGTGAAAACGGCTGAGAAACCACCCATTTGAACCCGGTTCAACTCTTGTGCTGAGACATTCCTCTTAAAGAAAATAAAGAAGAGGGTTTAGTACTTGCTGCTGAAGATACTTTTTTGAACCTGGGCTGATAATAGCAACCGGTTTGCAAAGCACAGACTGCAGAGCTGCCTTTCTTTCACAGGCAAACCTCGGAGCCTCGGGAGCCGGGCAGTGCTGAGCACTGATTGATGCACAGCAAGGAGCAGCCCCAGCCCTGGCCATGAGGATGGGTCTCAGGAACACCCTGAACCCACGAGAGAGATGTTTTACGGTGGGATTGCACACCTGGGAAGGTACCCAGGTGCTGGGAGATGACAGTCTGCCCCAGTTCTTGCTGCTGGAATATTTTTTGGTGAGACCCCACTGTGGAGTTGTTCCCAGTTCTGTGATCCCAGCACAGGGAGGATGTGGAGCTGCTGGAACCAGTCTAGAGGAGGCACCAGGATGAGCAGAGGGGTAGAGCAGCTCTGCTGGGAGAATTGGGATTGTTCAGCCTGGGGAAGAGAAGCTTCACAGTGACCTAATTGTGGCCTTCCAGGACCTGAAGGAGCCAACAAGAGCAGTGGAGACTCTTTACAAGGGATGAAGTGACAGGACAAGGGGGAATGGATTCAAACTGACACAGAGCAGGTCTAGATGGGATATTAGGAAAAAATTCTTTATTGTGAGGGTGGTGAGGCACCAGAGAAGCTGTGGCTGCTCCATCCTTCAAGTGTTAGAGGTTGGATGAAGCTTGGAGCAACCTGATTTAGTGGAAGGTGTCCCTCCCCATGGCAGGGGGGTGAAATGAGATGATCTTTAAGGTCCCTGCCAACGCAGGCTGTTCTGTGGCACTGTGATGAGAACAGCTGCACATGTCCCTCCATTGCAAAGGGAAGGGAAACCACGTCTGGGAAGGTGTTGGGCTGTGCAGGTCAGGACCACTTTTCCCTGAACGCTCCATGTCGGGAGACCTCAAAAGAGGCATCCCTCAGAGGGAGCTTGCAGAGGGATTCCCTCAGCTATTCACAGCACAGGGAGAGCCTTGGCAAGGCTCTCTCTGGAAGCTGCAGCAGTACAGACGCCGTGCAAGCTCCCTCCGGGCCCTTTAGGCAGTGCCTGACTCAAATGGAAATCAATGTGAGCCTGGAGTCAACTGCTTCAGAGAGGAAAATCTCTGTGCAGTGCCCAGCCCAGGCCTGCCCTGAGCCTGGGGGGTTCTGTCCCTGGCACCCAGGTGATGTCCCAGAGGGGTCCAGTGGAGGAGCCACATCCAAACTGGGCTGGCCCCAGCAGGCCCTGCCACCCCATGGCTCCTAGCAGCCCCACCACCCCACGGGAAACGAGCATCTCACAGAATATCCCGAGCTGGAGGGGACACACAAGGATCAAACTCTAACTCCTACCCCTGCACAAGACGCCCCAAGAGTCACACCATGTGCCTGAGAGCGTTTTCCAAAATACTTCTTGACCTCTGCCAGGCTGCTGCTGTGCCCGCTGCCCCGGGGAGCCTTTTCCAATGCCCAACCACCCTGTGGGTGAAGAACCTGTCCGTAATTCACAACCTAAACCTCCCCTGACACAGCTTCAGCCCTTTCCCTCGGGTCCTGTCACTGTCACCGCAGGGCAGAGCTGGATGCTGTCCCCTGGGAGGAAGCTGTGGGCTCCCAAGCTCTGTCCTCCTCTAGGCTGGGCAGACCAAGTGACTTCTGCACCTCCAGCCCCTTCACCATCCCTGTGGCCTCCTTTGGACGCCAACAGCTTTGTATCCATCCCTCTCACACTGTCGCACCCAAAGCTGCCCCTGCACTCGAGGTGACAACAGAGCGGGACAATTGCGTTCCTGTCCCGGCTGCCGCTGCTGTGCCCGGTGCCCCCCAGGACAGGGCCGGGCTGGGCCGAGCTGGGCAGGGCTGGGCAGGGCTGGACAAAGCTGGGCAGGGCTGTCCCTACCGGGACTCGCTGTCCCCGTGTCCCCCCGTGCGTTCCGCGGGGTCTGTCGCCCCCTGCCCGCCGCGGGGGGGAGCGGCAGCTGCCCCGGCCCCGCCGCAGATTCCACGGACTCCATCAATCGGGTGAGGAAAAAAAAAACCTCCGAGATCGCAGAGTTCAACCTCTGACGGACCACCAGCTTGTCAGCCAGACCACGGCACCGAGTACCACGTCCAGACTTTGCTTAAACACCTCCAGGGATGGTGACTCCAGCACCACCCTGGGCAGCTCATTCTGATGTCTAATCACCATTTCTGGGAAGAAATTACTCCTGATGTGCAACCTAAACCTCCCCTGGTGCAGTTTGAGATTGTGTCCTCTGATTCTGTCCCTGTTCCCCGGGAACAGAGCCTGACCCCCCCTCCCGGCTGCACCCTCCTGTCAGGGAGTTGCAGAGGGTGACAAGGACACCCCTGAGTCTCCTTTCCTCCAGGCTGAGCCCCCACACCTCCCTCAGCCTCTCCTCATGGGACTTGTGCCCCTTCCACGGCTTTATGGCTTCAGCAGCTCCGTGTCCTTCCTGAACTGAAGGGCCCAGAACCGGACACAGCACTCGAGGTGTGGCCTCAGCAGTGCCCAGCACAGGGGGACAATCACTGCTCTGCTCGTGCTGGCCACACTATTTGTGATCCAAGCCAAGTGCCACTGGCCTTGGGTTACCTGGGCACAGCTGCCTCATGTCCAGCCCGTGCCAACAGCACCCCCAGGCCCTTTCCTGCTGGGCTGCTCCCCAGCTGCCCTGCCCAAAGCCCGTAGCACTGCACTAGGGTTTTGTTTTTGGGACAGACTGCCCAGAGCCCCAGCACAGTGACAGCAGGGTGCTGGACAGCAGCAGCAGTGACCGGGGTGTGCAAAACCACAGCTGGTTTATTTACACATATTTATACCTGGTGGAGCAGCAGGCAGGGAGCTCCCTGGCTCCTGAAGGAAGGAGATGGAGCTCAGAGCAAGACTCCAGTGGAGCCAAAGCTCTCCAGTCAGATGGGCACAGAGCAGCTTCCCTCACTCCCCTCCTCTTGCACAGGACTTCTGGCAGCCCAGGGCTCCCTGAGTATCTTTGCCAGGCTCCTGTGAAAAGCTGTACAACAACAGCAGTGCCATCTGCAGACACCTGCCACAGCTGTTCAGGTCATCCAGTGCACTCCTGGTGAGTGGCCATGCCCACAGGAGACCTCTGCCTTCCCTTCCCAGATGAACTTCCATTTAAACTGAAGCTTATTCAAGCATTTGCATCCCAGTGATGCATGAAAGTGTCCCTCTGCAGGTAAAGTGACTGTAAGATGGCATTTTTATGTATCTGGGATTTTTTTTTTCCCAGGCTGGGCTATGGACAGTTCTTTCTTCAAGTTGTTGCTTTTCAGTAGATTTAGATCTGCAATCTCTGCTGTTCCAGTCCATCAACCTCCCCAGCAAGGTAAGGAGCAAAGGCAGGAGGCTAAACCCTGCCTGCAGATCTGCACAGGTTCTCTGCCCACACAGCTGTCCCAACTGGGCACCTGGGAAGACTTTGGCTTTGTTTTGGAAGGATGGGGAAGTTCCATTTTCCTGCACCCCACAGAGAGCTGGCAGCACCTCTCACCCGGGCACTGCTGGAGAAAAGTTTCCCTCACAAAAGAGGGGGAGCTCCCTGCAGCTCCCAACCAGACCCAGGCAGCAGCTCTGCATCAAGCTTAGGCCACCACAGGGTCACTGCAAGAGGCTCCTTGCTCCCCTCAGGCTCACCCTGCCCCACAGGCAGCAGGACTCATGGAAATGGGGTCAGTCCCCTGCCCCCAGGGCCATCCCCACACCCTCTCTGCTCCTATTCCTCTGTTTGCACCTATTTTAAGCCACAGAGGCACAAGCCCTGCACCAGCCATACCCTGCTTCGAGCTCTGGAAGGGCCCCATAAAACTGTGGGGTTTGCTTTTCTTCCCCACCAGAACTCCCTGGCCACTCACAGCTTTTGGCTTGAAAATCCTTGGTTTCGTCTCCAAAAGGAAGATCATTTTTTAAGAACTGTTCAGACAAAGTGTGACATAACAGGGTATCTATTTCTTGAACAGATCTGTTTCCCTGCATTTGTTTGAAGTCTGACCTGATTATTCCTGCGATTGTATTTTTAATGCTCATCAGGTACCCTTGGAGAAAACGGAGAGTCACTTTTTTTAGATCACGCATATGTAATCAGACAAACAAAATACAGCTCACCTGCCCCGCTCTTCCCCTCTACAGCAAAAAGCTGAAACCTTTAACCATTGCTCCAGAGAAAGCAGCAGCCATTCAGCTGGGACAGGGCACCAGTTTCTGACCTGCCTTGGGCACTTCTGGTGCCATCTGTGTTGGTTGTGGGGACAAACGCTGCCCTCAGAGTGGAACAGAGCAGAGTCAGTTGCTCCCCTGTCCCCTCTCAGCTCATTTGCAGTGCCTTCCTCCAGCATTGCTCTCACACATTCGAGCAGGTTTGATCTCGGGTTTTGAGGTGGCAGGTTCAGTCCCACGGGCACTGTGAGCCCTGTTTTATGCAGTTTAATGATCACTGCCCGGGCAGGGAGCATCACTCGTGGCTGGCACTTCTGAGTGGACCTTGGCACCAATGTGCTGCTGAGGGGAGAGGGGTGTAGATGCTAAAAAAGTTAAAAGCAGAGAAATTCTGTAGCTTTTTCTCAGTATTCTGTAAGAACATTGCTTTCACACACAGACTGGTTAAAAAAACCAGTGAATGGTTTTGTAAACTGTCTCTGTCTGTGCACCTGGGCTCTGTTTTGCAGAATTGTTATGGTACACAGTGAAAACATATTTTGAAGTAGGTGTTGTGAGCTTTGGCCAATAGGACCAAGGGGTGGCTGTTCAAAGAAACAATGGATTTCCTGTCATCTCTGCAAACCAGGTGATAAAAGCTGTCATTGATAAACGGGGCTCGATTGCCCTGGATGTGGAATCTGAGTACAGCAGCGACAGAGGAGCACTCCCTCACTCACTCTGCAGGTGATGCAGCAGCAGGTCAGCCCTTTGTGGCTGGGCCAGTCCCTCCTTCAGGCCATTGCTGACAAAAGCTCAGCTCAGTGTGACCTGGGACATCATCTCCCACCTGTGAGCACACCTCAAGCCCCTCTGGGCCCAGGCTGGGTGTGTGTCAGAGCTCCAGGGTGCTCCAGAGAGCCCCTGACATCAGGAAATGTCCCCTTCCTGCAGGGACCTGAGCAGCTCAGCCCCAGCCCTCGGTGAGGTTTCATCTCCCAGCTTGGCTCTGGAGCAGCTGCTCCACCACACATCAGCATCCTCACCCCATTCCTGCCAGGAAACCTCCCAGCCAGGCAGGGCTGGGGTCAGGCTCAGCAAGCCTCGGCTGCAGAGCAGCTCCACACACCCATCTCAGCAGCAAGAGCCACAGAAACCCCCGCCAGACCCCAGCCAGAGGCAGAAAGTTTGAGCAGAGTGCTGCCATAAGCAGAAATCATGGACATGGGCAGTGTCTGCACCTCATCCATCATCAAGAGGGGGCAGAGAATTAGTCAACACTTCGTCAGTTAATTACAACTGTTAATCATATTTTCATTAACCTGAAATGAAGATGCCAGCCTTGCCCCTCTTTTCACCCCATGCCCCACATCCCATTTCTCAGACAACAATTCCCTTCCAGGAATTGTCCTTCACAACCCACATCTGGCCAGCAGTTTCCAGAACCTGCTATCTTGCCTCTCTTCCACATCTCCACCCCTTCCTAGGCCTCAGCAGGCACCCACACTGCCTTTGCCATGCAGCAAATGGGTTTAGCCCCCGTCACACTCTCCCAAACCTGCTCAGGATGGGCTCCTAAGGTCCTGGGAGGTTCTGTGCTCTTGTCTGCCAGACTTGCTGCCACGCTGAGCATGTTGCTGTAATAACATGCCCCATTTCCCCCTGTTTTTTAAGATGACCTGGGCTATAAGCCTGCTCCTGTAATGCATTTTTAGGTCTCCATGTATCCCTGTAAACAGAGCTGTTGATGCCAGATATTACACGGGACTCTCGGCAGGGCAGAAGGTCCCAGTGCTCAGTGCCCCAGGGGTAGCTCTGCTCCCGCTCCCCCAGCAGCTTCCACCCCTGGCTCTCCAAAAAGAAAGGGCGTTGATTGGTGTTAATTGGAGACTTTGGATGCTGTGCCTTCCCTCAGGGTACAGAGAAATAACAGAGCAGAGTGACATTCCTGACATTCGAGGTCCCCTTTGCCTCTGCTGGTACAGGCAGGGCTGAGGGGACAACTCAGCTCTGGGGTGAGATGGGGATTCAGCATTCCCAGGCATTATTTGCTCTCCTGCCCTGCTCCAGGCCTTCTCCAGGTCGAGGCATCATCACATCCTCTTTGTGTCCCGTTTTGTGAACAGAGCCATCCCCATGGCTGCCAGGCACAGGGCACCAGATTTACCAGAAGGGAGGAGAGAGAGGACAGGAGAGTGATCACAGATCTTGATCCTTCCTGCTCATCTTGCTCTGGTTCAGCCTTGGCCCATCAGGGTCACTCCCGTTCTAAACCAGGTGGCAAGAGACAGAGGTGACCACCCTGGTCCAAGCCAAGCCCTACAGGGGGAAGGGGAGCACTTCCTCAACCTCCAGAGCTGTGTTTGCACCTCTTCCTCCTTTTGCTTCATCCCTTCATCCACCCCTAACATTCCAGAGCCAGTTCAACTCTCTGCCGGCCGCGCTCCCTGCAGGTCCGGGTCCTCCGGCAAGGGAGGAGAGCCAGGACCAAAGGCTTCAGGCTCTGCAGTTGCTCTCACCTCCCTCTCCTGTCTCCCCCATCCTCCGGGAGCCTCAGCTGTGCTAAGCAGCCTGTAAAGGTGCTAATGGGGAGTGGATCACCCCTGCCACAATTGCGCTGCACCGCGGCACCCAGGACAGAAATGAGATCTGAAGCATGTACTTAACTCTCCCAGTGTGAGAACTGCTGGGTTAAATATAACCCAGGCTGGCTGGCTCCGGGAAGCGTGGCTGATCTCTTCATTTGATGGCAGAGTGCTTGCTCTGCCAAACAGCTCTCAATCCCCACGGAGCCAGCAATTCCCCCTGTGCTAAATGCGGATTTACATTCTCCTGTACGAGAGAGGTGCATAAATTGCCTTCTTTCTGTGTATTTCCTTGCAAAGTGTCACAACCCAGCCTCTCACCAGCCAAGCCCGGCTTTTGTTTTTGTGTCCAGTTGGGTTTTTGATGGGGCAAAAGTCACACTGGTTTCTGCAGATGCAGAATTGAGTGAAGGAGTTGCAACGAGGGGCCCAGAAACCTTCGGCACCTCCCCGGCAGCCTCAGGGCAGCACAAAGCAAACAGGGCACGGGATTGTTACTGGTTAGGACCTGTAGCACTCTCCAGAATTAGCACCTGCCTTCCAGTTAGAATTTTAGCTAGATTTCCCCTCCCTTTTGTGACCTGTTGGGCTCCAGTCAGAGTCTCAGAGTGATGATAAAGCTGCATTTCTAACACAGCATCCCCCTGGCAGCATGGGTTGCTTGGCATTCACCCCCAGGCCTTCCATGGGATCATTTGTAATCCCCTGGAGTGGAAGGACAGTTCTGGGCATCCTCACCAACTCCCAGTGGGAGCTTAAATGCCAAGTGAACACTCCCAGGAGCTACAGACCTGCTCCCCCAGCTTAGCAACTTCCACACCCTGTGCCCAGGGCAGGATACTGCAGGTGCTCACACTGTTAAAAATGAAGCTGCAAAAGCAAAGCCTTCTAAATCCAGAATGCAGCTGGGTGAGTCTGACCATGGGGGATGAGAGAGGAAGAAGGTGAGGAACAGGACTTGCTTGGGGGATGGAGAAACACTTCTCTGCCAGAAGTGACCTTCAGAGTTTGAAGTTAGCCAGGGGAGAAAAAAAAAAAAAGCACAAACCACATGTTTTTAATGGCAGGGGTAATTGAATATTGCACTGGCTGCTGCTGCATTCCATGCCTGTTTGCAGGGGATCTTCTGTTTACAAGAGATCTATAAATCAAAATACAGCCCTTCTAATGAGCTGGCCTTGCCAAACACCTCCTCTGCCTTCATCCAGCTGGAGTTACTGGGCTCATCAGCTGAGAACTGCCAACCAGCTGGAACTTCAGGATACACTAGACAGAAAAAAAACCCCAAAAACCATATTCAATTATCCCTTCCGGCCTCAAACTCCAAGAGCTCAAACCTTCTTTGAACCCTTATCAAAAGTGAAGCCATTCCTTGTACCAGCCAAGCGAGCTGCCAGCAGCACAGGAGCACACGGCTCACCTTAAAAAAAGCCAGCATTAATATTTACTAACTGAATGCAGGCTGCACAACAGCTCTTATCTGTGCTGCTTAATTGTGCCAGCTTTAAGAGCAGCCCAATAAAGGCATGTCAGCAAGGCTTCTTTTTTTAAAGAGGGTGCCAAGGGATCTTGTTGTAAGCGAAGATCTTGGAGGCGAGCGAGGAGATTCATTGCATTAAGTGCACGGTCTGAAAGTGGGTTAGACAGAACTGCTCTCCCCGTGGGGCTGCCTCTGCCAGTCACCTGGGGAGAAGGATCTTTTAGGCAAAAGCCAAACAATCCTCGGTGCTACCCCAAGAATTCAAGATCGTGGCCCTTTGCCAGCCCAGTCTTCCTCCTCAGCAGGGAGCATGGGGTGGGTGGGTGGCACCCTCAGCCCCTCTGACCATTATCAAGGCTGGGTGAGGGAATTCCACAAGAAAAAGCTACTGTCGAGGAAGCTTTGCCATCTGACCCTTCAGATGCCACTCCTGGGGTCACATCTGCACCGCCACTGTCACTGCTGGCACCCAAGTCCCTTCACAGGTTCCCCATTTGGCTCCTTACACCCCACGCTCTCACTGCCAGACAGTATTTTCTTACTGGCTCCACTCTGGGTTTCCCATAGCAGAGTCTCAGGCATTTGGCTCCTTTAAAGTGCTTTAATTGTGGCACAGAAACATAACAAATGTTATGGGAGGGACCCCAACAAAGCAACCCCTGGGCTTGTCTGCCCTGGCAGTCTGTGGACCCATTCCTACAGACCCTTCATGTCCCTTTCTCTTGGTCCAGTGGGGATATTTAGTCTGGAGTCTTCTCTGGGTTCTTCAGAGTGTCTGGGTGACTGCCACTCTCCTCAACCCCCTCTGTCACCACAGCTCCAGCATCAGCTGCCCTGCAGCTCATCCAGGTCTCCAGGTCTGGAGAAACCCTGAAGAGCAGCTTCCAGTGCATCCCAGCCCATTTGGAAGCCAAGGCCACACAGGGAATTTCCCAGCTTTCTTACATCCATGGTGTTTTTATACCCCTTCATTTTCTCACCCAGCACTGAGGCACGGAGCAGGGCAGGCTGCAGCACCCTGTGCCTGTGCTGGCAGCAGCATCCCAGAGCCTGCAAACTTGCTGCTGGGAGAACTGGGAAGCAGCAGGAGCTGATTAGCCTTGTTTTCTCCAGGCTGAAAGGAGAGCTTTGAAGATGCAGGCAACAAAGGGGGAGAGTTTCGACTCACCTGAAGCGTTTTCCTAAAAATAGCTGCTCTACCCCCGTCACAAGCTCGCATCAGGCTGCTGTAGTATTTCAAAAGGGAGGTTTTACAGGCAGCTGCCTCCTCTTACCTCACTGAGCCTCTGAGCAGCAGCAGCAGCAGCAGCACATGCACACACACACACTACAGCATGCACAGCGTCTGCTGCAAGTGTCAGGTCCAGCTCAAAAGGCAAAACCCAGCACGTTTGGGGCAGTAATTGCACAAATCCCCTCAATGCTTGGCAGAGGAATCACAAAAGTCAGCAGGTCGCTGCAGGAGGAAAGAGGCTAAAATAAGAGGCAGGAGGAAGAAACAACACCTAATTACAGCAAAAATGAAAAAAACCCCAAGCTCTGCAGTGCCTTGGACCCATCTCTGAGGGCATCTGGTTTCACTGCTGACACCGAGTCCCTCATCATGGTCCAGAGAGCTCTGCCCCACAGTTCTGCCGCCAGGATTGACCCAGCCCAGCCTGTGAGAAATCCCACAGAAGCACGGCACCTATCAATCAGTAAATGTGCTGATTGTGGTGTGCAGGGGATTAATTGCAGGTTATTTTGCTGCAGCCTCTGGGGTGGATGCAGAGGCTCCCTCCAGTACCACAGGTGGCTGCTGGAGAGGAGATGGATGCTGGCAGCAGTGCCAAGGTTGCTGCTCCCAGGCCCAGATTTTGATTCCTTCTCAGGCTGGGAGTGCCCTGGGTGAGCACAGCAGTTCGCCAAGATATTTAGGGCTTAGAATAATTCCTCAGCAAGCACCCCACCTGGAGAGCAAAGCCTTCCTCTCTCATGCTCTGGTTTCAAAACAAGATGTTTTTGCAGGAGGGTTTTAAAGTCATCCAGTCTGCTACAGATCACCAGTGGGAGATGATGTTTGGGCTAATGCTCAACTACATCTCTTAGGGCAAAGGCCAGCAAGAAATACTGCAGGAGAGAGGGGAAGGGAGGGAGAGGAATTCCCTGAGCAGAAATTATTTTGAGCACAGAAAGCTGCAGAGCAGTGTGGAACGAGGCAGAAGAAAACCAGGAGAGAGAGAGAGGTGGTTGTGCTGGGGGNGGGAGGATGCCTGTCAGGAGCTGGCTGGGCTCAGCAGAGCTGCTCCCTGCAGAGGGATTCCCTGTGCCGCCCGTGATTGGTGCTGGCACACTGACGAGCTCCTGGAGCGGATTCCTCTTCCCTGCACACGGACCAGAGCTATGGGAAAACAGCAGCCCCATCCCCCCCTCTGGAGATGGGGGATTCCTCCCTCTGCCAGCAGCAGAACCAGGGCTGAGCTCTCGTACAAAGCCACAGAACCTCTTCTGCAAGGAAATCCGGGAGGATCGGTGCCTCTCTGCGAGGGTCAGGGGAAGGTGGCTGTACCAGCAGAGCACTGAGGAAGGGATTCAAAAACTCAGTCCCTGGTGAGAGCCAGCATGTCAGCTGCTGTCACTGAGACGTCCCCTGAGCCATGGGAGGGTCCTGTCTGTCCCCTCAGATGGAGAGAGCTGGCCACCAGGCAGGGTTGCAGAGCTGCCGTGCTGCTGTGTGTGCAGGACGCACAAGTGAGGCAGCCCAGGAGATGTGGGACCTGGGTGCTTCCCACTGACCAACCCCTGCTGCCTCTTCACCCTCATGGGGGAGGGACACAGGTGTCTCCTCATTCAGATCGTGCTCAACCACGTCTGAGTGCAAAACATCAGAGCCTAAACCCCAGCCTGGAGTCCAAGGTGTGTTTTAGTGACAAAACTCTGACCTCTGGCATCGACCTCCGTGGTGACCTCAGAACATTTCTTGTCCCTCTTGCCAAGGCACAGGTCACCTTCACCCTACTAATGAGCGGGGATTAGGAGCAGGAACTGGCTTGTGTTCTGCCCAGCTAGGAAGCATCACAACAGGAATTGCAGTGTAGGGGACTCGACTGGCACCTTCCTTCCAGAAGTTTCCAGAAGTACCTCTGCTGGCTGCCTTCTTCCTCAGATACGAGCTGCAGAAGGATCCACAGAGAACCAGCCCCCCTGAATGCTGGGGAAGATAGAGGTGGGCATCCCATCCCCCAGGTGGGACCTGGGGATGCACTCAGGGCTGTCACAGCGAAGGAAAACCTCTTCAGGGGTGGGTGCCCTACTGCTTGAGCATTTCCAGGTGCCACAGAATCCCCTCTGGCTTTGGGCTGGTGCCTGTGGTTTGGGGAGCAGCAGCACACAAAGCCCTTCTGGTGTGAAGCACGAGGCTCCCAGAACCTGGATGCTGCTGGAGGGGAGACTCAGTGAGCCCCTGCAGGAGACCTGAAACGCAGCCTGGAGCAACCTGCAGGCCAGGGAGCAAGCAGAACCACAGTGAAACACCCCCTTGACATCATGCCCAGACCAAAAGCAGCAGGGTGTTTGTCCTGGCAATAGCCAGACCCGTGTGGGTGTCACACTGTCCCAAATCATGTGCAGGAGGGTAACCCGTGCCCGCCTGCTGCAGTGGGGACAAACTCCTTTGGGCTGGGACATCACCCCTGGAGTGGGAACAGGGACTTCTGCAGTTGTCATCTGTGCAGGGAGTCCTGGTGCCTTCTCCAGCATCCCAGAGATCCCCTGTGGCAGCAGGGAAGGGTTTGGCCATGCAGACAAATCTGTTTTCTTAACCCCTCTGCCTCCTCACTCCCCTGTGCTCCCTAAGGATTACTCTGCATGAATTCTGGTGGTGAACAAAGATTATCTAATGCTTGAAAAGCCCTGGATCTTAAACCATTTAAAAAATAAAAAAAAAGTAAGTCGGAGTTGCCCTCTCCATCCTGCAGTGGGGAGGGTAAAGTAATCCAGAGTGTTGATGAGAAATTCGGGACATCAGGGCACAAACAGAGCCTGAGTCTCCTGTTGGAACCCCAGATCCATATCCACAGCCTGCCTTTGCCTCCACAGGGAGAGAGATACCGGCAGAAAATGGGGGATTGTCAGGAAAAAAAAAAAAAA
>VXAC01000100.1:113415-149710 GCA_013399225.1 Rhipidura dahli
AGTGGATTTTGTGAGCACAGAAAATATCAGTTTCGAGGCTGAATGGAAATAATTAAAAGCACCTTTTGGTGAGGAAGAAATGGGCATGCCCTGAGAAACACCTCTATCCACACCTGGGGTCACTCTGTGTATGAGATGTGGCCTGGATTTAGGGCAACAGCTTCCCAAAATCTCCCGTTCCAGCTTCAATTCGCTCCCCACTACCTTCTGCAGCAGCTGGCACTGGCGAAAAGCAAGTGTAGCATTACTGAAGTGTTGTGTGTCTTTATGCACTGGCTTTAGGCTGGTGCTAGCTGCAGCAGGAGGTGTTGGGCAGTGGAAAATCAGATGTTTCAGCTATTGGTTCAATTATAGATAGCTCTGCCTGGAAATGAGTGGAGTGAGAGGGACAACAGCCTGCCACGAGGACAGCTGGGAGAGGAACACGCTGCAGCCCTCCTCCACCCAGATCTTGGAGTGTTACTCTTTAAAAAAAAAAAAACAAAAGGTGATTTTCCTTGGGAAGCTGAGGCAAGGACAGCTGTGGTCAGCAGGGCAGCTGACCCAGAATCGGTGTGACCAGTGCCTGTTCTGGGCTCCAGCTGCTTCCCCCTGTGGGGAGCACCAGCTCCCAGGAAAGCTGCCTCCCCTGCTGCTCCCAGGTGCTGAGCTGAGCCTTCATTTTTAAAAGAGAGAGCAAGAGAATTAATTTTCTCGGAAAACACTGTACAAGAGTGGAGATGTTCTGCAGAGAGGGAATTATTTTCTTTCCCCTCTATACTCATGATGGAAAATTGTAATGGGCTTTGTTCTGATGAGTGTTGCTGTACTTATCGGGGTAAATTTAGTATTGCCTCCCATTATAAATGACAAGGAAGGTACAGCTAAAACAAAACTCCATCCTGACATTTCAGAAGCAGCTGTGCTTAGATGAAGTATTTTTTTGCTCGTCTTTTCAAATTGGGATGAATTAACCGCTGGATTTGGAATTTCCTGCCGGGTCAAAGTCCTGTTACAGCACTGTTCATAGTCAGACTGGGTAAAAAACCACCAAAATGGAAAGCACTGAGGTAAAAGTTTTAATTATTAAGAGTCTAGAGCTGAGCAAAGGGAAAATCACAGTCCATCACAACCCTACTGCTGCCTCACCATGTGAGTGTGAAGAGAGTACCTTGGTTTTTGTGTCCCAGAGGAAACAGGGAAGAATTCCTCCTCCTGAAGACACTGTGGGGTGGTGTGGGTGGGCTGAAACAGCAAAAGGGGAAGCCAGAGGGTGGCCAGAGGGATGGGGATGTTGTTTTCTGCAGTGTACTCTGTGCAGGAGCACTCTTGGTGCAAAGAGGTGCTTGGTATGGAGGGCTTAGCTCACCCTCCACCCTGATTTAGGGGTAAAAATGGGCTGAAAGGTGAGCAGAAAGGGCTGAGGAAACCTCGTGTGTGGGACAAAAGAGAACTCAATAAATGTCTTGGGGGTGTCTGGCAGGGGGGGTCCCCTCTGCTCTGGATACAAATGCAAGGGCAGATGTAGAGTGAGATCTGTGGGTTTGAGAGGGATTTTGAGACCAAAATTGTTTAGTATGGATGGAAACCACTTGCTTTGCATGTCATTTGCCCTGTTCTTATATTGTTTCTTTCTTTCTTTTTCTTTTTCTTTCTTTCTTTCTTTCTTTCTTTCTNCAAACAAATATTATTATTTCCAGTAAAGGTAAAGGAAATTAAGCTTAGATTCACAACCTCTGTGCTGACCCTGCCTGACCCCTTATCCTGAAGCAGTTCAGGAGTGGGACCCTCTTGGGGATTTCTCTGAGAGCTGCTGCCGTTCCCAGGGCAGCCTTGTGTGGGTGATCACTGCTCAGAGCAGTTCCCTCAGCCCAAATCACTGCACTCAGCCTCCAGACTTGTCTGGGGTTGTGAGGGCAGCAGGGCTGTGGGAATGCATCCCTCAGAGCTGAAGAATCTCTGCAGGTGCTCAGAGGAAAACTGCATTTTCCTGCCGTTCTTTTCTCAAAGCTGGGATGCACCTGAGGAGAGGCAGCAGCTGTCCCTGGGAGGTGACAGCCAGGAGCCTTTGAAGCTCCTTGAGTGGCCAGATGTCCTCTCTGGGCTCTCCTTTCCCTTTTCCCTCCCTGACTTCTCTCTTTCTCCCTACCCTCACTTAGAGTTTCATCTCCCCCTTGCTTCTCCTTATGGTTTTTGTGACTGTGTCTTCCCCCAAGTCCCTCTCCCCCTTCTCTTTGCTCCCTGCACACGCTCATGGCTGGAGCTGCTGCTCCCCAGCCTGGAGAAGACCTGCCCTGTGCTCCATCACTCTCGGCCTGTTGCCAGGCAACGCAGCATCGCATGGATTTCACTCCCCAGCTCCCAAACAAACTGCGGATACAGGGGATTTTTCTCCTGCTCTTCCAGAGAGGGACCTCACCTGCCTCTCTGGCAGGTCTGAGGGGTCTCCAGCAGTCACTGGAGGAGCTGCATCTCCTCACTTCACCTCCCCATCTGCCAGTTTGGCACCTGAGAAGTCACACACTGAGTTTTGCTGGAAGGCAGCAGCTCCCTCGGGGCACAGCCCCACTTGGAGTGGTGGGAAAGCCTGGTATGATCCTCATCTCCCACAGGGAATTATTTAACAGCTGTCCCGCCCTCAGGCTGCACAGGGCTGTGTAATTACCCAGGAGCTCTGTTTTCCCAGCCCCAAATGCTGAAATGGCTCCAGAAGTCGAGGCATGACCCAAGACTCCTCGCTGTCATACCCATCTCAGGAGCAGGACGCGTGACTCGCTGCCTCCCAACCCAGAGCGCACAAATCGCCTTCCATGACTGCCACAGAACACTCCTGAGAGCACATTTTTGGCACAATTATCACCCTTTTCAGGTCATAAAAGTCACTCAGTGCTCAGCCACCTGTTTAGAGCTGTCAGCCTCCTGCAAGCGCTGCGGTGGCGAAGCGCCGCAGGAAAAGCACGCGTGGATTATCCCACGTGGAATGCCGAGCTGGGGAGGGGCACACACCGTGTTCCCAGTGGAAATGTGTCACAAATGCCCTGTCCCGGGCAGGAGGAGTGCCAGAAGGGGGAAGCACACCTCTCCCAGAGCAGGACACGCCTCCAGAAAGCACATTTTTCATGTGTCCTCCTGCATCTCCCACCTGAAAGCTGGGCTGGGGGGTGCCTCCAGCACAGGAAGAAGCCTGCAAGTTGGTGTAGGTGTCCAGGCAAAACTGAGAGAGACCAAATTTGGGAAGCCAGAAACCTCCCCAGCTGGGAATAGGGTACTCCCAGTGGGGGACCTATTGATCCAGACCATGGTGAAGGGGGTCCTGATCTGCTCTGGGGAAAAAAATGAGCAGAGCAGTTCCCTGGCACTGTGTGACACTGGAAAGGTGTAGATTGACAGATGAGGGGATCTTCTTGCACCCTTTATTGGAAACTTTCCTGCTCCATTAGCTCTCTGAAGTGCCTGTGCACCAATGCACACAGCATGGGGGATAAGCAAGAAGATTTAGAGATCTCTGCGTGGTCACAGAGCCATAATCTCATCACAGTCACAGGTCACAGAGAACAGGAGAGCTCTGGAGGCCTGGAGAAAAGCCCAGTCACTGCACTCCTCAAAAAGGGCACGAAGGAGGACCCAGGGAACTACAGTAGGCCAGTCAGCCTCAGCTCCATCCCTGGAAAGGTTATGGAACAGCTCATCCTGAATGTCATCTACACGCATTTGGAGGAAGAGAAGGTTACCAGGGGTAGTCAACATGGGTTCAGCAAGGGGAAATCATGCTTGACCAATGTGAGAGCCTTCAGGGATGGAATGCCTGCCTGGGTGGATGAGGGGAGGGCAGTGGGTCCTGCCTGCCCTGACCAGCAGAGTTTTTGACACTCTCCCACA
Source organism: Rhipidura dahli (assembly GCA_013399225.1). Lineage (NCBI taxonomy): Eukaryota > Metazoa > Chordata > Aves > Passeriformes > Rhipiduridae > Rhipidura > Rhipidura dahli. Next base: position 117,274 of record VXAC01000100.1, read on the forward strand.
GCATCCTCGTGGCGAGGGTGGGGAGATGGAGAGGCTGAGCTTGGGAAGTGTGTTAAGAGCTGGCTGAGTGGCAGAGCTCAGAGGGTTCTGCTGGTGGCCCCGAGTCCACCTGCAGGTCTGTAACTGGTGCTGTTTCCCAGGGGTCACTCCTGGCCCCAGTCCTGTCCAGCTTAATTCCTCCATGATCTGGAGGAAGGGGCATGGCCTGTGGAGGACACTCCACGAGCTTTGTCAGGGGATAAACACACAGGAGGACTGCAGGAGGCCTGGGCCTGCCCCCCCTGAGGCTGACAGAGGAGTGGAGTGCAGGTGTCCCCAGGAACCCTCTCTTGTCCCTGTTGCTGTGTCCCCTGGGCGCAGGTGGCACCTGCTCTGGGAACACAGTGTCCCTGCAGCCTGCAGGGACCAGCAGCTGGGCTCCTCAGCTCCTCCTGCCTCCTGGGTGCTGGTGCTGAGCCCTGGCCCTCCTCAGGGCAGGAGAGCTGCAGGGTCAGAGGGAGAAAGAGGAGCTGAAGCCATCCGCCCCTCCCTGTGCTGGTCAGGAGTGGAATGTTTTCACCAAGGTCCCTGTAATCCATTCTGCTGCTGCTTCCAGATGTTTTTGTTGTAGCTCCATGACTCAGACCAGGAGCTCTGACTCAGAAGGGGACTCCTCTGCTGGTGCAGGTGGGAAGGAGCATCCCAAGGAGTGAGAGGTGCTGCACCCTCTGGGAGGGGAAGGGCTAATGGGGGACATGGGCCCAGCCCTCAGCATCAGAACAGATTCCATCACTGAGAGTAATGAGCAGGGAGGCATTTTTGGGCACTTCTTAGCTGTCTGCAGAGGCCAAAGGGCCTTCTCCTTGCTTTGTGCCCTTCACACTGCCAGTCACAGCATGATCAGAAATGCCAGTCCCAAGGGGCATCACTGCTCCTCCTGAGCACCACCATGGAAATGCAAAGAGAAAACCAGCCAGGGGACCTACAGACAGGCATGGATTCACAGGGCTGGGGCTCTGCATCCCTCAGCACCCATGCAGGGATGGCTTCACACCTCCCCTGACACCACAGCTCTGCTGGGGATGTGTGTCAGCCCTGACGCTGCCCAGCATGATGCCTTAAGAGGCCTCCTGAAAATAGAGCCCAGACAGGAGTAAAGGGAATAAAGGTGGGGATTTATTGGAAAGGCCTTCAAAGGTACCCCTGGGGAGCCAGAGGTGCTGCCCAGATGGGCCCCGAGATGGACCCTGAGAGGCCACGAGTTCTTCCCACTTTTATAGGTTTGGTTCATTTGCATCTCAGGGTTAATTCTTCAGTTAAAACTTCAGTCAGTGATGTAATTCCCCTCAGCTTGCCCCCCTCAGAGGCTTCTGGTTGATACTTTTTGGGCCCAGGAGGGGCTGGGTGTCCTTGGAGAGCAGCCCCAGAGAGGCTTTGTTGTGTGTGTCCCGCACAGAGAGCAGCACTGAACAGGGAACAGGAAACTCCAGAGTGACTCACCTGCCTTCCCCATCGGGTGTGGCTGCAGCAGGTTGTCCTTGTTCCCCCGGCTCAGCACGGTGTTCCTGTCACCCTGCAGGCTGTCTGTGGTGGCAGGAGGAGCCTGTGGCCTTGGGAACGATGTTCTTTCCATGCAGGCGGGAGAACCACAGCCAGCACAGCACTTCTGCACCATCAGAACCAAAGGACCTTTGGCTCAGCCAGAGCATTCCTCAAGTGAAGGAAAACCCAAACTAAACATTGTCTGCAGCCCCCTAGGCTTAAAGACAGGCTGGAATGGGAGGTGGTGCATGAACCCACCTCCATGGACAATCCTTTCTCCCTTCCCACCACCCTTTCCATGCTCTACTGAAAGGGATTTGAGCACACAGGACACACAGGACTGCAGGCAAATTCTGCCTATCGCTTCCTCCATTCACAGTTCCTAAGAATGGTCAACATTTCCACTCCCTCCAGACCAGTCTGTGCTACTTTGCAAAGTGGTGAAGTATCTTTAACTCAGCAAAGATGTGGAACCCTGTGGATTCACTCTGAGGCATTTCCTCAGGAATGTGTGACATCTAGCACATGGTGTGTCCGGGCAGAGAGGCTCCTGGGCTAATACATGAGGAGGCATTTGTGAACCAGAGGATGCAGAGTCACCAAAAGAGGAGTCCCAGCTGCCCAGGCCACTGCTGGAAGCCGTCAGCCCCACCAGACCTGTGGTCTTTCCTTGCCAGCACCTGGGGGTGTTTAGATGGCACTGTGGTTGATGATGGAGCACTTGTCCTGTAGGGCAGCTTGAGGGAAACCTTTCCTGCAGGAACCTGGGACTGGAATTTCAAATCTCTTTGGCTTGGTAAGCTCGGTCCTGGATGCTGCTGTAGCAAGAGACAGAGGCTGTGTGCCAGACCAGGTGAGAAAACTCCCCTGGCCTCCGTTTGTCTCTATTTCCACCTCACGAGGTGCACTTCATTTAATTTCAGACTGTTTTCTGCCTTTTACACAGAAACACCAGCTCTAAGACAGTGTAGTTTCTCCTTTTCTGCAGGACTTTCATTAAATTTCTGATTTAATAGAAGTTCTTTTGCTTTCTCTGCTCTTGTCCTTTTCTTGCTTTAGAAGGACAACCATCTTGTGCTGGGAACTGTTGGCTGGACAGAAGAGCCAGCTCTCCAGCTGGCTGGGAGAGGGGATGAGGGAGATTTTTCATCTTGATGGCAAAACCCTTGAGAAAAGCAGCACCTGGGGCTTGGAGTCAGCAGTGGCCACAGAATAAGAAGGGATACCAAAGTGTGGAGCTTGCAGCAGAGCAACAGGTAAGAGAAGAGTGAAAATGAGTGATTTAAAAGTGGAGGCCAGCAAATGGCCATGAACATGATGCTCTGGGTGGTTCCAGCCACAGCGTGGCATCCCCAGCAGCCTCTCACAGACATTTGCAGGCTCAGAATGGGAACTTCCAAAAAACCCATCACTGGGCCCTCACTGGAGAGCAGAGAGCCCCCAGCAGGGCAGGGAGACAGAGCTTTTGGGGTCTGGGGGGGCAAGGAAGGACCCCCTGAGTGAGCATGGTCACACATCACTGCGATCAGCCTTGGTGAGAGCCAGCAGAGATGGGTGACTAACCCCAGAGCAGTCCTTTATTTCAGGATGTGGCTCCAGGTGGGTTATTCAGGAGCACACAGCAGCTCCCCTGGACGCATTCCCTGCCCAGCAGTTGGCTTTTCCAAAGTTTCCCGTCGTGGCTGAGTGGTCAGATAATTCATGTGACACGCTTTCTGCTCCCAACTGGGTGAACTTGCAAGCACAAATGTCACCATTTGTGAGCATAATTTTTCCTCTTCATGTATGCCTCTGACATTTGCTTTCCACTTACCTTTCCTGCCAGTAACATGCAATCATAGCTGGTGGGAGGGAGCAGAGCAAAGGGGCCAGAACGGAAAGGGACCAGGCAGGGCTAAATGGGGCCTCTGGTGCCGGGAGGCAAATGCTTCTCATCTCCTCCCCAAGAGCTCCTCCCTGGTGCCCAGCAGCTTAAATCAGGAAAAAAAAAATGCTTCAGAAAGTCACTGCTGTCAGGAGCTCTGTGTGCTGACAGCAGCACAGCAGGTAAATGCTGTACCTGTACAACAGGCAGCACCTGATGGCACCAGGCAGCTCAGGGATGGGCACGTTGGGACATCTTGCATGTCCAGATCTGCTGGGCTGGCCCCTCCTCTTCAACAGAATGGTGGAGGAACCCTATTGCTTTGGGCCACCTCCCATGGACCCCTCAGCCACAGGAATCAGGGAGCCATAAACTCCTGGGGGCGGGGGCTGGCCAAGCACGAATCGCTCTGCTCGTGACATTGGGTGTGTGGAAGCCCAGGAGCATCCCAAGGGCACCGTGGGCAGCCAGCATTGGGAGCCCAGGCAGACAGGCTCGCTCTGGGCTGTGGTGCAGTGGAATATCACCAGCCACAGCTGGGTGTCCTGGTGGAGCCCCTGCACCCTGGATTCCCTGCAGTGAGTGGCCTGCAGTGAGAGTCCACACGGGCAGGCACATTCACTGGCATGTGACAAGTGCCACTTACCTGCTTTGGTCCTTGAGAAGGCAGTGGAGATCACTGCTCTGAGCTTAATTTCCTTAAGTCTGGACAAGCAGGGGTGGTCTGGGCTTGCTAAACCAAGCAGAGAACCTTTTTCACCCGCCTCAGCAGCAGGTGAGAAGACCTTTCCCCCTCCCCTTCTAGCACAGCCCCACTGTAGATGTTAAACCTTCCCCGAGCCTTCCTTTTCCCCACAAGCCCCACACGTTCACTGCCCCCAGGACCTCCCTGCAGTGACACCAGCACAGCAAACCACACCACTCAGCTTGTCCTCAGTTTAATGTCTCTGCATTGCAACAGCCCAGCCTGGCCTGCAAGGGGGAAGCTCTTCAGAAAGGTCACTCCCTGGCACGCTTTTTGGGAGAAGGAGGTTGGGAACACGCGATCTGTGGCGTGCCTCTGGATGAGGAAACCATGTAGAGCCAAGCCAGGCATGAGGGAAAGGAGCATTAGGAACTCCAGAGACAAGGATTCTCCCAGGCTGAGCTGGGCTGGGCAGATCTCTCTGCAGGGAAGGGCAGGACAGAGGAGCTGCTCAGACATTGCCATCCAGAGGCATTCTGGACCTGGTCCTGCCCAGCTGCAGTGACACGTTCTGCTCCCTTGTCCCAGAGGGCTTTGGAGACCATCCCCACACAGGTGCAAACCAGGACTTACCTGCTTGGAGGGGCTGCTCTGGGCTGCCAGGCAGGTGCAGAGGAGATCTCATCCGGGGTGGTGAGAGCTCGGATGTTTCCTCCTGGAGCCATGGCTTCTGCTCTGCATTCAAAGTGCTTCTGGATCTCTTCTTTTTCCTAAGGAAAATAAAAAATCCTTTGTGGTAGTACATTACTGCACACTTGATGTCGAGTTCCTTAATTGTATTACTTTTTCAAGACAAAGATCAGAGGCCGGGGCACAGGTGACTGTGAGGATTTCCATGGCTGTTGCCATTCCAGCAGGCTAAGCCCCAGCCCAAGCAGCTGATCCCCAGCAGCATTTCTGGAAGTTCAGGCTCCCTTCTCCCACAAACTCCATTGTATGGATAACACAGCATCCTTCAGGGAGAGCTGAGCATCTCTCCTGAACTGGGCTTCCCCAGCCTGGGGAAGTCTCCAGCCCCACTAGAGCCTCCAGATCTTCCCCAGTGCACCAGGAGGAGGCCACCAGGCCACTCTGCTCTGTGGCGTGGAGACATTCTGAGTAAATCACCTTATTTTTTATCTCAGTGGCTGCAGGAGGAAGCTCAGCCTGTGCTGGTGACAGTGTTTCAGGCAGCCACAGCATCCATCAGCGCTCGCAGCTCAGCCACTCTTGCCCAGGCACAGCCCCTCCTGCTTGCCAAAATGCCATCACCTTTCCCATCATCTCCCCCACGCCCACCTCCCCCGGGGGTAAAAAAAATCCCAAGAATCCAGCGCAGCAAAAACGCTCAGCCATCCTCTCCGCAAGCCAGCAGGGGTTAATGTTGTCAGCCATGACGTCAGGATCCTAATTTGTCCAGAGAGTCCCCCTCCCCAACCACAAACTCCCTCTCTCCTCCCCTCCTCTTGTGACTTTGCAATGAGCAGCAAAACTCCACAGGAGCTGCGGCAACAGCGCTAGGGAGACATCCAGCCCTCCCTGTGAGAGCAGCGCTTTCGGCACACTGGGATTTATTTATTTGCTGCACATGCCTATATGTAATTTTTTTTCTATTTACTAGGCTGCGTTTGGTTTTCCTTTTTTTAAAAAATTTTTAAATATTTTTTTTAGCCTTTTCACAAAAAGCCACAAACCTCCTAAGTGATGAGCCTGAGATTTCCCTAAAATAAAATAACGACACAGTGGGGCTGGGCGGCTTCCCCTTCTCCCCCCTCAGAAAATAAAGAGGAAGGGGGAGCAAATAGGTAAAATCCAGAATAAAATCATATTGATCGAAAACTCACACGTCCTCCCTCTCCCTCTCCCTCTCCCTCTCTCTCTCTCTCTCTCTCTCACACACACACACACACACACTCTTTCTCCTCCTCCTCCTCTCTGAAGGTGGGTAGCAGGAGCCATGCAACATCTGCAGAACCGGATGGCAAAAGAGCAGGAGGAAAAATAAACCAAGTGGAGTGCTCAGGGGACACTGAGTTGGTTTTTTTCTTTTTCTTTTTNTCGTGTACCTGTGAGATTCTGTTTCAGATTTTGCTGAGCCCATTTTGGGGCATTTTATTTTTCTTTCTCTTGGGATTTTTCTCCATTGCCAGAGGATGTCTCTTGTTGAAAGGATGCTGAAAGGAAGAAGAAACGAATTCTTTGACTGGCACTGAAGGAGTGGGGGGGTATTTTTCCCCCTCATTTTTTAGTTTTTTGTCATTATTCTTTTTCTCTAGGAAATCATTAACTGGGGGGGGGGTTGATTTCTTTTTTCCCTCCCCCCCTTTTTTTGGAGGGGGATTTCAGAAGATCCATCTTTCCTTCCCCTCCCCTCCAAAGATTTTTTTTTTCATCCTTCGTCTTTGTGGAAATGTGGACATTTCAGGCAGACAGATTGAGTGGAATTGTCTCTGCTTTAGCAGCTCTTTGTCTCGCCTGCTGTGCGCAAAGGTAAGGATTGCGATCCCAGGCTGCAGGGACAGGGGGGCTGGCACAGCGCTTGTTTGTCTTGTTTGGGGGTTTTCTCCATCGACCTGCATGTGGCAAAGGCACGGGGGTTCTTTCCCCAAATCGCTTCCCCTGCCGTCTGCTATTGTCATTCCCCAGCTCCTGCCGTTCTGGGGGGAGGACGGATGCTCGTACATGAGATGTGGAGCAGACTCTGCGGACGGAGGCCACCTCGCAGCGCGTGTGTGTGTGTGCGTGTCCCCCTCCCCAACGCGGGGGAAAATGGCCAGACGAAGGGTTTTGCTGGGGGAACATGGTGCCCGCAGGAGCCGCCGGAGCCCCGGAGCTGCGCTACGCACCCGGCACAGGCTGCCTTGGCCGTGCCCGAGCCTGCACACGCAGCCACGCTCGCATCCGAGCGAGCTGCGCCGTGCCACAGCCCCGGCTCTGCGGAGCTCCGGGGGCGATGCCCACGGCCGTGCCCCCGCGCGGATTTACGGCACGCAACACCCTCCTCGGTGGGTGCCATCCATCCGGATCCGTCCCTGCGTGTGCGCAGCCATCCGTGCCCGCCCGGGCGCGCCCGCCCGTGTGTCACTCCACCCCTACAGCGCGCAGCTTCACCTGCCCTGCGTGGCACCGGGGCGGTGCTGGCACCCATCCCCTTACCCGCTCGGGCTGCAGCTATTCCTGGGCTATGCCCGGAGCTCTCGCAGCGCTTCGGAGGTGCTGGCGCCCACCCAGGCTGGCCAAGGTGTGCGGGGCACACCTGTTTGCTGGCTCAGCCGCGGCTCTCACGCACGGGAGCAGCGCTGCCACGCTGCCGCTGCTCGCCCTCGCCCCGCACACCTGCGGGCAGGTGCGTTTGTGCCTCCTCGCCGGCCTGGGGGGAGCTGCCGCTGCTCAGCCGTGCACGGGGAGCAGCGCGCTCCCGACGCGCACACGCAGGTCCTTGCAGGGCTGTGGATGCCCAGTTTTGCGTTCCCATAGTTATAAACACGCACAGGCGCAGGCGCGCGCCCACCTTGCCCGCACCATTCACGCGTGGTCCCGCTGTGTGGGGACACAGGCGCGGCCAGCTCGGGAGGTGCTGACCGAGCCCGATGTGCGGCATTTAAAGCCCACGGCAACCCCCTTCGCTCAGGAGCCTGCCCTTGCCTGTGCGTTTGTGCGTCCAGGAAGGGTTTCCACCCGCAGCCTGCGTGTGTGTCCGTGCACAGCTCGGAGACAAAACACTCTCCATGTGCACGATCCTCCAGCTACTCCTACACGCCCCAGCCAGCGGCACAGGGTGCTGGTGGGGAGCTGTTTGGCTGCAAGCGTACGCGGGGATATGCAAAGCACATGCCCGCTGACACAGAATCAGGGACGCAGCACTCCGGAATTCAGTTCACAGGCTGGCTGTACGTGCTCCCTGAGCGGATGCAGACCCACATTCGCCAGGAATAGCAGTGACATGCAGCTGCTCGCCCACAGCTGGGCAAACGCACGGCTCGCCTCTTCGGTGGGAGGGATGTGGCTTTTTGGATCAAAGGGAGCGCTGGGAGGCAAAAAGACCTTGTCCTTAATCGTGGTGTCGGTTTGTTTCCTCGCTAGGCCAACTTGTGGCTGGTGAGGAGGAATGAGTCCTCACAGCCCTCTTCCCACTCTGCCCGTTCCTGCAGGGCCCCTGACACACTGTTTACTGTCTCTACCTCAATTTCCCTGCCTATATTAAGGGGGTGACACAGATTGCTGAGTTGATGCCCTGTAGGAAGCCAAACAGAGGTGTCTAAATCCCTTGGGAAATGCACAGTGTCCGTGTCATGACTACGGAAATCTGTGTACCCAGGAGTGGCTGTCTAGAGGTGAGCAAATGCTGCTGCACACTATCAATCCTCAGTGACAGGACCGTGTCTTGCATGCTGCAAAACCTCACATGCCTGCAAGGAAATCCACAGGTGCAAGTGAACCTTGCAACCCTGGACATGGTGTTGTGAAAATGCCCACCTGCACACGTCCCTCTGGCCTTTTGACAGTGACCAGAGCTGTGCAAGGAGGAGCTGAACCACTCAGGGGTGGAGGTCACCCCCTTTCCCCTGTCAGCACAAGGGCTCGTTGGTTGTTCGAGCACCAGAGCTGGGCCTGGGTGCTGTCTCACATCTGCACGTCCCTGTCCTGCTGAGAAATCCCTGCACATCCAGATCCCTGAGAGCTGCCCAGGCTCTCAGGTGGTCCTGCACGCCTCCACCCACACCCCTAGGGAGAGTCTGGGCACCAGGGAACCCAACCTCAGGCAGCCACAAATGCCTGCTTCTGTGTTCCTCACAAATCCTGTCCACAGCCCAGTGCCCCATCACAACCCAGCAGAGCAGGGTCTGCACCCACTGTCACCTCCAGTCACCTCCAGTCACCTTCAGTCACTTCCAGTCACCTCCAGCCCCTGGCTGGGATGTGGCCACACACACCTGTGCACATTTTATAGCTGCACCCAGTGCTCTCCCATTGTGCACAGGCAGGGAGTCCCTACACCCTCCGTGCAGCCCGGAGAGCACTCCCGTCTGTCCGTCCGTCTGTCTGTCTGTGTGCAGCCACACAGACATGCCAGTGCCAGCCCCGGTGTCCGGCCAGGCACGGGGCTGGCAGGCTGAGGCAGCGCCATGGTTTCAGCCTTCCAGGTTGACTTGGATGGATGTGGGAGGCAGTGTTGACAGGGAGACATGCTGTTGTGGTGGGTGACTGCGAAAAGCAGCAGTTGTCACCGGCAGGGTCTCCATTCTCATGCAAAGCAGGGGACGAGGGTGGCACAGAGGCTGAGTATTCAGGCAGAAAGCCTCACATACCCCGCAGCACTGAGCAGGTCCAATATTTTTAGCATCCCCTGCTTTCTGGTTTGCCACCTTCAGGCTTGTTTTGGCTCTCGGGCTGATTTTAGATGGAATTCCCTTCTTGCTGCTATGGCTGGGTTGGTGTCAGGGAGGACATCTGCCCTCCCCTCTGTGTGCAGGTTAAAGGGTTGGGAGGGAAAGGATTGCTGCTGTGGCACACAGAGGGGAAGATGGACTCTCCTTCCCTGTCTCTGCCTCTTGATCTGCGTTGCTAAGAAGTCACAGCGATGCCGAGTGACAGAAACTGAATTTTTACTCGGCAAAGATCAGCCGTACATTGAGGCTGCAGGAAAAAAAAAAAACAAAAAGGAGCGTTTGCTTCAATAATCTGAAGAAAGCCCTGGGTGCAGGGAGAAGCAGAAGCAGCACCGGGGTGTATGACAGTGCAGGGGGCTGTGGGACACGCCAGGTCTGTGCTGGGTGATGTAAGACCTGGACCTGCAAGAGAGAGGCTGAAGCTGCCCCACACACAGCCCAGGGGGGAGGACAGAAAGGACAATTTCTGCCTGTGCATGTTTGTGCACCCCTCTGTGGGCAGGGCACAGTGAAACCCCCCAGGTGTGTGGGTCAGTGGCCAGAGAGAGTGTGCTCACTGATGGGGGGTGCTCACACCAGAGGGAGTAGCAAGGGACGGAGCTCGGGGTACCCTGGAGCCAGGGTGGGCTGCAGAAGAGGAGCCAAAACACTGCTGAGGCTTCTGAGCCACCTCCCTGGATGGCTCAGGGGCCCTGTGGGGATCACGGGCAGGTTGGGGGCTGAGAGCTGTGTCAAGGACAGCAAACACGAGTGAGAGGGAAAGCAGAGAAGCTCTGCCATGGCTGAGGTGCTCTGAAGGATGCTGAGGTGCCTGGCCAGGACCCCTGGTGCCACAAGGGATGATGAGGACTCTCTTCTTTTGTCTTTCAGCCCCTCCACTGGAAATATTTCTGTGGTGAAAGAGATTGTGGACAAACTGCTGAAGGGCTATGACGTCCGCCTCAGGCCCGACTTTGGAGGTACGGAGGGGGCCGGCCGCGGGCAGTGGGGCAGCGGGGCAGCAGGGCAGTGGGGCAGGGGCTGCTCTGTGGGTCTGTGCTGGCACCTCGGCCACTCACAGCACGCACAGACCTCAGGGAGGGCTCCCACCAGACCTCTCCAAGCCCAGCCCTCATGTCCTTGTTGCCTTCTCCCTCGCATTTCTTTCCTCTCCTCTCCTCTCCTTCCACCATTGCCCATCTCTGCAGGCAGCTGGGCTGTCCATGGTGCGACATTTCTGGGGATGTTTTGCCACAACAGAGACACTCAACTCTTCTTTGACCCAAAGCTTTTCTTCCATCACAGACAATAAGTCATCCCTCCTCCATTTCTGCTCCCAGTGCCAGATATTTTGACTCTTTTCCCTGCAGAGGGTCCAGGTGATTGCTGGATTGCTGTTGGTTGGCCTGCAAGGCTGCCCCCATCAGCAACAGTGTGGGATAAAATATTCCCTGGGGAGATGGTGGCCTGGCTGCCATTCTGTAGGAAGAGCAGGGATCTGCAGTTCCTCTCTTGGATCCTGTAAGGAGAATCCCAAGGGCCTAGTGGAGGTGAAATGTGGAAAACCTTTGGGTGCTGCCGTGTTCCCAGGTCCACCTGAGGTCCATTTCTTCGGTGGAGAAGCACAGCTGATTGCACAGGGAGGGGGGTTTGATGGTTTCTGATCTCAGCCTGCCAAGCTTGGCTGTTCTCAGTAGTTTTTTGGCAATGCAATTTCCTCCTCGTGAGGAGGTGTGTGGGGCTGGGGGATGTTCAGCCCACAGCAGGACAGCTGCACATCGAGGTGTTCCTCTCCACAGGACTGATGGAAAACAGGCTCATGCCTGAGCTCTCAAGGGAAAGAGAGGCCAGGGACAATTATGTGGTGGCTCAAGGGAGGAGTTTTCTCCCGACAGGGCTGATCCATGGTTCCTGGAAGCTGGGAGTGGAGGAATTTCCTCACTGATTTCATCGGGTTTTGAAGGCATCCCAGGGTATCGCTGTTTCCCATGAATAAATCCTATTCTTGAAACCTTTGATTTCCCTGCACGTCTCCCAGACCTGCCCCATGCACTGACCGCCCCATATCCTTCAGCAGAGACTCCTTCTACCCCCACAAACACCATCCCCACTGTCCTCATCTCCTTGTCCTACCCTGGGGTGGATCAGGGGCTTTCAGGTGGCAGCACCAAGTGCTGCTTTGGGGGGACCCTGGCCTCAGGGAGGGCTCTGGGCTGGTGAGAGATGAAGCCCATCCCTCTGTGGTGCTCAGGAGCACCTGGCAGGTCACCCCAGTGCAGTGGGGAGACACTTTGGGTGCAGCATTCTGCAGGCTGAACAGGGGATGTGGCTGGCTCTGATTTAAAGGCTCTGCCTGGGAAACATGAAGTGTCCCTGCTACCTGGCCAGCCCCGATCGCAGAAATTGGTGCAGTCACATTTTATGAGGGGGAGAACTGCAGAGATGACATAAAACTGGAAGAAAACCACGGTGTAAAGGCACGGCCGTGATTGCGATACAAGGAGGTGAGCCAGCTCCACAGCGTTGTGGAGCACAGGGGAGCCAGGGGCTGGTCCTGTTCCCTGATTCCAGGTCCTGTTCCCTGCTTCCAGGTCCCCAGGGCATCCAGGACAGGGCGCAGCCCTTCCTTCGGTGCGGGGCTCGGCGCAGGCGGCTCTGCTGGCCCTGCCGGCTCTGTGCAGTGCTGGGGCTGGGCTCGGCGGGTGCTGCATCCTCCTGGGCTGCGGGATGGATGGGGCTGGGCACTCATGGCCTTTTATTTGATCTCACTCCGAATTCCCAAGGCTCAAGCTGCACTTCTCCTCACTCACACAAAGGGATAGGATTATGACCATAACCCCCTTCCCCATGGTGGCCTCACTGCTGCCCTTCAGCCGTTCTTGTCCTTCCCTTTGCTCACGAGAGCAAGGTCCTGGTGGGGAGCACCTTTGGTGCAGGGATGCCCAAACTATCAGCATTCCTGGCTCCCTCCCCCTGAGGACAAGCTCATCCAGGCAAAATTCCTGCAGCATTTCCAGCTGGGCTGACACAAGAGCTCGGAAGCTGGAGATCCAAAGTGGTGTTATTAGGAAAGGGGTGGGAGTTTCCCTGTACCGCTGCTGTACCCAGAGCTCACCAGTTCTTTGGGATCTTGGATCAGACTCGTTTCTAGTGAAGCCTTAAGAGGCCACCTAAAAACAGAGACCAGACAGGAATAAAGGGAATAAAGGTGGGGATTTATTGGAAAGGCCTTCAAAGGTACCCCTGGGGAGCCAGAGGTGCTGCCCAGATGGGCCCCGAGATGGACCCTGAGAGGCCACGAGTTCTTCCCACTTTTATAGGTTTGGTTCATTTGCATCTCAGGGTTAATTCTCCAATTAAAGCTTCAGTTAATGATGGAATTCCCCTCAGCTTGCCCCCCTCTCAGAGGCTTTTGGTTTGTACTTTTTGGGCCCGGGACGGGCTGGGTGTCCTTGGAGAGCAGCCCTGGAGAGGCTTTGTTTTGTGTGCCCAGCACAGAGAGCAGCACTGAACAGGGAACAGGAAACTCCAGAGTCACACATTAGGCAGTACAGGATTTTGAAAAATACGAAAGTTAAAACCTGAGGCATCACTAGGAGAAATCCAGTGGGGTCATGCCAGGGGGTGTCTAACCCTGTGTGGCTCCCAGTCCATCCACAGCCCCGCTGTGGAGAGGGTGAAGTTCTCCCCAGCAAGCTGTGTGCAGCTGGCACAGTGATGGGACCCACAGGAACAGCCTGAAGCTCTGTCAGGGGAGGCTTGGGTTGGATATTAGGAAAAGGTTCTTCCTCCAGAGGGTGACTGGGACCTGGAACAGGATCCCCAGGGAATGGGCACGATCCCAAGGCTGCCAGAGCTCTGGGAGCACTTGGACAATGCTCTCAAGGACAGGGTGGGATTGTTGGGGTATCCTGGGCAGGGACAGGAGTTGGATGGTCTTTGTGGGTCCCTTCCAGTTCAGGATGTTCCGTGGTTCTATGCAAGAGGCACCGTTTGGGCAAAGCCCTGGAACCCTCTGGAGCCCTGCTGTCTCCTGGGGATGTGTGGGACTGGGCTGAGCTCCAGTGAGCCTTGTGCTCCACCTGGACTGTCCTGGCACCCCTCCTCTGCCTTCCAGCTGGGCTAAATGTGTGCAAGCCCTCTCTGCTGATGGACACAACCCCGCCTGTGCTCCTGTCCTGGGAGCACCAGTGAGGGTGAGCTGGGAATGGCCAAGGCAGCACCTCGGAGGGATCCTGCTGGGAGCTGTGTACCGTGGAGGAATGGCACAGAGCTGCCTCACGGCTGGCCAGCAGTAACCAGAGGGTCTGGCTGGACAGGCAGCTCTGCCTGCCCGAGTGGAGGGGACTGGAACAAAGCAGCTGCCACTCAGCTGCCTGTGAGCCAGGGCGAGCTGTGCCTCTAAAACCAGAACCTTCAGCTCTCTGTGGCTCAAAGATGAGGCACTGGGGGCAGGAAGGTCACAGCAGCCAGTGCTGGGCTCCCCAGAGGTGTGGGCAGAGCAGGGTCCCTCCCGGACAGACTCCCACGTGAGAAAAGCAACCCACAAAAGTGATAAACCACTTTAGCTGCCCTTTCTCCCTCCCCTGTGCTTTTCTGCTTGCTTTCCCCATGTTTTCCTCCTGCAGCAGTGTTGTTTCCTTCTTTCCATCCTGCCCCACATCAGTAGCAGCCACCCTGCTCTGTGCCCACCCTGCCAGCCTTGGGGACAGTGTCCCACCTGCACATCCCGGGGTGCCTCCTCCCCGTGCCTCTTCCATTCACCCATGGCTGCTGCCTGTGGAGCAGGAGAAACTGGGTTCCTTTGGATGGGAAGGCACCTGTAAGAGCCTGTTCCCGTGCACCACTTGCCACGGTGAGGCAGTTCTTGCCCCTCACACTCTTTCTAAGACAGCCCCAAGGCCCATCCCAGCACCCCCACCTTGCCAGGATGCCTCCACAGCTCCAAACACAACTGATGGCTCCCCCAGTCCTCTTTTTTTATTTTTTTTCCTTTTTTTCTTTTTTTTCTTTTTTTTCTTTTTTTTTAATTTTTCTTTTTTGGTTTTTTTTTTTTTTTTTTTGAGAAAGAGAAAGAGAACTCCGCCTAATGCCAAAAGGAGGACAGGCCTGCTGGGGATTGCAGTTCACTTTTTAATTTTGAGATGCCTCGTTAGCTCTGGGCCGAGCTGAGTGGCTGAGAAGCATCAGCCACTCACTCTCCTCCCTCTCCCCCACCCCCCTGGAAACCCATTTGGCCGATGAGCAGGTTGGCTCTTGGGGCTGGTGCCGTGGCAGTGAGTGCCATGGGCTCACCTGGGGAGCTGGGCTTGCTGGGGGGACACCAAAGAGGAAAGCTGGAGCTGCTCTCGGGGCTGGTGCTGTGGCAGTGAGTGCCATGGGCTCACCTGGGGAGCTGGGCTTGCTGGGGGGACACCAAAGAGGAAAGCTGGAGCTGCTCTCGGGGCTGGTGCTGTGGCAGTGAGTGCCATGGGCTCACCTGGGGAGCTGGGCTTGCTGGGGGGACACCAAAGAGGAAAGCTGGAGCCGCGTGGAGATGATGGAAAAATCTGGGAGCAGCTCCAGCAGAAAGCCACCCTGGTTAGGTAGGAGCAGCCTGAGGGACAGGCTCCTCTCAGGTTCCTACAGTCCCCATGTGTCACACTGTGCTGGAGAGATGGGGGACAGTGCCAGGGTGGGACATGCAGGGACCACAGGGCTGGTGCAGGAGAGGGTCCGGGGCTGAAGGGACAGGAGGGGGTCATGGCAAAGCGAGTCCAAAGGGTCTGGCCAGCATTGTGCAGGGATCTGTAACGGCCTCCAGGAGGGATCTGCAGGGAGGAGCACGATGCAGCCAGGCCTCCAAGAGGGAGATCTTTGTCCTGGTACTGCAGGAGCAGCAACAACGCAGAGAGAGGCCTTTTGGTCTTTGGGGACAGGACAACATTCTCACAGGGACATCAAATCATGGGTGGGTGCCATCCAGCTGGTCCTGAGGGATGGACAGGCTGGGGGGTGATTTATGTAGCACACTAATTACACCACGAGGCAAGCAGCATGCTCATGATTTAGGGCTGGGTGAGCAGGGGATGCTGCAGATGACGTCTGGGAATCGTTGCAGAGCCACGGGCAGGGGAGGCAGGGAGCTTTCAGAGCAGCACCCTGGCTCTTGTAAGTGCTCTTAGGCGCTCACTTTCAGAAGCATTAGTTCCATAGGAGAAAAAAAAAGGGAAAAAAAAAAAAAAGGAAAAGGAAACAAACTAAGATCATATTGCCCCAGGGTAGAGAAGGCAGTGAAGGAATGGCAGGAAGATCCCACTTGAGCTCAGTGACTCAGCTGCTCGCTGTTGGTGCAACATTTCCAGCCCAAAACTTTGCAAGAGTTCCAAGCAGATGGCTCTTGATGGTTTTCCAGCATCATTTGCAGATCTTGGTAGCCAAAAGCAAGGTGAGGGCACTCTCTGCTCCATGCTGCCAGCCCTCCTGGAGCGCAGGGTTCCTGGTGTTTCTCCTGGGGGTGATGCCAGTGTCTGGAAATGCCTGCTGAAAACAGAATGACCATGAAGCCCTTGGGATGGCACAGTAAATCCTGGGTTTCCATGCCTGTGGATCCAGCAGCTTTCCCTGTCCCATTTTTAATTCGAACTTCCCTAAGTAAAATTAGCACTTGAGGGGTCTTGGGTTGAAATGAGCCTGCTCCTCATCAGCTCTGTGTCATGGACCTGGCTTCCCAGCTCTCATCACCCTCATTTGGGACATCCAAAGCCCTCTTTAGCTGCAATATCTTGGCTTTCCTCCTTCCTGTCCCCTGCCCCTCTTGCTCTCAGCTCCTCCCTGCTCCATCACACCTCTGCTCTCCTGGGGACCCAGCCCTGCTCCCGTGTCCTGTTTATTCCCTGCTATTCCTCCTTCAAAGGCCACTCCAAATTCGGAGGATCTGGGGGTGAAATCCTCAGCCTTTCCCTGTGCAACAGCACCTCTTGAAACCCAGAACTGTAAAAATAAAGGATTGCTGATGCATAAAGTGTTGCAGTGAAGCATCCTCAGTGGTTCAGGGCTCCAAAACTGGTGGATGCAGCAGGGGATGGGGGAGCTTGGGTTATTTCCCTGGTCCACCAGCCCTGTGTGCCTGGGAAACAGCTGCTCTCAGTGGTCTGGTGCTGGAAGGAATGGGAATTTGGTGTCTTCCATGTTCAAGGCTGGTGGTATTGTTAAAGTCTTCCCCAAAACATCTCCGTTTCCCGCTGTGTGCTGGGCAGTGGTTTTTCCCAGGCAGATGGCTTGCTTTGGATTTTTGAAGGGGAGGGGGGGAAATTTTAGGAAAAATGATTCAGAAATTTCTGAGAACAAGCCAAGGCATATGTATACCTGTGCTGGATTTGTTTTCTTTTCTTGTCCTAAAATGTTGGGGGATGAAACCAGCGGCACCTGGCAGGGCTACCTCCTGTGCATGTGGAGCAGGAGGGTCCCTGGGCCACCAGGCCGGGCACTAGGGCTGCT
The DNA here is from genome assembly GCA_013399225.1 of Rhipidura dahli. Taxonomy (NCBI): domain Eukaryota; kingdom Metazoa; phylum Chordata; class Aves; order Passeriformes; family Rhipiduridae; genus Rhipidura; species Rhipidura dahli. The sequence goes on from VXAC01000100.1 coordinate 134,231, forward strand.
CTGGGGTGTGAGGCAGCACCCAAAGCAGTGATGCTGCTGCAGGAGGACCAGGGTGTGGGGCTGGAAGAGGGCAGTGGGCGCTGCTCCTGGACTGGCTGGCTGGGGCACCACGGGAGCTGCTCACTCACTTTTCTAGGCTTCAGTTCTCAGCTTTCCAGCCCTCTTCCCCTCCTCTTCTGTGGCAAAAAAAAAATTTAAATCTCAGAGCAGCCAGATTCAATTTCCCTTTTGCTTCTGAGATGCCTTGAGCCGGCTCTTTTGGGGCAGGGAATTGAGATTTAGCAGGAAAGGCTCTCATCCCACCAGGGACAGCTCCTTCCCTGCCCAAAATCTGAAATGCTGCACTTCACAGAGCCTGACTCCAGCAGAAAATGTCACCCTTCTGTCCCCATACCATGGCTGGGCAGAAGAGCAGCTCTGGGTTTGAAAGCAGAGGGGTAATTACAGATCAGGCTGGGGAAATGGGTTAATTGGAGAAGGAGAGACAGAAGCTGTCTGGAAAGTCTGTAAACCGCAGTGTCACTCAAGGCCAAAGGAAAGGTGGATACCTGCTCAGGCTGTCAGCAGTCCCCCTTTCCTTCCTGAGCAAAGAATATTAAGAAAAGGCCATTCTTGGTCAGTGAAACTGGCTGCAGCTGTGCAGCCCTCATTCCTCCCCAGTTTATGTGACTTCTGGCTCCAGACCATGGGTCACATCCTCTCTAGGGCTAATCCAGAAGGAAGATGACAACCTCCTGCTGTTGTGTCATACTTCATTAACTGAAGTGGCAGGAAATGAAAGGATCCCGTCCTTCTTGGGACATATGTGGATGTTAACACATTGCCACATGATGGGATTTCTATTTTTTTTCACTTTGCTCTTTTTATACGAAATACATGCTGCGAAAAGGACTCGGAGGCTGGGAAGTCAGACACACAAGGCTTCAGAGAAGCCAGATTTGGGGTTTCTCCAGGGATCTATATTTGGTCCCTTTGTGAGGGTACATCAGGAGGCAAGGTCCAACAGTTGCTGCCTCCTGAACAGCCCTGCAGAGCACACCAGAGATGCCATTGACATGTGGAGCTGGTGTTCCCTTCATTCCAGAGGGGGACAGGCTGGGAGCAGCTGAGGCAGTGGGGACACAGCCGGTGATTAGGGCGGGTTGAGGTGACTGTCTGATGCAAACCTGCAACCGAGCAGCCAAAATCCATCTTGGACTTGTGCTTTCCTGGCTGCTGTGTGCTCAGACCTGCTCTCCACAGAGCCTCAGCTGTTTTTATGACTGCTGTCAAGCACACCAGTACAGCAGGGACATGTTCACATGTTCACTCCTTCTGCCCCCTGAGATGCCAAAGGTATCCCCTGCTGAGGGGTGCCCAGTAAAAATGTGATTTTCCAGGATGCTCAGCAGCACTGGAGGCAGGCTCTGCCTGTTTGGAGCACAACTCCTATTGATTTCAGCCACAGCTGTGAGCGCTCAGTCCCAGTGCCCCGAGAGAGACACACACAGAGTTCACTGAAATCCGTGAGCTTTGGGCGGCTCGGGGAGGACGGAGCACTCAGGAGCTCTGTGACACTGCTAGTACTGAAGAACAGCCACAAAAACATCTCCTCCACCTTGTGGGCTTCCCCCACACTCACTGCAGGGTGGGCAGGGACCGCACTGTTAGCGCTGCCCTGCTGCAAACCCACCCTCTATCCATCAAGGGAAGGAAATGAGCAAGGATGCTGTGGACAGTTTAATTAAGAACTGGTTCCACAACATCCATTCAGCGGTGGGCATCCTTCCACCTAAACCTTCATCCATTTTGTTTTCCTCATGATTTGGTTCTTGAGGGCAGTAATGTTTTAGAATATTAGGCGAGTCCCTTCCTCCAGTGTGACAGAGCTTGTGAAACTCTTGCTGTGCGTTGAACACACTTGTGCATCCGTGTGTGGCCACACTTATTGTCCTCCTTCCGTGACAGGAATCTCTGGCACAGAGCAGTGGAGGCAGTTTTGGGAGAAGACAAGGATGCCGGGATGATTTTTGCCTTCTCTTTTATACCCCTGTTACACCTTTTTACCATTTCTGTATTCTCTGTGCTTTTTGCCTCCATTCCTGGACTTGGTTGTCAAGCTGGGAGACTGAACATTTCAGAAGCTTCGCAGTGAGGGATCAGTGTGCCCAGAGCCCAAGGGCCTCTCCAGAACACATTTTGTAACCTGAGACAGAACCATCCAGGGGAAGGTTCCTTGGGGAGGGGGGCTCACTGGAGCCTCTCATTGGGGAATCTTTGATAGATGTGCTAATTAGTAACACCTCTAATGTGATCCCAGATCTTTGGTGGGTGGGCACTGCGGGGTGCATGGAGGTGCATTCGACCTGGATGTGGTGCACCTGAGGATGCTTAAAATAAATACCAAGGGAAAATCCCTTTTTCCCTTCTAACTGTGTTTGACTCTTGTTTTTAAGACCAGGAAAAGGCATCAACAACAATGGAGATGAGTTCCCCTGAGTCTCAGCCCAGAGTCAAATCGGCCTTGGGTTTCTGGGTGAGCTGTGTGCCTGCCACAGAGCTGTGCCTGCTTGTCAGGATTTGGTGTTCAGTGGGGAACGTGAAGTTTTGCTGTCGTCCATTCCAGTGTCCTTCTGCTGCAACTGGAGGTGTTGATTCTCATGCTTATGCCCAAGCCTGTGTGGGATAAATGCATCTGGTTGCCTTTCTCCTTCCTTTTCCCCCTTGGCTGGTGCAGTGTCTTCCTGCAGCTCTGCCCAGGCCCTGACCCAGCTGCTTTCCAGCCCTGCTGGAGCAGTCCATGACAGAGATCTCTCTGAAAACCCAGATGTCATCATCATTTTAACTAAGATTTTATTCCAGGAATTTCGCCTCTACCCTTAGTTATAGAGTTTTTACAACAAGATGCAATGCATTCGAGTTACTGATTAGGCAGAATAATTCCAATACTTCTTAATTAATTAACTGCCTAAAAGCAGATTGTTGTTGCTTATACAGTCTGGAGCATGTTTGCCACATCACCTGGACCCATGTTCCTTCTTGACAAACATCTACATAACACTCAGCATTTCTGAGGTTATTCCTGCCAGTAAAGTTGCCTTCAAGGGGCTGCCACTGAAAGCAAGATGTGAAAGGAGTGTAAAATCCATTAGTAGAAGTCCTTTTGATTGCTCAAAACATATTTCCACCGCCCTGGAGCTGTTCATCAGAGTAGCTTTACATACCTGCATTGTTCATCTCCTAAGACTCCCGGCATCCCAGTTAGGCAGAGAAATATTTTTAATTCATATAACAAGAAACATAAAAGCCAAGGGATGTGCTGTAGTTTTATTGCTGTGTGAAAGAGACTCTGTGTGTGCATGTCTCTTTTCTCACCTATGTCTGGTTCAAAGAAAAAAAGTTGGAGGCTGCTACAGTGTCAGGCTGGCTGGATGTAAGAGGGGTTTTTTTTGGTGGTGCTGACAACACTTGGTCTGTAAAACCCATTCTTGCAGTGAGTCCTTGCTGGAGGTTTTTCCATCCTGATATTTCATGTGAAATATTATGCACTTGTTAGAGCGTGACCAGAAACAAGGAGGAGACAAACGAGGTGCTTCATGCGGGCACAAGGTCCTTGAGAAGAGCTCACATCTCACGAGTGAGAAAGGGCAGTGTTGGGTGCTGGAGCCCTGTGGGATGAGCACGATGGCCAGCTGAGCAGGTTTGCTGGAGATCCAGGAATTGATGCTGTTCCCATGAAGGGGAAGGAAGCAGAGCTCTTGTCCCTTCCCCCTGGGATGCGGGAGCTGTTTGCTCGGAGCAGAACGGGAATTTCAGGCTGGGCTGGGAAGCACCGATCCCGCCGTTCCTGCGGGCTGTTTTCCTGGCTGTGGATTTTTCCTTCCTCCTGTGCCACAGCTAAAAACTCTTTTTCTCCTCTCATCTTTCCCCATCCTCCTATTCTTTGCAGTCCTGCAGGAATGCTGCTGTTAAGTAATTGTGCACTCGGAGATGTCCATGCTTGTGACAGGGGTGAGCCCAACCTACCGTGTCCAGAATTCCCCTCCCTAGACCTCAGGACCTCTCAGTTCAGCTCTGGGATGGCTCCGAGTGTGGTTCTGGTTGGAAGAGAGACTCTGTGAAATTACATCTTGTTGTTCCATATTTATTCTCCCTCAGTGGTTTCCATGTCAAACTTGCTCAGTTTACCAGTCAAAACAAGATATTTCTACCTGCCAGCTCTGCCAGCTCAGCCTGGGCTCTGGAAATCAAGCTGTGCTCTCTCTGCCCTGGACATCATCACTCGCCAAAAAGGATTCTCAAATTAGGGCTGAGCTGGATGTGATGATGTTGATTATGCACAAATATAATTTGTTATTGGGTGGTATTGGGGGCTCTGTGTGACAGAAAGCAGCAAGGCTCCTGTGTTGGGCAAATATTGAGTAACAAATCTTCCCCACAGCCTAGAGGGAGGATGGGCCACCACTGGGGCCATTTTACACCTCGGGGACACCAAGAGGGGGTAGTTTTTTGGGGGTAATGGCAAAAACACAAGGCATGGTGCTGGGAAGCTCTGCTTCCTGCTATTCTCTTTGTAAGAGCAGACCTAAGCACCTCCAGAGCTCTTCTCCACTGCTTGGGCACCAAACTGTGCCCTTTCCTGCAGTGTGGTGTCCTGTGGAATCCCCACAGGGAGCAGGCAGGTGGGCCCACTTCTTGGTGGGGGAGAAAGGCTATGGTGTAGACACAGGAAAGGCTCTTAATTAATGGGCATTAATTTTGACCACAAATAGTTCCCCTTCTGATGGGTGAAGCAGAAGGACTTTCCTCAACACCCCTTTCCAGAAAACCTGAAATTTTGTACATTGGATCATTAAATGGTTGAAGAACCCCTGTATGTGGCAGAAAATACATTTACTGTGTATTATCATCTCACAGAGCAGGAAAAACGAGGAGGGTGCCCTGGATACTGCACTGGTTTCAGCTTTACTTTTGTGCTCCTGTAGTGAATCCTCCACGGGCTCTCAGCAAGAAGGGACACCAGAGCCTTCCCTGTCCTCACATGAGGCTCCACTCTGAGCCTGTAGAGCCATTTCAGCCATTAAAAGCCACTTTGTGGCACTGTGACAGCTGTGACACTTTGTCACGCTGTGCTCGTGTTTGGGGCAGTCAGCTGAGCTGGGAGAGCACCAAAGTGCCCCTTCCTCTTCCACAGCTCTGTGCTGCAGAGCCAGCAGGGGTTTGCTGGCCTGCAGATCATTCCAAACACATCCCCTCAGCTACCTGGAATACTTATTCTTCTTTTGCACACGATTCCCACCTCTCTTTAAGGAGCTTGGTGTTGGTGACAGCAGGTGACACCTCCAGGCTGGGGGAACCTTGTGTCATGGGAAAAGCCACCCCCAAGGGCTGCACTGGGCAGTTCTAGAGGTGATACCTGAAAAAAAGGGGCTGCCCATGGCAGTGGCAAAGCTCTGGGTGTAACATCAGAAGCTGTCAGGCCAGGAGAGGAGGCCACCCAGGTCACAGATGTCACCAGAAGGTCTGCAGGAAATCCCACTCTCCTGGACTCCAGGGAAAGATCTCAGCTTGGCAGGAAATTTTTGGAAGTGAGGGAGAGGGTAGGCTATGAGCTGGATTCTTCTTCTTATCCTCCTTTCATAGCAAAAATAGAACATTTATCACAAGTTCCCCTACATGTTTTTCTTCCCTATTGCACACGAGCTCCTTGCTAGTATTTGATGCTCCAGAAAAAAGGAATTGATGAGTACTCAAGTTAATAATGTGTGCTTATTGTGTTGATGAATTGCTGGAAATGAATATATATATAAAAGCTCTGCAAGATTCACTCATCCATGCATCCTGAGTGAAAGCAATTGGTGAGCAAATGGGACTCTAGTTTTATGTTTTAATAAAGAGCTTCTGGGGTAAAAGGCAACTTTTGTCCCAGACATTATTGCAGATCGACTGTGCTGAAATAATGGAAACACCAGCCCAGGGTGCAATCTTTCAAGAGTGGACGTCTTAGAATCCTTTTTCCTACTAAACTCGTGCAATTCTTGGTCACCACTGAATTACTTATGATCATCCCTGTCTTCAGACTGTGGAGAAAGGGCAGGACCACCAGAAGAAAGCACATCCAAGAGCCTCAGAAACTGAGGGATGAAAACTTATCATCCCATGGATAACTTGTTTTTGTGTGTGTGCTTTGTTTCTCATGATTCCTAACTCAGATATGAATTTAATGTGAATTTAATGATATTTTCAGGCCTGACTTACTCCATTATTTCAATACCTTCCCTGTAAATTGTCCTGACTGTCCCTGAGCATAAAACTTGGGCACTGTGCAAGTTTATCATGTCACAACCTGGCCATCGTGTTCCTTTTGGTTTTTCCCACACGTGCTGGGCATGTCCAGCTGGATTCAATCCAGGAGTTCCATGCTGTGGTATCCTTTAAAGACAACAGTCTGTAAACAGTGATGAGGAGGTGTGACTAACTTGTAAAAAAAAAAATAAATTGAAAACAGGGAGGAAAAAAAGAGAAAACACCTTGTTGTTGTCACTTTGATAAAAATGACAAGTCCAGGTATTTCACTGTTGTTACAAACACTTCCAAGACAGGGAAATGGATTTGATGTGAACAGAGGAGCTTGTGTTAACCCATTTAAGTTAATTTGGCTCAGCTGATTTGCAGCTAAGGGGATTAGATGGCTCAGGATTTGGTACTGTGTGAGAGTGTTTTCCCAGAGAGGTCATTCCCTACAGTCCAGGCCAGGTCTGCAGTTGCTTTGGGGCAGGATATTTCCTCTGCACATCAGAGAGAGGCTCCTCCGTGGAGAAAACATTTCCTGCCAGGAAAGCCCCAGCACTGAAAAGCTGGGTCAGCACCTTTGTGCCCCGAGTGGGCGGGTGAGAAGTGAGACATTCCAGTGGGCAGCTCGGGAGAGACTTCCCCAGCTGCCAGGCAGGGAAAACTGCTCAATGACCTCACCTGTGGGGCATCCTGGCCACCCCACCTGAGGGGCTGGAGTGGCCTGTGGAGGGAGGGAGTGCCTGGATGCTGTGGGATGGGATGGGATGGGATAGGTTGGGATGCGATGCGATGCGATGCGATGCAATGGGTTGGGTGTCCCACATACAGCAGCACCACCTCTGCTGTTGGGGGTGGTTTGGGTGTGAAGAGGAAGGTGATGCTGTGGTTTCCCAGGTATTCTGCTGCACTCCTACCTCCCGGCTCTGCAAGGAGTGTCGTGATGCTGGGGGAGGGATCCTAGCGCTTGGGATTCAGCCTTAATCCTCCTTAGGAACCTGAGTTCCTCTGTTGGCCTTGTAGGGACAGAACTGGTACAGAAATTGAACGTTTTGCATTATAAAGAGTGGTTTTGAGGCTGTGAGGAGTCCTGGGGGTTGGTCTGCTCTGACCTGGGGAGCTGGGGATGGGGAAGCTGCCTGTGGTGAGTGTGTTCTGGTACATGGTTAAATACCCTGCCTCCTTTTGCACCCAGGGGTTCTAAATATTTTGTGTCGACTCTTTCTGAAGATCTGCCCCCTTCCAAAGCAGGGTGGCAGGCAGTGAGCTGGGAAAGGAGGAGCAGGAGGGTGACAAAGGCTTCTGAGCCTGCCCCAGCTGGAGGAACAGAGGCTCTGGCAGTGCCCTGGCTGTCTCTGAGGTAGGGCAAACACCAGCTCTGAGGGGCTGAGTAAAACCAAAAGGACTGGGCTATTCCCAAGTCCACAGCTTCCCAGGCAGGCAGAGCTGTGCCCCAGGGCTGCACTGGCAGGGCCCCCGGGGGAGATGCAGTTGCCTGCCAGGATCCTGACGGAGGTAGGAGGGAAGTCTTCTCAGGTGGAGAGGTGTGGGGGTGGCTGATCAGCGTGGGCACAATGCTTCACGCTGCTGCTGGGGAGAAGAAGCCTGGCTTGTGTTGCTTTGCTGTCAGTCTATGACAGGCACTTGCTTGGCAAGCCCTGCTACTACTCTTGGTGGAGGAGAACTGGAGGGACCTGGGATGCTCAGTGCCTCTGCTTTCCTGGGGTTTGCTCGGTGTGAACACAGGGAAATGTGGTGTTTCACAGTGCCAGCCCTGCAGGGAGGGATGGAGCAGGGAAACACTGAGTGTGTGCCCTGCAGAGCCTCGGGGCTGGTCTGTGTGGGTGTCCCTGGGAGGGGAGGGCAGGTGACCTGTCCTCCAGGAGGCTGGAGCACTGCCTTCATCTCCTGAAGGTCCGGTCTGGATCTACCTTCTGCAATGTCCCTGCTGCAGCAAAGAACCCAAGGGCAGTGGCATCCCTGCAAAGCAAGCTGGCTGTTGTCTCAGCTGGGCACTGCCAGCTCTGAGGGGTGGATGGGAGCTGGCACTCCCATCTCTTGGTGAAGTTACTCTTTAAGGGTTGATTGCTTGGAGCCACTGGTCAGTGCCGGGTTGGTGATGGTCAGTTCTGGTGAGGTGATGTGGTTGTGTGGCTGTAAACGAGAGCTTGGCAAACCTGGGAACGTATTTTCCTCTTGCTTTGCTTCAACCTTACCAAGTGTGCATCACCTTGGGCAAGAGCTCCACGATCAGAAGCCCTTGGAAGACTCTCTTCACCACTGAGGATGAAGCAGCTTTAAAAACCTGTCTCCTGAATGCTGACCTAGGCCTTTTCCAAGAACAGGTGACGTTCTGAGTAGTCAGTAACTTTTTTTTAATGCTGAAAGCCCTTGTGTGTGTACAGGTTCTCTGCTGGACCGGGTCCACTGGCAGTCCAGATGCTGTCAGCCTTGGTGTCTACTCTCTTGTTCCATTTTTAAGCCTGTACACTTGAGACCTTGTTTTTATTCAGCTTGGCTAGCTGTCTACCAACATCTTTTAAAATCAACCTTGATTTAGCTTCCTCCGTAATCCTTCAATCCCTCTGGGACAACCTTTACACTGTTTTTGCAGCCAGCTGATTGTTCTCTCTCCCTTCCAAATTTCCATGGGATATTTGCAATATCCCACTCTAATACCTACTAATCCATTAAAAATGCCCCTGAGATAGATTAGGTAATCCACTGTGCCTCACAGATTGTGCTCCTTAATTCTCTGCCTCCCCTGGAACTGTCACAGAACGGGTGCTACATCTGCCCTGGGAAAGCACTGTTCCTCCAGAAGGATCCCTCAGCCCTGGCTCAGGGGCAGGCACAGTTTGCTGGAGAAAATGTTCTGTGGCTGTTCAGCTCCACGGGGAGAGCTTCGTGTGGCAACAGGCTGGGACTGTGGCTGCTGCTCCCCAGGTTAACCTGTGTGTTTGCAAAGAGCATCCCAGGGAGCAGTGCTGGCAGGAGCACAGCTCAGCTCTGCGAGGGCTGTGGCTCCTGGCTCCTGGCTAAACAGGAGCCTCGTGCTTTGTTTGCACACTGTTCCCGTTTGGATATTCCAAAACTCTGCTCAGGAGCTGTGCTGTGGTTGCACCCTCCCTCAGATGTTCCACTCCACCCTTGTGCTGCCCGTGATATCACTAGAGCTTGCTCCCACTCAGCATTTTCCTTGGGAAGCCCCAAGTATTGCCCTTTCCTAAAGGAATATTGCAAGTTCAGTCATCTGACTGGATGAGTTGACAGTGCCAGGATGCTAGGAGGGGAGAATGGCACAGGCTGAAACTCCTCATTATCCTGCCTGGCGTGGTGTAGATGGATGGAAACCACACCAGGGTTAGGCAAAATCTCGCTCTGTGCATGGGCTCAGGGGTGTAAAAAAGGGCCAGGCACACCCTAAAGGAGTGTGGGAAAATGTAGGAAACCTGTCATACCCAAGAAATTGTTTTCTGTCAGACCTACTTGGAGAGCAGCTGCAATCTCCGTGGGAGCTAGTGGTGGTAGATGTCCTTCCTGCCCCTGCAGAACCATGAATCCATGGGGAAGGAGCAGGCACTGACATCCCCAGATACCCTGGCAGGCAGGGCCCTGTCTTTTAGCTCCAAAACCCCTCAGCAGTGATTCCTCAGCAGTGGCAAGTCCCTCTCCCCAAGTTCCAGGGAGAACAGACAAATGCCAGATTTGCTGGCTTGCCTTGAGACCATCTCTCCTCCTGGTGATGTGTAACAGTGCCCAGAAGTGTGAAGCCATGGTGTAAAGCTGGGAGCAGAGGGAGAGCTTCAATATCAGCCTCTGAACGTGTTTGGTGTTTCTGGCTGTCGTGCTGAGCCTGGCAAAAGAAATGCACGGCATTGGCTGTGGGTGGGGGAGACATCATGGAAATAAGGGTGAAAAACAAAAAAAAAAAAAAAACCAAGTGGGAAAAGGATTGGAAAGTGTTAAATGGATGTTTGAACCTAGGTTTTATTGGAAAAGTCTAAGTAGGTTTTTAAGGGACCCTGCTGAACTTGGTGCTTCGAGATGTCGCTGCAAATCAGAGATGCTGGATGAAAGTGGTTCCCAGAACATTTCTGCTTTCATGATACGTGGTCAACTTTTCTTGCTCCTCAAGCAACGTTAACACTAAGCTGAGCTTGTGCTTGATGCTTGTACATAAGCCAAAATAAAAGGAAAGGCACAGGAAAATCAGGGTTGGAAAACTTCTTTGTGATTTGGCTGGTGTAGCCTGCTGGGATGGCATCTTTTAGATGTCCTCTCAGTGCTGTAGCAGAGCCTGGGTCCTGAGATCTGTAAGCACAGCTATTATGCAGGCAGCAATTTGTGAGCTCCTCTTGCAATCTTCCTGTGTGCTGAAAAGCCAGGAGCATTTCCATTCTGCCTGCACTGGAGTGTAGTAAATTTGAGTGTCCTGACAGCAGACTGGCCTCCGAGTTATCTTTTGGGTGGTTTCAGAAAACCATGGCACAGGACTAATTAGTCCATCAGCCGAAAATGATCCAAGGCTATCTGTTCTGGGAGGGCCAGAGGGAGATTTATGCAGAGGGTGGATGTTTCCATCCAGGCAGCAGCTTCTCGAGCCCAGTGCTGGATGTGCTGCCTCCTGCACCTCCGATTTTACCTGGCAGCTCTTGGCTCCTCACTGACCACGTCTGCCAGGCCTTGTGTAACCAACTTGTGGCCGTGACATGGGCCCTGGGTTTGAGCTGGAAACACAAAGCCAGGCTGCCCCGAGGTTCAGCACTGGGAACAAAGCAGAGGCAGCAGCCTGGGCGAGCCATTTTGCTCAGAAGGAGAGAGTAGATGCTGAGCGCTTCTGCCTTGTTCAGGAGCCTAGAGTGGAGACTGGAGGGAATAGTCCTGGCAGGGGAACGACAGGCTGTGTGCTGGTGGTGCCTGTGGCGACACTGAGTGTGCCAATGCTGGTCCTGTTGGGTGGGGGGGGTCATTGAAAATGCAAGTGCAGACCCATGGACCTTTATCAGCCCCTGCCTTTATCACCCTGTGTGTGCAGAAACGCTTCTACCACACAGGACAGGGCAACCTTGCCTGGGACTGGCTGTTTTGGGGCTGGACTTCAGCTTCTGGTGGGCTGGGATTGGGGAGCAGGGTTTTGCATGGATGGATTCTCACGTCTGTGGGTATTTACTATTGCTGGGTAAGGCACAGACCTGTCCTATATGTAGGTTTAGTAACTGAAGCCTCTAATTTCCTCCGGTTGGCTTAGTTTACTCAGCAGAAGACCTAAAAGCAGCTTTCCTGCTGCTGCAGGGATCTCGGAGGCTGGTGATGCCACAGGCAGGGTGCAAGCAGGGAACGCTGAGGCTCATGCACAGAGCTGTCTGGAATAATTTCTCCTCTTGTCCAGAAGAGTCAGGGCTGTGCTCCCTCCTCCTGCACGCGTGATGTGCTCGGGTGGCAGGAGCTCAGCTGCTCCTGTGCCATCCCTGACCTCCTACACAGAATGAGCAGCTCCCAGGATGGGTGCAGCAGGTTTGGGGACGTTTCAGGAGGGTTCTGCACAGGGGGAAGTTGCTTTTTCTTTTCTCTGGTCGAGCGTGTCATTGCTCCAGTGGATGGTTTAAAATAGAGATGTAGACAAATGGGCAAAAGGCCAGAGGAGAGCAGCACTAATTGTCAGAGCTTTGGAAAAACACGACCTCTGAGGAGAGGTTGGAGAAATCAGGTGCATTTAATCTAGACAAGGCAGTGTTGGTGGGGGAGGGAGGGGGATGTCATGGTTTCTCAGAACATAAGAGCTGTTGTTAAGGAAGGATGATTGATTTATTCTTTCACTGTTGTGGAGCGGGGAGGAATGATGAGACTAAACTACATTTAAACTGCAGAGAAGATTCAGTTTGGGTATCTAGGAAAAGCCTTCAGTGCAGTGAAATGCAGGAAGCATTCCCTCTGTTCAGGGAAGCTGTGAAATTTCTGACACCCTGTTAATGCTTTTGTTCCTGTAGTTCAGACTAAAGGGTGATTTTAAGGCTGATCCCTGTCCCTCAGCAACTGCAAATCTTGGCTCTGCCAGCAGTGCCAAGCCCACGTGGTCAGGAATGCAGGAACCAGGAGCCTTGAAGCACTGGCTGTAGTTCATAAAAATGATGTGGCTTCAGTGGATCATAAATCGAGCTCTGTTCACCTGCCTGCTGGACTGGAGTCTTTTTGGCTGTGTCTGGGTTGCAGTTGGAGATCTGAAGGCAGAGGAACCCAAGCTTGCTGCAGTGATAACTTTCTTGCATAGAGTGACGAGGGCAGAAGTTGGGCCTTAGCTCAGGGCAGCTGCCTGAGTAACCATCCCCCTGCTTCACTGAATTTTGTGCTCTTGCCCTCAGTGAGCTCTGCAGGCTCAGACCCAGGCTGAGTTCTGTCCCAGTCCAGGCTGCCATCACCTCTGGCTGGGGTGCAGGCTCACAAACACAACCTTTCCTCTCCACTTGTGCCATCTGAGTTATTTCTGCAGCAACATGACTCCAGGTGCTGGGGGTTTGTGCATTATAAAATAAAATGTGAAAGTAATAACTTGGTTGCTGGGAAAAATATTGCAGATTAGCACAACTTGTTCTCTACCTTCACTGTGTTTATATTTGACAAGTATCACTTGCAAAAAGAGGACAGGTTTTATTATAACTCTTGTCTGCTTCCCTTCCAACTTCCTGAGTGCATTATTCCCAGGCATCAGGCTACTTTCAGAACAAAGTGTTGGTGAACTCTCCAGTGGTGGTGAGGAACAGGGACGTGTGAGGGTGCCATTCCCTGGTAAAAGTGGCAGAATTTCTCACACTCCCTCACTCATGATCTTGCCTACCAACCCTTTCCAGGCAGAAGCTTTTTCTTCAAGGGGAGAAAGTCAAGTTCTTTGTGCCCCTTGGCAAGGGATAGATAAAAGCATGGGCCTTGAATATCAGGTTTGCTTCTTTTGCCCTGTCTCGGACCCACAAACGCAGAGTTCTGTCTCTTCTGGACAAATGTGCAGGTGATGTTAAACCACATTTGAAATACCCTACTTTTGTACCCCTCTTGCCTGGAGCTATTAACATTGGCAGAATTGATGTCCTCTGTTTATTTTTTCTGTACCACTTCAAGTCTGAAGGCTGGGCACCAGCTGGCCTGGTTTTCCTTTGGGCTGCACCGAGAGTCAGGACGTGTTTTTGTGTTGGCTCCTGACCCCCTGTCCTGAGCAGACTGGGAGCCAGCCCTCCCAACAGGGCTGGAGAGGGCGAAATGGCTTCAGGATAAGAGCAGGTTAAAGGCAACACTGGCCTGTCTCCATCTTTCACTGTCTCTAGGACCATCACACACCCCAGGGCTTGCAGGTGGGCAGCGGAGCCTCCCAAATTCCACGGTGCACGGGGCTGTGGAGGAGTTGGCAGTGCCAAGAGGAGCCCTGCTGACTCTGCAGGGAGCTGGGGGCAGCGTGGCTGATCCCTCCCACCCCAGAGCTGCTCCTGGAGCTGGGAGTGGGGAGGTCTGGAGCTCGTCCATGGCTCTGACACTGAGTCACTGCATGACCTGGGGCGCTGGGATGCCATGGTGATGAACACAGCACAAATGTCTGGACGGATTGAATGCATTGGACGGGCTCTGGGTTTGACAAATATTTGTGTATCCCCACTGCCAGTGCTCCCCTGCTCTAAAACACCCAGCCTGCTGCTTTCAGTGGGGGGCAGGAGCCTGGTTTGTGCTGGGGAAGGAGGGGAAGCACAGCCACAGTGACACAAGCACCGGTGGGGATAGGCTGGAAGCCAAGCAGGCAGTGGGGCACTCTTGGTGGGAGCAGCACTGTGTGGCAGAAAGGCTCTGGAGTGGGAATCTGACTTCTCCCAAGCTCTGCTGCAGCCCTGTGCGTGGCCCTGACTCTCCTCCTGTAACTAATTAGCCTGCAAGATCCTCAGGGCAGCACCGGCTTCCTCCTCCTGCTACAGCTTCTATCACAAGGCCCTGATTTCAGGGGAGAAAAAAAAAAAAAGACAAACTATCAAAGTGAGACTTCCTTAAAAGCTTTGCTGTGCCTCTCTCAGCCTCTGGCGCAAAGGAGGCTGCAGGAGAATCCTCTCTCCCTGGTGTGACTGTTGGTTATTTTCCCACCTGGCTCACCTCGTGAAGGATGAAGGTACAAGCACAGCAAAGTTGTGTCTGTGAGGGGATCTTCAGAGGCTCCACAAGGTCTCCTGAGCTCCCCTGCCTCGGGCACCCTGTCAGCGAGCCCAGGGTGCTGGAGCCTGCACTGCCTCTTTAAGGGGATTTGCATAGCAGGGCCTAATTACAGTTGTTGATTCTGATGTTTTTGGTGTTGTTCATATTCCATTAAAGGATAATGCTGCTTAATTTGCAGCAGAGGGTCTCGGTGAACAGCACACCCAATCACAAGGCACCCCTAATGACACTGCTTCCCTACTTCTGGTAACACATAATTAAAAAATCACTTCATTTCCAGTTGTGTGGTTCTCCCCTCTCCCCCAATCTCCTAATTACTTTCTAAGCCATTTCATGATTATCTGTAAATATTTCAGCTCTTAGATCTGCTAATGAGTGCAGGGAAGAGTTAATACCTTGAGTGACACAACTGCTTGCCTTTCCCTTCCTAGTGATGCTTTGCAAGGGATCAATTTTCCACCTTGTCTGTGGGAGGGAAGGGGCTTTTCTTGGGGTGGGACTGGGTTTGTGCTCTGCCTTGGGGGCTAGGGGCCTGAATAGGGGAGGGATAACATGCAAAAAGCCCATCTCCAGCTACAAGAGGAGGGTTTTTCTGGGTTTGGCCAGCAGTGGATGTGTATCTTGCTGTAAGTTGTTTGAGGTCAGCCTAAGCTCCACAGCCTCAGCTCCACTAAGTCCTGTTCTCTAACCTGAGCTCTGCTCTGGAGAACTGCTGTACAAACACTGCTTTTCCCCTTTGTAGATGTGTTTTCTGCACTTGTCTGGCGTCGTGGGTATTAAAACTCTCTTGGGATTTTCAGACTGAGTGCTCAGAGCTGACAGAGTGCTGGGGGAGTGAGCTGGAGCATCTCTCCTGCCCATGGCTTGCATGGGCTTGGGTGCTGTGTACTTTGTGGGGTCCATCAGGACCACCTCGTGCAAGCCCACTAGGAGCCTGCTGATCCTCTCTGAAGGCATTATTTGGATTAACCAGAGATAATTGTGTTACCAGGGGGTAATTAACTTCCAGGATTAAAAAAAAAAAAA
>VXAC01000100.1:149736-185542 GCA_013399225.1 Rhipidura dahli
AAAAAAAAAAAAGTCAAGCTTAGGCTGCACTACTCCTTGGGGTGAGTCTGGGAGTCAGAGGAATCTCATCATCGGAGCACATTCAACTCTGTGGTGTTCAGGGATTGTGGGGCTGCTTAAAATCAAATCCACTCATTTCTAGGCAATTCTTGTATTGCAGACGAGAGATGAGGGCTTGAATGTGGTCCTGACCCAGGCTGTTTGTGTTTCAGGTAACCCTGTCACAGTGGGAATGAGCATCCACATCTCCAGCATTGACCAGATCTCTGAAGTCAACATGGTGAGTTTGGAAAGAAAGGGGAGGGGAAAAGCCTGATAAACTGTCATTCCATTTTCTGGTTGAGATTTACTTCCAAGGTAATGGCTCCTTGGAGGCATCTGGATCTCTGCTGGCACCTCTGGAGCTTGTGGCATCTCATCCAGAGTAGATTCTTATCCCTTCTGTGCTGGTTGCACAGCCACCTCCCCAGGCCAGTAAAGCTTGTGCCTTAAAGGAATAGACTTTATTTTTTGGTTGTATTTTTTGGTTGATACAAAGGTGGCTTTATGGTCAGCATAGCCCTGCCAAGTTAAAAAAAAGTGAGTTTTCACTTGCTGGTGGTAATTCACCATTTCCTTGGAGATCTGTGCTGGAAAAAGAGGCTTCTGATGGAGATCTGGTTTTGGGTGGCATTGATAGACTGGAGCTTTTTATACCAACATGAACAAAAAAATAAATTATCTGCTCAGGTAGCAATGGTTTGGGGTGAAATCTGTGAAATCTACTGATTACTTTGGTCATGGTTTGGGTTCACATCCAGGACTGTCCCTCAGAAACCCTCAGCATCCAGCAGAGGACATGGACTGTGTTGGATTGTGTTGTCACTGCCTAAACTTGCCTTCCTCCCTCCTGTCCAGAGGCTTTTCCTCCAGACTCTTCTCCTTTCCTGGAGGCTGAGTGGAGTGGGAGGCTGGCGGCAACCTCCTGGCAGTTTCTGTCCCGTTCCTCACTCCCTGACCCGTGCAGGAGAATCCTGGGCCAGTTTAGAGCTCTTGCAGTTCAAGTCAATTAAAACCTTGGTCTCCCACTGCTCCTGTCCCATTTCTCTGTCTCTGGCCTCTCCTGCCCCATTTCCCTGCCCCACCAACTCTTCTGCTGCTGCCTGCAGGGGGAGGTGACACACCCTGACCAGAGGATTTTGTTTCCAAACCACCTGAAAAGCCTGAATACCTGTTGGAATGGCCCAGGGGGAAAAGCTAGCTATGAACCTTCAGGTTCTTCTATGAAAGCTCCTTTTGCTGACTCTCTGCTGCCATCCCACCATCCCCCGAATCCTCTGCACGACCTGAGACACCTCAGCCCGGTGACAATGACAATGGGCAGAGGGTGTGACCCCAGATTCGGGTGCAGAGCTGTCTCCATGGCACTGGGTAGCTGAGCTTGAGGTTAAGCCCAGCTTAGCAGGGCCAGGTGGCTCAACCTGGTTCCATCCATCTCATCTGTCAGGCCACAACTGAGCTTGGAGTCATCTCCTTCCTCCAGTCTCAGACACACCTGGGTGTCCTGGGGTGCTGGGGCAGGTGTGACCAGCATGGACAGTTTGGGGTCTGGGCTTGTGGTTTAGGACCCCACAAACAGAACTGGGAGGGGGTAAAGGGGTCAGTTCTCAGCTTACCTGTCACAACTGCCCCTGTGTGAGCCTGAGAAGGTCTGTCCCCAGCACAGGAGGGACAGGGACCTCTCAGAGAGAGTGCAGAGGAGGCACCAGGATGATCAGAGGGATGGAGCAGCTCTGCTGGGAGGAAGGGCTGAGAGAACTGGGGTTGTTCAGCCTGGAAAGAAGCCAGCTTAGGACTGGCCTTCCAGTATCTGAAGGGAGCCTATGAAAAAGGTGCAGAGAGACTTTTACAAGGGCCTGGAGTGACAGGGCAAGGGGGAATGGATTCAAATGAAGAGAGTAGGTTCAGACTGGATCTTAGGAGAAAATTCTTCCCTGTGAAGGTGGGGAGGCCCTGGCACAGGGTGCCCAGAGAAGCTGTGGCTGCTCCTGGATCCCTGGAGGTGTCCAAGGCCAGGCTGGGAGAGTGGAAAGTGTCCCTATCCATGGAACAAGATGATCTTTAAGATTCTTTGCAAGCCAGACCATTGTGTGGAGGCAGCTGAGCCCTGCAGAGGCTGCTGCAGGGTGAATCTCCTGCTGAAGATGTGTCCATGGGCTGAAGGGGCTGCTGTGCCCAGCAGGTGTGAGCAGCTGTGGCCAGGCACTGCCCCAGCCCTGTGAATGGTGAATTACCACCAGCAAATGTTCTCCCAGCAGCACTTCCCAACCCTTGCTGTGTAAACGTGGTGCTCTCCCCTCTCCAGTGAGCCCCTGCTTCCCTCTGCCACAGAACTGTGGCAGAAACAGCAGCAGTGCTGTTGCTCTGGGATGCTCAGAGATTTCCCAGCACAGACCTTCATCCAGGGGCTGCTCTGGATCCTGCAGAATGTGAGCAGCACAGTGATGGACACTGAATGCTTTGATGGTGGTGGCAGGGCTGTGGTCAGGCTGGGCACCACTGTCCATGCCACTGGCGATGTCAAGGAATGTCACTTCTGGGCTTTTGATTATCCCTCCTGGCTCTCTGTTTGACAAGAATGATCTCCAGACTATCTTTCCTACGTGTATTGGGGCAGGGGGAGAGCGTGTGGAAAGGTTTGAGGATGGGAGATGAGGTGGCTGGAGGTGAGAATTTATTCAGGATCGAGATCTCTGAGCATCCGTGGTGAGGCAGCTTCAAAACGGGGTTAAAAATCAGAATCATCTTAAAGAACAAACATTTAGGGAGCAGAAGAGTTCTCATGTGATGTAAGTTTCCAGGCTGAAGGGATTTTATGTGCATCGTTCTTCTGTGTGACAGATGCCCTGGGGAAAGGGCTGTGTTTTACCCCTGCTCTGGACATGGATACTGGCAAGAAAAACAAGGCTTTTTTTTTTTTTTTTTTTTTTTCTTTTTGGCATCATGTGTGCTTGGGAAAGGAACTGTGCAATGAATAAATTAAAGGCACACAAGTGAAGCTGGGTTGCCATGGCGACCAAATAGCTTCTATTGTTCCACAAGGAGTGTTATTACTTACTGCCCCTTGTAGGATAATTAATTAATCCTCAGACATCCTTTGGGGAACAATGGCCCTGGTGCTGGGACTGGGCAGGCTGAGGAGAGCCCCCGGCTCTCCCAGGCCTTTCCCTGGGACTCCTGGCGCCTGCTGGCTGCGTGGTGGTGGGGAGCAAGTGCTGTCACTGACCAGACACTTCGTGCTTCCAAAAGTTGTTTTCCACAGGAGCCCAGCTGGTTGTGGAGCGATCCAGCCCAGTCCATGAGCGCTCCTTGCCCTCGCTCCCGTGGGAGCCGTGTTCCCAAAATGAAGACGTGGTGACGTTTCAGTCCTGCAGGGCACGGGGCTCTCTGAAAGGGCAGCACAGCGATGTCTTTGTGCCGGGTGTTCCCAGGCACTGCGACACACAGGATGCTATGTAGATGCCACGGGTGCTCTGACACCCAAAGCTGGGGCACCTCCACCTCCCTGAGGGCCATTCCCAGCTCCTGTGCCACGGCAGGGTCACACCAGGCTGCAGGGTGTCCGCAGGTAGGGTGGTAACCATCTCCCAGTGACGAGAGGCCAGAACTGCAGCCCTTATTTTAAAAAGTGCCACCAGCTGCTGCTCGTGTGTGGCCAGCCATATTTTCAAGCTCCCTTTCTGGAGTGATGCTTTATTGCTGTGTGCTCCCCTCAGCATGGCTGAGCAGTGCTGAGCTGCAGCCTCTGCTCTTGTCAGCGATTATTTGCTGAGCCAAGATCAGTGGCAGCAGCTGGAATGTCTGGGACAGGATGCCAGGGCCAAATAGGTGTTGGGGAGGGCACATCTGAGTGGCAGACCCTCCAGGAAGATGAAAGGCCTTGCTGGAGTCTTTTCACCTCCTGTACAAATTCTCAAGTTGGGGATTTGGAGGGTGGCTGAGAGGAGGAACGTTCCCATACTGCTGTTGAGTAGCTCAGATGACCCACAAAGGACAGAGGGATGGTATCTCCTGGATAACCCACCCTGCCCACCTCCTCTGAGGTGACCTGGGAAATGCCTTTTGGGTGCAGGTGGTTGAGTTGCAGTGAGCAGGGAGCAACCTGCAGGTGTTTGTGGGCTCTTGCTGGTGTGCAGGGACTCTGGGGCAGTGACATGGTGAGACTTCTTGGTGTGGCTCCAGGTTACTGAGGAGTCCAGTCCTTTTCCTGGTCTTAAAATCAAGAGTCAAACACGGTTGGAAGGGGAAAAAGGGATTTTCCCTTGGTATTTATTTTAAGCATCCTCAGGTGCACCACATCCAGGTCGAATGCACCTCCATGCACCCCGCAGTGCACACCCACCAAAGATCTGGGATCACATTAGAGGTGTTACTAATTAGCACATCTATCAAAGATTCCCCAATGAGAGGCTCCAGTGAGCCCCCCTCCCCAAGGAACCTTCCCCTGGATGGTTCTGTCTCAGTTTACAAAATGTGTTCTGGAGAGGCCCTTGGGCTCTGGGCACACTGATCCCTCACTGCGAAGCTTCTGAAATGTTCAGTCTCCCAGCTTGACAAACAAGTCCAGGAATGGAGGCAAAAAGCACCAAGAATCCAGAAATTGTAAAAGGGTATAACAGGGGTAAAAAAGGAAAGGCAAAAAATCATCCTGGCTTTACCAGCAGCATTTCTGAGCTGGTGAATGAAGGGCTCTGGCAGTGTGGAGCTCACATCACACTCAGCTGGGGCAGCCCATGGGTTTCTGTCCTTGTGCCATGTGGCCTGAAGGCTGCCCGAGTCACTCACTTCAAGGGTCTGCTACAGCCAAGTTGCCCTGGTGGTGCAATTCTGTTGGTGTGCAGTCCCCACAGCTTCAGAAAGTGCTGCACGTCTTCCCCCACTCCTGGATGTCCTTTCAGCAGCCAGCTGAGGATCAGCCTGTTCAGGATGTGCTGTATATCCCTGCATGGTGGGACTAGAGAAGGACTAATCTTTCCAGTTTTGCCTTTTCCCCTCCCTAGGCGATCTCTGGGGACGTATTTTTCTAGCACCAGGCAGTTCAGACTCCCTCGAAGTATTAATGAACTATTTCAATAAGGAAAGCTACCAGAAGTTTTGTGTGCATCTGCAATAAGAGGAGGTTACCTTTCATAATGCTTCAATTTTCCTGCCCCATGATCTGTGCAGTCCTGAAGCCGCTCCCTCCTGTGTCTGCACACCGTAGGCAGCTCGGAGCATCCAGCCATTGTAGTCATGATTTCTTTGTGGCTCCTATAATTTATTCATCCCAAGATGCTCTCCTACATCTGCAATAACATCATTTCAGTTTGTTATAGCACCGGCTTTAAAGTTTTATAAACCTGGTGACAAGTTGAAAAGTTACAAGAGGGCTGTTGTGGAGGGCTAGCACGAGAAACAAGGCTTGCAGATGGAAATGTTTGCAGGAACAGGGATGTGGCAGGAAGGATGCCCTGTGGGATTGCCTGTTCCTTCTGCTGGGGGACAATCTGCAGCAGGGATGGGTTAAGGGGTTGAGGCAGGGTGCTTCGCAGAGCTTTGCTTCAGAGAATCACAGAATGGGCTGAACTGGGAGGGATTTAAAGCTCTCCTCATTCCAT
The DNA here is from genome assembly GCA_013399225.1 of Rhipidura dahli. Taxonomy (NCBI): domain Eukaryota; kingdom Metazoa; phylum Chordata; class Aves; order Passeriformes; family Rhipiduridae; genus Rhipidura; species Rhipidura dahli. The sequence goes on from VXAC01000100.1 coordinate 155,373, forward strand.
GGGCACCTTCCACTATCCCAGGTTGCTCCAAGCCGCATCCAACCTGGCCCTGGACACTTCCAGGGATCCAGGGGCAGCCACAGCTTCTCTGGGTAACCTTTTCCAATGCCTCATTGCTCCCCAGCCCTGCTGGAGTGACTGCCCTAGTGCTGGCACACTGCACTGGATCTCTTGGAGGTTATGGCAGGAAGCATCGTGTCTGTTATTTCCCAACTTCTCGAAGCTTGCTTGAAAAACAAGCTGTCTGGTTTGGCAGATTTCCCTGTTCCAGAGAGATGTAAAGCATGTCTCAAGGCAACCATGAGCTGCAAAGGGTTTTAAATTGGCTTTTAACCCAAGATGAAGTGGACCAGGTTTTGTATAAGGGTGTTCTTGACCAGGACAGTTCATCCTATGACCTCTTATGCCATCGCCAGTGGGGCATCACTCTTCTCCCTGCATCAAATTTTCCATCTTTTGGGCATGCTTGGAACAGACTTTGTGGTGGAGTCTGTCCTGAGCACGGTTTGCAGCTCTGTTTTTGCTGGAATATATGTACACCTGCAATACTGGACAAACCCGACTTTGCAGCAATATGCCCTTGAAAAGGATTTTCCATTGGTGGAGATGTCTTGAGCTTTAAAAACCAAGACTTTTAAGAAGAAAATTCTACTATTATGCTGTGCCTTTTAGCACCATCTACTCTCTTCAAATATATCAACGTTTTCCTTATTTTAAATTGAAAATGTTCTGGTTTGCTGCTGTCTCTTTTCAGTGGAGAAACGGCACACAGATACTTCTCAGTCAGCTTCTATGTCCTTGGGTATCCAAATGTTTTTAAAAAGCAAAGGTTAAAGCATTTAAATCCCACAGTTGGAGTTTTCTGGAGTTATGTGCTGTGAGATACAAGTGCAACATGACACTCCCGTGCTGCAAATGTTTCTCTGTAGCCTTGGGTATCCCCAGCCCTGCGACACTGTGGTTTCTAAACTCTGTGTGTGTGTATACATTACATCTTGCTATTCGAGGCTGCTGAATATGTAGGACTGCCAAAATATGGGAAAGAACTAGGAGGCAGCTTTGGTGCCGAGCTGCAGATGGTGCCCTGTCATGGTGCTGCAGGGGATGTAAGTCCTGATGGATCGCTGGAGGCTCCTGGGATGGAAGTGTTGTGGGTAACAGAAGGTGCTGTGAGGCCTTGGTGATGGAGAAGGATTCAGGGGGGGATTCATGCTGGGTATCAGGAAAAATTTCTCGACTGAATGAGTGGTTGGGGATTTGAACAGGCTGCCCAGGGAAGTGGCAAAGTCGCCGTCCCTGGAAGTGCTCAAAAACTGAGCAGATGTGGCATTTCGTGATACGGTTTGATGGTATTTGGTCAAAGGTTGGGCTTGATGACCTTGGAGGTCTTTTCCAGCCCTGAGGATTCTATAAGACTTGATCTGCTCATGGTAAGGATGTTAGAACTTTGACTTGGGGTGAGATATCCTTCCAGGCACAGGCAGGAGGGGGTTCTGTGCTTTTTTTTTATACACAAGGGGCTTCAGCGTGCTGTGATCTAAGCCAGGGCATTGCAACAGGCAGCTGGGATGAAAGGTTTCTCCAGGGCTGGCAGTGCCTGTGCCTTCCTCTGCTGGTGGTCCTGGGGTCACACAGCCCTTGTTGCTTCATCTCCTGCTATGTGGGGCTGCAGTGCTCGGGATTGTGGATGCTGAAAAAGCTTCAGCAGGGAATTTCTTCAGCTCTCTAGCATTTTGTGAGAGCTCTGGCTTTCCCATACAAGCCAACCAAAACAAAGTTACCAGTTTTGTAAATATTTGCACCTGCAGATTGTTTGCTGGATTGTTATGGATTCAACTAGAAAAACACTTGGGAATGGACGTCTTAGAATTTGGCCAATCCCCTCAAGGGGTGGATGGCCAGAGAACCAATTACCTTATGCCATTTAACTCACTTTTTGTGAACTAACATATAAAAACTGTGGGAAAAAACCATTAAACCCAGCTTTGCCACCATTGATACCTGACCCTGGACTTGGTGTGGCTTTTCTACGCGTCTGCTGTGCGACAGTGACAGGGGACGCCTGGGAAATCAACGAGTGCTGGTTCTGTACATGTGAAACAGCTCTTTCCTGAAGGGGAGAGTTACCAGGGAGGCAGAGGTCCATGGGCACACTGCCACCAGCCACACAGTCACCCCAGGGACCTGCTCACTCTGCTCCTCCAGCAGGACACTTGGCCGGCGGAGGGAAAGCAGCAGCGCATTGACGCTTTCTCCTGCTGCCAGAGGGGTGTTTGGAGGAATAAAAGGTGGCTGTGGCAGGGTGGAGAGTAACCTCCAAGCCAGTCTGGACTTGGCTTTGAGATGCTCTTGCTTGCATGCAGGAGGCACAACTGCCTGCTCTGTGTCTTGTCTGGAGAGAAGGCAGGAGTGGAAATCCACTGAGCTCTAGAGACAGCTCTGCAAAGCTGATCTCAGGGACCCACCTCACCTGCCATCATTAGATTTGTGGTTAGGATATCCTTTTATCCTTGCAGCAGCGATATCCTGTGAGTGCTGAGGCTCAGGATGACTTTCACCAGCGCTGATACTGCCTAAAAAGCCAAGGATCAGATGTGGATATCTGCTCACATCACACGATGCCTTTCTTTAACAGAGTTCCCACTTGTTGTGCTGAAAGACCCCTTGGACTGAGGGGTCCAGTGTGTGAGGACGAGGAGAGCATCTGACTTCAGAGGTGCTCTGCAGGGTGGTGGTGGCGGGACTGGGTGCTCAAGTTTAAACAGGGAGTGGTCCCCTGTCTTCCTGAAAGACGGGGATGGTTCTTTCACGCGGGGTTGCATAAAATAATCAAGAATAAAGCGAACTCATGAAGGGGTCTGATGTTCTCCCCACTCATTGCTTCTGAAATCAGTTGCAAAGAGATTGTCCCAGCTTAAAAGCTAGAAAATAGGTCAGTGTGACTCATGTGTCAATATTTACTGCATTTATGGCAACTTGTAGAAGGGAAAAATCTTGCCTGCCTTCCATAACATTTCCCAAGTTATCCCATTCCCGTGACAGAGCTCTCCGCGTGTCCTTGGTCCTGGTCCTGCTTCGAATGCAGTGGCAGCCCAGTAAATTCACTACAACTCAGAGCCCAGTTGCTAAGTAACAAGCCAAAGATCACCACGCAGTCTCTTCCAAATGCCGTGGCCAGCTGGAAGCTGGATCTATGCAAAGCCCCAGGAATTCCTTTGGACATGGAGGTCTCAGGGAAGGACTTGGTGCCTGTGGAGCAGGGAGCAGCCTGGTGGAGCAGTAGTCCTGCTACCAGCCAGCCAGCCTGAGGCTCTCCTCATGTGAGGGCACAGTTCCATCACTCCCTCAGAAAGGGTCCCCTGTTCTTGTACTGATGGGCTCTGACTTCTTCAGCATTAACGGTGGCCTTGAATTGTGGGAGGCCCGTGAGTCTTTGTTCCTCGTTGCTACGTTGAAGTAATGTTTTTGTTTTGTTGAATTGATGTTTTTGTTGGCCACGTGGCATGATTTTGCCATAAGTAGGAGGTGAACTGTGGGCACCTTGCTGGAGGAAGCTCTCAGTTGAGGAAAGACTGAACTGCTGGATGAGGGAATGATTTTCTCTTGCCTCTGAAGCTTCCTATTCTACTCCGCTTGTTTCCTCCTGAGGATCTTTCAGCATTCACCTGATGACTTAATGGGAGAGTTTTCAGAATGCTCTTCATCTGCATAATGGGAGATTTTGGGTTATGGGGAAGCTGTGGGGTGCACTGGCCGACTCCCAGCACGAATAAAACCTGGTGGCCACGCTCGTCGCAAGCGGTGCCCCCACTGCGCGTCCTTCCACGGTGTTGCTCTCCCTGGGGAGCAGCTCTGCGAGTCCTCCAGCGCAAGTTCAAGCCTCAGCAGGGCTGAGTCAACCCTGCCCCAGTGCTCAGAGCCAGAGTTCACAAGTTTTGCTCAGCAGGCAGCTTCCCAAGCGGGGCCGTTTGGGTGCACTCCCGGCAAAGGCCGAGTTCATCGTTTGCACTCGGGAGGTGACTCCACCCCACGCCAGGAGAAGAAGTCGGTGTTGGGGAGGAGGAGAGGCTCTGGCTGGATGGTTTGCAGCATGCTTTCAGCTGAGCAGGGCTGTGCATTGCAGTGCTCCATCTGTTCCTGTAGCAGCAGAGTTATCTTTAGCTCTGAACATATCAGTGTTGTATGGTGCTGGTATGAACTGCTTCAGCCTGTGTCCCAGTGTTCCTGTAGTAGTTGAATTCCCACTGCAGAAAACTGCCCGTGATATTTTATTTTTTTCTTTCCCCCCCACCCCGCTTAAATTTTTATTCATGTTTTAACATGGGCAAAACTCCCACAGCCTATATATATGTATTAAAAAGCTGGCTGTGTTTGAGAGCACTGTTCCAAACTGCCACCTGTTTCAACAGCAACGTTGCAGCACTGGAGAGGATTACAGCAGAATGCTAAAGTAGCTTTCCCCCTGAGTGAAAGCTTCATCTGATTTGATTGAAAACCAAATTAGACCTTGAGAATCTGACCTTCTGACATCCTGTCATATATACATTTAAAGCACCCAGCAACAGAGGATGTATATGTGCAGGAGTGCCAGTACCTCAATATAGAACCTAAATCCAAATACGAGCACTTTGCGTGTCGTGCTGCTATTTAAATATGTAAATAAATGGGGCTATAAATAGCTCTATATGTTATGTACATGTTAAGTGAAGGTGGCAGATCCGACAGCTGAATGGCTCTGCTGCTTCTGAATGCTGGGAGAGGCTCTCTGCACGCTCCCCACATCTCTTGTGTTTGCTCCTACCCCTCTCAGCCTCTCTGCTATCACATTTTTTGGGCCTCTGGAGAAGATCGTGTGTGGGGACAGGAGCTGTTAATATTCTGAGTCTGTGCTGAGTTGCTAGGCTACAGAGAAAAAGGAACATTCAAGGAAAAGGGATGGTTGAAGGAAGAGGATCTGCTGAGCTGTTTGGAGATCCAGATAGGTCCTCTAGTCAGAGGAAGAGATCATTTTGGGGAAGGAGGGCATGCATGAATGTGGGATGAGCTGTGGGTAGTCCCTGCTGCCCTGGCACAAACACAATCTCAGGCCAGCCCCAGCCAGAAGAAAACGGAAGAGGAGGGAGTACAAGGCAAGATCCACTGGTCCCTTCCACATCAGTGCTTGCCAGGTGTGCACAGCTGGTCCCCTGCTGCCTGTGCCAGGCTGTGCTGGGTCACCAGGCTCATCCTGCCATCTCATACATCCTTGCCTGCATTTTCCAGGGTGTGCTGAGCTCCCATCTGAGGCTCTGGTGAAGAGGGAAGCAAACCCAAAACATGCTCACTACTTACAGGTTGGATCTCATCTCCTTTTCCCTCTGCAGCACCCTGCTACCCCAGTGTCTCCTGTAACCTCAGTGTGACTGCAGGGGAAGGCAGCCTGTGGCTTGTATGGCCCTGACCACCTCCTCTGATGCTTTCCTGGGTCACTGACACACAAAGCATTGCCCCTTTTATCCACCAAGGGTTTGTAGCTAGGACTGCAGGAGACTTGAGGTTTTACAATACAGGAGCTCCTGTCTGGGCCTTGTTATCTCAGGTCCCAGCTGCTACTCCCAAAAAACAGTGTCAGGCATTTGGCTGCACCAGCTGTGAGCCATCAGACCTTTCAGGCTCTGTTTTTCACTCTTCTGGAGGGCTGGGTTTGCCCTACGCTTCTCTCTGTATAAGATCCCTCAGAAAAAAAAAAAAAAATTAAACAGTGCTTTTGGGTATTTTTATTATCTGGGTACTTTATTTACTGAGCTCACGTGGGCTCCCTGCCAGCTCTGCAAATAGAGCTCCTTGGCTCCAGGACTGTTGGTCCTGGTGCTGCAGTGAGCACTCACTCAGCGTGGACAGGGACTGCAGCTTGTTCTCCCCATCCAGTTGGCTATGAAGGCAAAGCCTGCTCTGCTTGTGGACCTCCACAGCCTGCTGAAACCTCTTTTTTTTCTTTTTTTTTTTTTTTTTGTTTTCCCTTCATGAATCCTGTAATGAGCTTGCCTTGTTCAGCAGAATCAGGAGTGTTTGGTACAGCTGCAGTGCGAGTGCTGCTCTCAGTGTTAGCAGTGCCCACCCATCAGTGGGTGATCCCACAGCCAGGATTTGGGTGGGTGCAGTGGGACAGGGGCAGCGGGGTACGTGTGCTGGGCACTGCTGCTGGGCTGGTTCCCTTGGCTGGAGCCTGGAATAACCACGGGCACACCAACCCCTGGGTAGAGGAGGAGATATCCATCACCAGCCCGTCGTGATTGCTGCTTTCAGTAACCCCAACAGCAGAAATCCTTTCCTAGAACAGATCCATTGACACCCCTGCCCTTTCTTGCCGTCCCAGCATGACCGGGCAGTGCTCTGTCCACTCCACAGCTGGTAAAGCTGACTGCTGGCCCTTTGATCCAACAGCTCTCCCTCTCACTGAGGGGCCACAGACACAGAATATTCAGGTGAAGATGATGCCGGGATGATTTTTGCCTTCTCTTTTATACCCCTGTTACACCTTTTTACAATTTCTGTATTCTTGGTGCTTTTGCCTCCATTCCTGGACTTGTTTGTCAAGCTGGGAGACTGAACATTTCAGAAGCTTCGCAGTGAGGGATCAGTGTGCCCAGAGCCCAAGGGCCTCTCCAGAACACATTTTGTAAACTGAGACAGAACCATCCAGGGGAAGGTTCCTTGGGGAGGGGGGCTCACTGGAGCCTCTCATTGGGGAATCTTTGATAGATGTGCTAATTAGTAACACCTCTAATGTGATCCCAGATCTTTGGTGGGTGGGCACTGCGGGGTGCATGGAGGTGCATTCGACCTGGACGTGGTGCACCTGAGGATGCTTAAAATAAATACCAAGGGAAAATCCCTTTTTCCCTTCTAACCATATTTGACTCTTGTTTTTAAGACCAGCGAAAGGCATCGCAGAAAGTCGTCCCAGATACAGAACTGGGTCTCTGGGTACATGAGTCTTGGGGTTTGCAAGTGAAATTGTTTGAATCCACCTGGCTTGGGCCTGTTGAAAAGCAGGCTTTGTTTTTCCATCCCCAGGGCTGCCATCCTCTGTCCTGAGGAGACCAGGCCTGGCCTCACTGAAGCCCCCTGCCAGAAATATATTCTGCTCTTCACCATCCACTCTGCTTCCTCCCAGTCATCTTTCCTGTGTGATCAAACTTTGCTTTCTGCAGGAAACAAACACCATTCTAAGTTTTTGGTCAAGCCAATCTGTTCCAGCCTAGTTGAGGTGACAGCTTCACCCAGGAGGTGCTAGTTGTCTTAAATAATTTAAAGGATTTGTTTGCCTCTGGCTGTCTCCTGGGAAAGGACATCTTTCTGGCATTTTTCGGAACCTAAAGCAGGAAACCTTCCTTCCCTAAGTTACAACAATGTCTCGAAAGCCCGGTGTGCCTTGATATTGTTGCAGAGTCTCATGGTTTCAATGCTCAGAGCTGGATACAAAGCATTTTATTTTGTCATGTAAAGTAATAATATTGCTTTATTTATAACATTAATCCCTACTTCTGCAGCCCCAATCTGCACTGGTGGTCTTGACGGCACAGGGAATTATGAGCTCTATTTTTTTTTTCCTCAGGGAGGAAAAAAATAATTTCTGCGTTTACACACTTAGCACTTGACCAGAGATGTGGGTGAAAGGTTTAGGAAGCATCACTCATCTTCCAGCATCAACTTTCCCTTGACATAATCCAGTTTTCTCCCTCTGTCCTTCTCAGAGCTTCAGAAGCTGATACCCTCACTCGTCACTGCTCAAACGTCTCGCTCGGATTTAATTTACTCTAATAGGCTGGTTGTTGCATGTTTAATTAAATAGGAGGTGATTATTAAAAGCATTTTTGAGCTTTCGTGGCTGTGTATTAGATATACCAATAGGTGTGCACAGGAGGGAGAGGAGAGGAGAGGAGAGGAGATGGGTGGGATGCAGCACCAGCGCTGTGGGGTAGAGGGCTGGATTTGTGCAGGCCAACAGTGGGAGATGAAGATGGCCTTGGAAAGCACCAGGGTTTTCTGTGGTGGTTCAGCATAATCTGTTTTAAGTCACCAAATCACTTCAAACCAAAAAGTGTCTGGTAATAAAAGCAAGTCCTCGGACTCCCTTTCCCAGCTCTGCAATGCCTGGTCAGAATTCTGCTCCAAGACTCCACAGAGAGAAGGAGTATGGCTTGTATGTCCCACACTGTGGGAATGGGTGGCCTTGTGCACGCCTAGGGAGAGGTTAAGAGAGGTAACCAAAGGGGACAAGTTAAGATTTTGCCTTGAGTAAACATGGTAAGGGAGAGAAGGGATTTGGGAAGGCTTGGGCCAGCCATTTGGAGACATCTGATGCTCCAGCAAAACCTAAATGTGAGTTCCCTATCAGCTCCCAGCCCATCTAGGACTAGAAGATAATGCAACAGCCTCCCTTTCTTTCAAAATGGTCAAATTCATTCACTGCCTTTCCCCAAATTTATGTATGGCCTTGCTTCTCTGCCTTTAGGTGGGTGTCTGGCCAAAGTTTGCCCTGCTGTGCTGGTTTTTCATGGCAAGCTAGAGGAGACAAAAATATGTTTGACCCTTTCTCACTAAGTGGCTGCTCTCTGGAAAGGACGACAGCTCAGGTTGTGGTGGGTTTTGAGATCAAGCTGGCTGGTGGCAGAAATGGGACAGTTGGGGTTGGAAAGGGCTCTGGGCTTTGCCTGGCTGCTGGCACCTGGGGGGCAGAGCGAGGAGAGCAGCCCAGCAGGAACGGCGGGCAGCAGCTCACAGATTTCGTGGCTCGGGGATAGAAAGTGCCTGGCGCTGTTTCCAAAGCGCTTGCCCGAGGAAGCTGTTGTGCTGCAGGTGGTGATTTTGGGATTGCTGCCTGCAACTATGAGTGAGTTTGCTGCTTTGCCTGTGCTCACAGAGCAGGTGACACTCGTCCCTGTGCCCATCAGTTCTGGCTCTTTCCCCTTGACCTCTGCTTCCAGCAGGACTGGGGCTGTTCAGCAGGTGCCACGTGGCACTGCCTCCTGCTCTGACAGGGCACTGAGCTACAGAGCCAGGACTCTGAAGGCCTTGTCACAGCAGATCCCTTTGGCTCAGGACCCAGCTATGTCCTCTAGCTGACACCTGCAGGGCCAGCACCATTCCAGGTGCTGCAGGGATAGGGCCAGGCAGGAGAGAAATAGGGCAACAAAGCCACACTTTCCCTGCGCACCCTGAGCTGTTGAGGAGATTGCCGACACCTGTCCCAGTTTCTGGTCATGCATTCAGCAATTAAACACATTGAAAATTACTACAAAAGTAGATCAGATTAGTGAGGGGAACGTGCCCATGCAAAGTACTTCTCAGGTCCTGAAGAAAATGAGTTCAAGAGCACACAGACCTGCAGCACAGAAGGGCACAGAGTATATCCCAGCAGCCAACCCTCCCTTGCACTTCTGGCAGAGAGGGTGCAGGTGGCAAGTGCTCTTCCTGATTCCCAAGTCAGTGCTGACATCTGGCTATTCAGAAAGAAGGAAAGTGGAAAAAGATTGTGCCTCTCCTACCTGCTAAGCTGAAGTCTAGGGAGAAGGGCAGTACCTGAAGTTATTTGTCACTTTATGTATAACAGCTGTCATGCAGAACTTCAGACTTGTAAGCTGGGCTTACACTGGGCACTGGCACTTGCACCGAAAGAGAAATTAAAAGCAGCATTTTGGCAGGGTGCTCTCCCCATGGAAAGTACAATAAGTACCAAAGCTGCCTCCTGCCTCAAGCAAAGGTGAGAGCCTGACCAGACTCTGTGCTGTCTCAGGGCTGCAAGGGCTGCTGGCAGGTATTTACCTGTGGCAGTTAAATGGTACAGGTTGAGGTCTGGGATGCCTTGATTTATCTGCTTGGAGATGGACAATCCCCTGTGAGGGCAAAGTAGTTTTCTTTGACGAGCTTGCTGAGGAAGGATTGTGGCCATTGTGCTCTGTCCTTCTCCTGTACTCCTGTATATTTCTCACTGTTCCAATTCCTTGCAACCGACTGCAGGCAGATCCTGTCTTCTCCCCTTCAAAACAATTCCTCTTATTTGTCCTATCCCCTCCTTCAAATGGAACATACTTGAGGACTACTTTGTCCTTTAATTTCTTTCCCAAGAATGACGGGAACAGGAGCTGGTGTTTAATCATCAAAGAAGTTGAAGCCAGCAAACTGTTCATTAGTCTCTGGCAGTGGCAGCTTGGTTTTTACTAAGTCAGATGTTCCATTTTTCTCCCTCTTTCTGGAGCATCTTGGCTTTCCTAATGTTCTTTTGTGATCTTGGACAATGAGACCATATGTCATTCTCTTGTATAGGGAAGGACTTTTATTTGGTTGCTTCTCCAAAAGGAGGTTCTTTATCAAAGTTGGAGGGAGAAAAAAGTCAAGTGGTTCAGCCAGAGCTAGAGGTGAGTTGCAAAACCTCCTTTGTCCCTCATGCCCAGAGCCCTGCAGCAGCAGCAGATCAGTGCATTCTCTCCCCTGCAGGAAAGTGATTGCTCCCAGGACCTTACAAGAGCTTGGTGAAACAGCCTGGAGTAGTCACCTTCACTTCCAAAGCCCCACTGAAAGGCATCCAACCCATTTGTCATCCTCACAAATGGACTGGGCACAGGCAACGTTGCCAGAAGTGCTGTACTCTGAGCAAAATTTGACCTTTTCACACACATTATTTTTTCAGTTTCTGATCCTGGTGCCTGAGTCTGGTGGAGCCCCTAATGAGCCTGCACACTTCTGCTTCTGGAGTAGTTCAGCGCTGGGGGTTCTCTAGGTCACAGCATGAAGGAAAATGATCTGAGCCAGCCTGCCCATGACCCATGTCTCTCAGGAGCTGTGCTGGGGGTTTAGGGAGCAGCTGCCTGGGAATTCTGTTCAAATATGGGAGTAGTTGGAAGATGGAGCCTTGCAGCAGCAGTCTCAGCATCCTTGAGCTATTCTTTCCTGCGAGTTCCTTTCTGTAACAACTTGAATTTATTTCCCATATTAATCCTTAGACCTTCCAAAATGCTCTTATGCTCCTGGCTTCATGCTTTTGTAACATCTAATTGCACCAGATCCGTGGAAAGTTATTTCCATTACCTTGCCTTCAGTCTATTCTTGTGCAGCAACCCAGTGCTGAACGTCAGACGCTGCCATCCTACAGCTCTGCTCTGGGCTTAACCCGTGCAACAGCTCTGCCCTGCCTCTGTCAGAGCCTCTCAGCTACTTCTGAGGGTGTTTGCAACTGTTTGTGCTCTGATGAGTAACCCTGAAGTGTCTCAAAGGAGTTGGGACCCCATGAGCCTGAGAGCACAGGGCTGGGGTTGTTAACTGGCTGGGTACGAGCACCGCAGGGAGTTGGAAAAGAGCAAACCTGGTTTGTACCTGAGTTAAGGTGAGGCGCAGATAGTGAAGGACCCAGCTGTGGGACTCGTGGCCACAAGACTGGAGGTGCCTAAGGCTGAATGTTCTGAGAAATAAGATAAGCTCTCCTAAGAGGAGCAGAGTATCTTCAATTAAGAAGGTACCAGCTCTGATGGAGGACATCCTTAAGTCTCAAACAGCTGCAGAATTAAGTATCACAACAAAGGCCTTTTTTTACTCTTACTTTTCCCCGCTGTTCTCTTTCCTATTACTGAAGACAGGATCACAGAATCACAGAATGAACTGGGCTGGAAAAGACCTTTGAGATCATCAAGCCCAACCTACGACCTCACCTAACACCTCCTCATCCACTAAGCCATGGCACAGAGTGCCACATCCAGGCTTTTTTCAAACACATCCAAGGGTGGTGACTCCACCACCTCCCCAGGCAGACAATTCGGGTGCCCAATCACTCTTTCAGTGAAGAATTAATATTTTTTAGTGAAGAATTTTTTCCTGATGTCTAAAGGATACGTTTGTATAAAGCCTTCTGGTCTGACACAGTACATCTGTGTCTCCAAAACCAGCACAAACACATCTGTAGAGCTCCACGTGGGACCCAGGCCATGCTGGTGATCTGTATGCTGACTGAGACTGCAGGAGAAGAGGGGCTCCTAAATTTTGTACCCCTCCCGTCACTGCAGTGACAAAAGGGGACACAGGATGCCCTGAGGTGCCTTAACTGCTCCTGCTCCACCCCTTGCTGTTCTTTGATCCCCTTCCTTTTCAAGGAAGTTCACGTTCCCACCCTGAGCTGACTCCCTGAAGTGCTGTGTCCCTTGGCACATCCCTGCCCACAGCCAACTGTTCTGTGTCCTCACTGAGCTGTGGTGGGTTCAGATTAAATCTGCCACCTCCCAGCTTCAGCTTCCTGCTGTGCCTCCAGTCTATCCCTGCTTCAGCAGCAACCAGTCTGTGCTCCCCACAGCAGGAGCAGCTCCTCTCCTGTGTTAGTCCCCTCCCCTGGATTCACAAATCCTCTCACTGCCTTGGCCCCCCCAGACTTTGCCTTCCTTTGCACAAGTGTGATTTTTCCTATGCTCACATCTGGCATCTTAACCTGGGATGCTTCTCCAAGGGGCAGCTTTGGTCTCAGGGGATGGGAGGTTCATTTCTGCTCCCAGGCTGCACAGAGCCAGCACAAGTAGGGACGGGCCCAGGGCAGGTCCAGGTTTGCTTCCTAAGGGGAATTGCACTCCCAAAAGGGGCTCTGTGAGGTGGAGGGGGAGAAGCAGCTTGTAGGATAGGTGTTAATAAAGGTGTTTGGAATATGAGCCAGTGGAAATTCGTTCTTGAATCCATACCAGTATTGCCAGCTTATTTCCCTTCTTGCTGTGCCTCAGCTGCTGTTCCCTTAGACTTCTCTGCCCTGTCCTCTGAGAGTCTGGGGAATCCCTGTGCATGCTTGGCTGAATTTGTTGCCTCTGGGGTTCTGCAGGAAATACCTTCCTCCATTCATGCTCCTGCCGTGTCAGCATTCCAGCCGTTCACAGCATACACCACCTTCGGTTTTGGGGTCTCGCCTGAGCCTCAGGAAAGGCTGTAATTCTCAGCATCCTCTCATCTGGAGATGGATTTTAGCAGCCCTGTCCTCAGCAGCTGGCAGGATACCCCATCATTCCAACCCTGGGTCAGCGCAGGTGATCTCCTCTTCCTTTCGCAGCATCTTCGTGTCCCTTCGTGTCCCTTCGTATCCCTTTGTGGGTGAGCTCCGCACCCAGAGCATCCGCCAGCTCCCACCTCTGCCTTGCGTGCCTCACGCAGCAAGAAGGAGAAGAGAGGAAGAGAGCAAAGCTTTTGGAAAACCTTTGGAAAACCTTTGGAAAACCTGGGAGCGGGGGCGTCGGGGGTGGAGGGGGGCTGGCGCAGGCAGCTCGCACGGAGCTGCCCGGCGGAGCGGGGTCCCTCAGGGACGGGCAGCCTCGGCAGCTCTCCAGCTTTCCAGAGGGCTCAGGTGCCATCCGAGCTCTGGGAGGGGCCGGAGGGGAGCTGCGGTACCCGGAGCCACCCCGCACGCAGCTGGGATGCAGCTCAGGGATGCTGCTGCGGGGAGTTAAAGGGCTGGGAGCGTCGCTGGAGCTGTGCAGGTTGTGAGCCACCGGGGATCAGATTTCGGGGACAAACCGAGGGGTCTGGCCGCTGCTGGGCTGGCAGAGGTGGAGAAGAGGCTTGTTTAGAAACGCACAAGCCCTTTTAACCCAGGGCTCGAGGTCAGGGGGCCTCGGCAGGGCTGGAACAGCTTTTCCCTGGCTGGAGCTGTTGACTGCGACATTCCAGCCTCCCACAGTGGGGTGCTGGTCAGGGCAGGGCCATTTTTCTAGCCTGACATGGCCATTGGAGCTCTGGTAGCAAAGCCCAGCTGGACAGAGTTTGCAGGTATCTTTGCCCAGCTTGTTTTTCCTTGGGGTGGAAAAAGGGAGAACAAGTGGAAACACGTAGTTTCTGGTCATGTCCACACTTCAAAAGCCCCCTTTGCCTTGTCCCAGCCTTTGTTTTTTAAAAAAACCTGAATTCCAGGCTCACGCTGAACAGTTTCCAAAGTGCAGTGCCACCTGCACAGAGTTTCTGGTGAGGAGTGGTGTCTCCCTTCTTCCAGCCTCGTCTTTCCTCCCCCAGCAGCCACCAGATGCAGCAGGAGGTTGCCCAAGGTGGTCTGGCACATGTGTACTCCCTCCAGTGTGGATCCTGCCTCCTATCCCAGTGCAGCAGGTGAATATTGGCCAGCTGGGAGCTCCCCACAAAGCTCCTCCATCCTTGCCCCAGCTCTGATGGCCTTGACCAGACTCTGCCCTACCTGAGAGTTTTATGGTCCTCCACAAAGCCCCAGTGGGACCCATCACTTGGGAGCATTTCTGTGGCTGCTGGGGCTGCACTGGTGCAGGGTGGAGAGGGTCTAGGCTCCTGAGTATAGAGGCAAGTGCAAAAGCAGATTTGCCTGCACCTCTTGTTTGCTTCTCCAGCAGCACCTGTGGAGAACTCTGCTTACTGGGTGTGTGTGCAGAGGGAAAACCCCTCACTTATCCCTTGCACAGGCAGCAGGGAAATCCAGCTGCCTTGTCCCACCAAAATGCCTCAGTGGTGAGGTGGAAGGAAGAGCTGGAGGGGTGTGTGGGCTCCAGGTGTGCTTGAATTCAAAGTTCTTCACCGAACCTGGTAAATTGGCCAACTTTCTGTCAGCCGGTGATTCTGGGAAAGCCAGCTGGTGTAATATCTGTGGCATCAGCAGGCTCGTGAGTGCCATGGATTAGTGGGAGGTTTGGGAAAGCCTCATATTAGCCCAGTGACAGATAAAACCCCACAACAAAGGCATCGTCATGCAAGGCTTGGAGGAGAATCAGGCTCATTACTTCTGATTCCTGAACCTGTGAACCAACCCCTGCTTGCCTTGGCTCCATCTGGCCCCTCTGCTGCTGCAGAACGCTGTCACCCTTGGCCATCACTCTGCATGTGCCTCTGAAAGGAGGGCTGGGAGGAAGATCTCAGCAGCTCTGGAGCCTGGCCAGGATGTGATGTTAGGGTGACACATGAGTACTTCATAACTGCCTGGCCAGGAAATGGGGAATGAAGGGGAAGGCAAGCTCCCAGCTTGTTCTCCTGGGTTCTCCCCCCTCTTGCTTGCTGCAGGGGCTGCATCAGTGCTGCCTCCAGCCCCTGGTCTGTGCCTGCCTTATCCCTCTTCCCCATAGCTTGGTTCTGTGCCCATCCTATGTCAGCAGCACTTGTCCTCCCAGGGAGACTGACCTCTGTGGGGTGGACACCTGCCCTGCTCTTCCTTCTGCCCAGAAATCCTCCCTGCTGCTCAACAATGTGATGAGAGCAGCACAAGAAGTGGAGCACAGGAATCAGCAGAGAGAGGCTGAGGGAAACCTGAGGCACTGCACGAACCGTGATTATCGAGTGCTCAACACCTCTGCGATGCTGCCTAAAGAAATCTGTTGTGCCAAGAAACCCAGGAAGGTTGAAGAACAGAGCTCAGCCCTGGGCTGGGCTGGCTTTTCTTCCCCTCTGCACCTGAAGAACAGCATCGAGCTGATGGCCAGGGCGTGGGCTTTTCTTTCTGCACCCCTCTGAGTTTGTTCCCGTCAGCCCTGGGGATACAGAGGATGTGTTTAGAAGGTGAATTGTTCACTTTGTAGGCAGCTTGCCCTTTTTTGTCTTCTGGAGATCAGTGACACCTCTTGCCTGCTGCTGCTTGAGGGCTGGCAGTGACAGAGGAGCCTGCAGTGACAGCAGGGTGGCCTGGTTAGGGGTGAGGTGTTGCAGGGCTCTGTCAAGGATCAGGAAAATGCAGGTCAGCGAAGAAGGTTGCCGAGATGTGCGGGTGGAATTCTCAACGGGGGGAATGGAAATGTTGCCTCTGCAGCCAAGTGTCCCACAGGCAGGGGATGAGTCTATTACCAACAGGGGTAAGAGGCTTCAGGAATTTGGGTGCTCTGCTCCTTCGTGCTCTCACTGCAGCGCAGCCCCAAGCACCCTGGGAGGGATTCTGGGGATAGCATCTTCCTTTGCAGGGTCCTGCCCCAAAATGAGAATGTGCATCTGAGAGATGGACTGTGAGGCTTCTGAGGCAGGAGTTTACAATCCTTTCAAAAGCAAAGCAAAACAGTTCCTTGGCCAGAAGGCTGTCCCTGTGTTTTTGTTCTTTTTGAGACAGCACAGAAAGTGACAGATCCAGCTCTGTACCTGCTGCACACCGCCGAGTTACTCAGTGACCTTTCGGGCATGCGTGTGGGTCTGGATTTCTGGATTTTCATGGTTAGATACCCAAAAGCTGGCATTATCCATGATGTGGGGTTATTTGAGCTTGTTTTCAGAGGTGTTAATCAAACCTGGCTTTGAATGAAGCCTGTGGGAGGAGACAGGCAGGCAGATGCCTCAGTGCTCAGCCCAGATGTTGGCGCATGAGCAGGCCCCTCACCAGCCCCTCGCACAGAGCGGGGATGTGCAGAGCAGAAACTCTCACCCTGCAGATCCATGGGGTCAGGAGGATTCCTGTGGCACCGTAGGTACTGCTTGGGAAGTAGCAATGTGTTTGTGATCCCACCTGTTCTAGATCATTTGCAAAAATGCTTTTTATTTAAGGACCTGGGGAAAAATCTCTGACTTCTGTAAGGTCACTGTCAGCAGGACTTGTGCCCACTTCCTAATCAACATCCTATTATTTTAATGTTATCTGCTTTACCCCCCAAAAATCTTGTCTCCCAGCCTATTTAAGACCTGTTGTGAGAATGTTTCCTGAGAACGTTTCCTGCCATTGGTGTGTACAAGACTCCTTCCTGTACTGCTTGTTTACCTGAGAAGAACAAATTGTTCTTCTGTTATGTGGCACCACACTGTGCCTCTGAACAGGCTGATCCCAGGCCTGTGGATGTCCCCTGGATGTGCCCAGCAACAAGCTCCCTTCTATGAAATTCTTGTGCTAGCAACAGTTTTAAGTGTCAGCTTTTCTCTGTTGGCCAGGAGGGCAGCAGGAGAGATGTATGGCGTTGTGCTAGCTGGGGATGGTTTGGGAATCACAGAATTATTTAGGCTGCAAGAGACCTCCAGGACTGAGTTCCACCCATGACTGACCCCTGCTCTGTCAGCCAGACCAGGGCACTGAGTCATTCCTTGGACACCTTCAGGGGTGGGGACTCCACCACCACCCTAGGCACCCCCTGCCAATGTTTAACAACCCTTTCCATGAAGAAATTCCTCCTGATGTCCAAATTTATGGGGAATTTTTCAGGGAACTGCCCCTCTACCAGTGGGTCATGCTCCACTGATGATGGATTTCCTCCCCATATGTCCCTTCCTGAGAACCACGATGAACTCTCAACTTAGCTCCTGCAACAAGGCAAGTGCTGAGATCTTCTCACGGCTGGCCTGGCTCAACCTTGAAGCCTTGGCCTCGAGGTGAGGTTCTCCCTTGTGACCTTTGGAATGGCCTCAGCTTCTCCTGAAACCAAAACTGGCTGTCACCAGATGTGTGGTAGCGAGCAGTGCCTGGACACGTGTGGATGGTGTTTATGTCACATTCGTGTGATTAAAGTGGGACAACAACCCTGGAAGTCTTTGCTGTGTAGCCACTGTTGGTTGACACCCTTTAGGCTGAACTGCTGCTGCTTGTGCAGCTCTCAGCAGGTTGGGACAGCAGGAGCGGGATGCAGCTTTGCTTGATTGGAGTCACGTAATGGCATTTTGTCCCCTGTAAATGCTCCCATTTTCCCAGAACAAAGCATGGCACAATTCCCCCCTCAAAAAAAAAAAAAATTTAAAAAAAACCCCAAGTGTTGGAGGTGTGGACATGATGCCAGGATAGTTTTTGTCTTCTCTTTTATACCCCTGTTAGACCTTTTTACAATTTCTGGATTCTTGGTGCTTTTTGCCCACATTCTTGGGGTTGTTTGTCAAGCTGGGAGACTGAACATTTCAGAAGCTTCGCAGTGAGGGATCAGTGTGCCCAGAGCCCAAGGGCCTCTCCAGAACACATTTTGTAAACTGAGACAGAACCATCCAGGGGAAGGTTCCTTGGGGAGGAGGGCTCACTGGAGCCTCTCATTGGGGAATCTTTGATAGATGTGCTAATTAGTAACACCTCTAATGTGATACCAGATCTTTGGTGGGTGGGCACTGCGGGGTGCATGGAGGTGCATTCGACCTGGACGTGGTGCACCTGAGGATCCTTAACATAAACACCAAGGGAAAATCCCTTTTTCCCTTCTAACCGTGTTTGCCTCTTGATTTTAAGGCCAGGAAAAGGCATCAACAAACCCTTGCGTGCCAAGGAATTCGGAGAGGTGTCGGCAGTGGCCCCAGGCTGACATGTGCCCGTTTCTCTCCCAGGATTACACCATCACCATGTACTTCCAGCAGAGCTGGCGGGACAAACGCCTGGCCTACAACGACCTTCCTCTCAACCTGACCCTGGACAACAGGGTGGCTGACCAGCTGTGGCTGCCTGACACCTACTTCCTGAACGACAAGAAGTCCTTTCTGCATGGGGTGACGGTGAAGAACCGCATGATCCGCCTCCATCCCGACGGCACCGTCCTGTACGGCCTGAGGTGAGTCCCAAGGTTTGCTTTTACGGCTGGCTGTCGAAAATGACTCCTCGTTTCAACTTCTCCCATTTCCAAAAATACTCTGGTGAGGTGAGGGCCCAAAAGAGCCTCAAGTTCTACCAGGGTTTTGTGTCTCTGTTCTTTCTCCAAGCTGGAAATGGCTGTTTCTTTCAGGCCTCCAACATTTCCTGTGCTGCTATAGATGGATGTTGGAGAGGGGAATAGTCTGCTCTGGGCGTTTCAGGTCACTGTCATTCATGTTGCATAACACTTCCATTTGAAACACTCATTTTCAGTTGCTTATAATTTTCTGCAAGTTTGGGCTATGGAGATGAGCCTTTGTTGCTTTGGTATCTGAGGCTGAATTTCTGTAGCCTTTGAGTCGAACCACTCCAGTAATTTTTTTTGCGTTCAAGATAGGTTTTTGTACGGTTATAAAAATGCCTGTTTACTAGAACAATTCTGAAGACTGAGGCTTGAAAATTGATATCTGGTAGGAGAATGGTCATCAGTGAGGACACTTTTTGTGGTTTCTGGAACAAATTGACATAGGCAAGTCCGAGGCCTTTGAAATTGCTGTGCTTTTGTGAAGTGGAGGGAGAAAAGGTTGGTCTTACTGTGCTATCTGGGTATGTGAAGGGGCCAGGGTAGGTAATAAAGTCGAGTGGAGAGGCAGAGGGCTAAAAGGCAAATTTGCAGCTGCAGGATGCTGTAGCTGGAATCCAGGCAATGATTTTTCCAACCCTGTATTTGTTCAGTTTATTCCTAGTATTATTTTTTTAGGGGGGGGGTTGTTGTTTTGTTGTTGTTGAGTTTGCTTAGTGAAGGGGTTTTTATTTTTGTTGTGGGGTTTTTTTTTTCCCCTTTTCAATTACCAAAATTCACAGCTGGCCCTTTTGACCTGCCTCCACAAATATTTGTGGTAGCATCTCTGGTCTTGTGTCCCAGTGCAGCAAAGGGGGAGGAAAGACCTTTACCCTTCCCATTTGCAGTGTCTGTGTCATTCTGTGTCATGTTTTGTAGCACAGTGTGACTTGTAGGATTATTTTACACCTCTCTGAGCAGCAGGGCTGTTTTGGGGAGGGTAGGGCTGGGTGTAGGCAGGGCAAAGCAGGAGGCTGCCCAGAACATCATCCTGCCAGGGCAGCAAGGTGTTTGTGCCCTGTGCTCTCCCTGCAGCAGAGCCCTGGGAAGCCAAAGGTGCAGCAGCCACTGCTGATGCTGAGGGACAGCCTGGGGTCCCTGGGGTTGTGTCTGTGCTGGTTTTTCCTTTCAGTTCATGAACATCTTCTACTCCAGGCCCAGAGACTGCAAAAGGTGCAACAAACTCAGCTTTGTGACCCTGTCCCTGCTGTGTCTCTCCCTTCCCTGGACAGGCACATCCACCTCTCTCCCTTGGGCCAGGGATGTGGTTTGGCTGACACTGTCAGAGAGCCCTGAGCTGGCTTTACTGACCCAGCAGAAAGCCTGCAGCAGTCCCCAGCTGACTCCCCCAGATTTTCTCGTTGTGTTACAAGAGGAGTGAAGGCCAGGCAAAAAGGTGTTTTGACTTGGGGCAGGTAGGAGTATAAATTCAGGAAGGAGGGGGCAGAGCGCTGCTGAGCTCAGGCTGCTCTTTGCTGCTGAGCCAGCCCACCTGAGTGTAGAGCTGCTTCCCCCGGGCTGGTGGGCAATCTCTGCACACACCTGCACAGCAGAAGCACAAGTGCTGTTGTATTTTTATCAGCTGCCATTTAGTCAGCTCAAAGAACGAGCAGTGTGAACCCAGCAGCACTGGTGACAGGCACTGGAAGTGCTTGGAGGGTTTGCACCCGAGCTGGGACACAGTGCCAGCTCCTCATGCACTGTCCCTTCCCTCCGTCTCCCATGGGGAAGGGAGCTCATCTCCCTGGGATGACCTGCATGAACGAGAGAGGAGGAAAATTGCACCCAGGCCAATTGAAAGAAAATGACAGCTGTCTGCCTGCTATTTCCAGGGCCTCGCTAAGAGCTGCCTGTGTTGGTTTAATTTTTGGCTGGTTTTCCTGGAAGCTGCTCCCTTGCTCCCGGAGAAAATGGCAGCTGCAAAAGTGAAGCTCTGAGCCACAGCAGCTCCTGCTCTCCAGCTGTACCCCAGGTCAGGATGGCTGTCTGAAAGCACTGGGGGTACAATCCAGGTGCCCTGAATGCTTGAAGTCCCTCTAGCTTTGCTCACAGTACCATGGACAAGGATTTCTTTAGGGCTGCTTCCTACACTGACTCTGCACCTGCAATTTTGCTGAAAACAGGAGCACTAGGTCCAGTTTTGAAGGTGCAAACAATGGTGATGCTGCTCAGAAACACGCAGCCGGTGTGAGCAAGCAAGAAAATATCCCCTGAATATTCACCTGTGTTCCCCTCCTCTCTGTAAGTGTGCAGCCACGCTTGCCCTGCCAACAGGAAGGGACGTCCGGACCTGCCCTGTGTTTGGAAGCCTGTTCCTGTCTTGTCTTGCATTTTGTGGAAGAATTCATGAAATGGAGTTGCTCTGGTGGCAGAAGGCCAAGGGAGGCAATACCTGCTCCTTTTCCTTCATTTGCCTGTTTTCCCCTGAGTGAGATCCCACATCCGCACTCCTCTCCCGCCACCTTCTCGCCTGCCGCTTCCCCCTCCTCTGAGCTGATCCTGTAGCAAAGTGACTCAATCATGCTATTTGTGGCACAACAGTCATTTTTTTTTTCCCCCAGCAGGCTCTGATGTCAGAGAGAAGGGAAGGATGACATCGTGGCAGGTCTCTGACTTTAGCAAGTGCTTCAGCAACCAGCAGGACTGGGCTCAATCCCCAGACCAGACCCCAGGGTCCAGGTTAAGGCACACCCAAGCCATGAGTAATTTGACTTCAGTGAGAAAAAAGACCAGGCTCCAGATAACTTGTTTGCACGAGCAAGTGAAGCCCTGCAGTCCAGTGTGGAAGTTGGGTGTCAGGAAAGCTCATTCTCCTTGTTTTTGGTGGAATTAGCAAATTAACGGGTGAGGGGAGCGCGACACTACTCTGTCTCAGGGAAGCGTTCGATACAAAAGCTTACTCCAAAATTAATTCCCACCGGGCTCAGATTAAAAGCTGGTTGCCAGGTCTCCAACAAAAGGGATGAATAAACAGCAGCAGTGATGCTGGGATGCAGGACTGGTGTTCCCTACCCCCTTCCCCAACCAGTTACCAGATGGCACAAATCCCAGAAGGCCAAATAGAGCCCTGTGCCAGCCCAGAGGGCACTCTCAGCTCTGCAAACACCCAGCGGGGATGGGAGGATGCAGGAGGTGTAACCTGGCACGGTGCTGCCTGGACTCTCCTGGCCCCTGAACACCTTGCTGGAGTGAAAAGTGCCTGTGAAGCACGGGAGGGGTGTTCACCCACGGTGTGAAACAGGGGAGTGCTAAAACCGTGTGGAAATTCTGCGACAGAAAGGGAGGCTTGAAGGTGCTACCCACAAAGACAAAGCTGCTGGGTGGTAGAGGGAGGTGGATAAAACAGTGAGGAAAAGCTGGATAGCACTGGCTGAATTTAATATATTTTTCCACCTAATGGCATTTTTTGTTTTTTGGGTTTTTTTTTTTTTTTCCAGTCAGAAATTGCATTGGTTTCATCAAAATTTAAACAAAAAAAAAATCAGGGAGAAATTTTTTTGTTTAAGAAAAGCCCTTTCAGAGAACGTTGATGTTTCACTCAGGTCGATATTTCCCTCACTCTTTCAAGCTGCTTTACAAGCACTATTGATGTTTGAGTAACAGAATTACCAAGGCTTTCTCTGGACCTGCAGACCCTGTCTGGAGCCCTGCCCCAACATTCAATAACCTTTACATTATCACACATTCCAGCTATACATTGGTCTGAGATTTTTATTTCCTTTCTCAGCCCATGCAGCATCCATTTGGTAGTGAAACAAGTCGACACTCGTCGAGTGCTGATGTCACCAGCATTTTGCTGTCTGTTTTCAGAGACCTAAAAATAACAACCACTGTAACAATGCTGAAATTCTCGTATGGTAATTGGGGAATCGTATTTGAAGCCAGCTTTAAAACACCCTTCAGGGAAATCTTGAGGCCGTTTTGGTTTCGTTCTGATTAGACACAGAACTGGATTTTGGCGGAACAGGTGATCTGGGGAGGCCAGGCTGCATCCCTGGGCTCCTGGGGAATCTGGGATGCTGGGAAGCAGGCAGGGAGCAGCGTGGACAAGCGAGCGGGATGCGATGCCTGGCTGGCGAGGAGCCCGGGCAGTGTAAACTGAGCAACTGGGAAAACTGCGGAGGAATTGGGTGGTGGAGGCTGAATCCTGCACGGAGGGAAGGAGGGATCTCCTCCTGCGAAGGTGGGGGTGGTGGTGGGGAACGTGTGCATGTGCGAGGTGGGGGTTTTTATTCCTGGCCGTGGTGATGCAAGGAGGTGTGCTTGAGGGATGAGTCAGTGTGGGAGCACGCAGAGGTGCCAAGGCACGGTGGGGCTCCGGGAATGCTCTCCTGGGTGGGGGCAGAGCCCTCTCCTGGGTGTAAAGAAGCTCTCCTGGGGGGGCAGAGCCCTGTCATGGGTGTCAAGAATCCCTTAAAGCAAGAGGGAGAGAATTGCCACGCTTCGAACGTCTCGAAATGAGCTGAGAGTTGCTGGGTGTTTCTGCTTTGGCACCGCTTCATTTCTGCTTTCCGTGGTGAGTTCTCACGGGTCAGCTGCTCCTGGGGGGCACCAGCCCTCTCATTGCTCACCCATTTGTGGACCAGACCTCGCTGCTGGGCAAGGCAGCAGCCAGAACACCCCTTCTGGCTCACCTGGCGTAGGGGAGCAGTGCAGGAGATCTCAAACATCCCACCTGATGGCCCATCCAGCCTTGGTGACACTGCCAGAGCCCCCCATGCCACCTCCTCCAGGGGGCTTCTCCATAGCCCCCATCCCCAACTTGCCCCTCGATCCGGATCCAGCCCTGTCGGTGTTATGTTCCCCAGGTCCCAGACTGGGGTTGTTTAGCTCTCCAGCCAATAGAAAGGTTTCTTCTGCTCGTGTCTCACTTGGACCCTGCTGTCTGCAGCCATTTCTGTGTTTTCTCCATGGGTGTTCGTTGAGTTTCTGCAGAAAATCTGGCCTGATGGGTTAAGACAGGAGTTTTTAACACTGAGGAGTTTTTTTCTGTGCAGAGACCACTGAGCAATTTTCTTCTCCCATCTCAGAGGCCAGAAGGGAACAAATCCACTATTTTTGCTTCTCTTTCCCTCCCTGAGAGAGGTTCCTCTGGGAATGTGAGAGATGAATCAGGCTCTACCCTGTCTCTGGGAGCTCTGCCTGCTCCCTCCACAGGTTAGGCAAAGGCAGCAGAAATCTCTCCCGTGGCAGCTTGGGTGCAAAAATCTGGACTCATCTCCATCCATCCACCCCCTTGGAGCTGGTCCTGAAGCCTTGTCCTGTTCCCACCCCTGGGCTCTGCCTTGGGACAGCTCTTTAGCACAAAGATGTGGAGGCTGGAGAAGAGATGGTTCAGTGGGTGAGGGGAAATCAGGTTTGATGAAGAGCTCAGCTCCCCAGCTGAGGTTAAGGACCAATCCTCTCCTGAGTTTTTGCCTCCTAGGGCTGGGATGATGGATTTAACAGGAAACACTTGAAGAAAGTTTAATAATATGAAATTTCTCAGTAATCTCAGAAGCCATGGAAGCAACTGGAGTTCACTGAAACAGGACAAAGCAGCAAAGCCAGAGCTGCTTTTCCATCCTTAATGTTCCAAGAATGAAGGCAGGCACCATCCTGGCTGGAATTGTTTCATCTCCTAGGAGTCTGACTTGTTTATTGGCGGAAACAGAGGTCAAGGAGCATCCACTGTCTCTGACAGATCCCTGAGACAGCTGGTGTACCCTGAACCCCCAGCTCACCCTGGCAGCACCTCTTGGTCTTCCTGCTTATCCTCTCCCAGCCACCACTCCTAAGCCTGTCCCTGGGCTTTGCTTGTTCTTTGCCACCTCCCACAGGGTTGTTATGCTGGTTTATTAATGCAACTCGTGCCAGCCTGATGCTTTTGAAGGGAGACACCTCTGTTAGGTGCAGGTTACTGATATGTGAACCAACTGCACCAAAGAACCTTTTTGAAGGTGTTCCACCACTCCCTTGTCCCCCATTTCACCTGAAAACTGGCCAAGTGCATTTGGGATAGAACAGAGGAGCAGAAAAACCAAACCTTGCAGTCAAGGCAGCCCAGCTTTTTACTCTTCCAGGGTGGAAGAATGGTTGGTTAAGACAAGTGGTACCCTGTGCTGGTGCAGAAGGGCTTCCTTTTCCTCTCCTATCCGAGTGCAGTGCTCACTGTTATTCATCAAAGGATGCCTTTGCAAACACAGATGCTTTTGGAAACAGAGTGACCTTAGAAGGATTGTGCCAAGGCTAACTGGAGTCAGTTTTAGGCAAACAGACACAAAGGGGAAATATTCCGTATCCTTGCCTTGCTCTTGGTTGAGTCGTGACCTCCAGGAGTTTGCAAAGATCAGACTGGGTTAAAAGAATGGAAAAATTCACCACAGGTTTATAAATCCCTCCAGGCCCTTGGAAGTTTGTGCCTACTGCCAGGCAGAAGGTGACATTTGCCAGCATGTTTTTATGACTGACTTTGAGAACGCACAGAATAAGAACTCAGTTTTGGTTTTATTCCCATGTTTAGCAAAACATCAATTTTGCCTCTCCTTCTACTCTTAGTCACCGGAGTTCCCGTAGGAGTCTGACTTGCCCCATGGGGCGAGCCTGAATAAGTCCTGCAGAACCTGAGCTTCCATCCCTTCTCCTTATTGCTGCAAACTGTTGTGAGCTTTGGGAGTCTGCATCCCAAGGGGACGGGAGCATCTTTAGCTTCTCAGGAGATCTGGAACCCAAAAAGTTGCAACCAGCAACTTAAATGTTTGTCTTTGGCTGTGAGAGTGTTTGAGTTAGTCCCTGCATGGTGGCACTTCATCCATAGCTGGGGAACAGGGTGAGGTGCTTGCTGGCTGTGTCTCCCCCGGGATTAGAAAGGCTTTGGTGGGGGCATTTGTGCTGTTCCCCTCCTGTTCTCAGCCATGCTGAGTTTTAGTCAGCATCCTTCCCAAGCCAAAGGCAGCAGGGAATATTCCTGGACACTGAACATCGGTGTCCCCCACAGTCAGTTTGTTTCCTGGCTTTGCTCTGTGTCCATAAACAGTCCCTTGGGCATTCCCCAGTGAGAGCCCAGCAGAGGCTGGGGCCCATTCCCAACAGGTTTTGTGCATGGAGCCAGGCCCTTTTCTGTGGGGTGAGACTCAAAGTGTAGACCAAGGCTGTTCCATGCCAGTTGACAGCGTCCTCAGAAAGCAGTGCCAGGCACTTTCAGTTTGCTGGCATAGACACAGTCATGATGCAGAAGTTTATTTTGTAAGGATGAGCTTTAAGGGGAAAGGTCCCCCACTCACTTCAGGAATGTCTCAAAGGTAAGAGTCTTCTCCTCTCTCCCACTCAATCCTCCTCAGGAAGCGTGGACTTGCTCCTTCTGCAATCAGGCCACATTTTGGGGAGGTAATCTTTTACCCCTCACACTTGTGGCTGGTGGGGTCAGTTCTCCCAGCACACTGGAGATGATGCAGAGGATGAATGGGTGGCTGAGAGCTTTCAGAACCTGCAGGAGAGGGAAATCTGCCTGGGGCAGGAGCTGAATGGGCAGATATCCTGAAGGTGGCCAGCACTAGGGTAAGGACGAGGTGGAAAGGAGACACTGGACCCCAGGAGGGTTTAATGGCAAGTCAGAGCTCTACGCTGCTCTATGCCTGTGCCCTTATATAATCACTCTAAGTAAGACAGAAGAAGCCATTAATAAGTAAACAGTGATGAGGAGGATCAGAGGGGGGTGAAATGGCTGGTGGTGTTCATGTCAGAGAACTGAAATATTTGTGGAGGACTGATGGTTTGCAGCAACCTGAGCATTCCCTTTCGAGCTGCAGCTGTGGTGGGGCCGGGCTCTGCTGCTGCTGGGCTCGGTGCAGAGCAGGCAGCAGTGCAGGGGCAGCAGCTGAGGTTGCACCACCCTGCCTGTGCCAGCATCTGCTTTGGCCATAAAAGCTTCTAGTGGGCAGAGCTTTCTTCATTGTAGCAGAGACCCAGGGCCAACCCCCGTGTGGTTTAGAGCTCCGTGGATGTTTTTCTACCTCTCCCAGGGATGAGGGCAAGGTGGCCACGTTGCTTTGGTTTCTGCTCAATCCACTCAATGCTGGCAGAGAAGGGGATCTCCATCAGCTCACAGCCTGCCCGAGCTGCTCAACATCTCATCCACGTCCTTTTTTCCCTTTTTTTCCTTTNGGGCTCGGTGTGGAAGGCGCTGGACGCTTCATTGAGCGCACGGCGCGGGAGAGCCGCTCCCCTCCCCGGGCAGTGTCTCTGTGAATCGCCGTCAAAGCAGATGAAATTTCACACCACACAAAATTTCTGAATTTAAAAGGGGAGGGAGGTGGGTAGGGAAGCGGGAGAGGAGGAGGGGGAGGGAGAAGATGCAGGCTGGCCGGGCGCCAGCGCCTCATGCTAACGCCACAGGGAAGGTGGCATCCTTCCCTGGCGTTCCCTCCGGTCCCCGCGCTCCCTGCTCCCTTTCACTGTGCTTGCGTCTTCTGGAGGCAGCGTGCTCTGTCTGGAGCTGTTTACAGGATGATGGTTTGCTCCCTGTCTCNTCTGTGAGATACACAGTGCTTTCTCCACAGCACAGGCTCCCTCCAGATGAGCTGTGTTTCCCTGCCAGCTGTGCAGTGGAATAGCAGGGCAGTGGGGCCCTGGCTACTTTGATGGCACAACTGCCTACAGACTTCAGGAGAAACAATTACGGCAACCGCATGAATGCCTTTTTTTNTGCAGGCTGGCCGGGCGCCAGCGCCTCATGCTAACGCCACAGGGAAGGTGGCATCCTTCCCTGGCGTTCCCTCCGGTCCCCGCGCTCCCTGCTCCCTTTCACTGTGCTTGCGTCTTCTGGAGGCAGCGTGCTCTGTCTGGAGCTGTTTACAGGATGATGGTTTGCTCCCTGTCTCCTCATCTCCCTGCTCACGGAGTGAGTATCCGCTCCTCTGCTCTCCCTCTTTTAACCTCTCCTCCGTCTCTTCCTCCCCAGGCTGCTTTACCCCTTGCATCCCCCGATGCCCCTCCTCTCTTCCCTTACCCTGCTGGTCTCTCCGGTGCTCTCTGCTCTCCTTTCTGTCATCTCCACTCCTGCCTTCCCTATTTGTGTTCATGCCATCGTCTCTCCTCATTTTTCCACCTCTTACTCTCCTTCCACCTTGATTTTCCCTCAACCCTGATGAGACAGGAGCTCCTGAGCATCCATCCCCTTGTCCATCCCCCCATCCAGTCCTCCCCGTGCAGTCTGCCACGTGCTAAGCAAACCCATCTCTTCACACAGCAGCCCAGGGTGTATGAAGGTAATACGTTCATACCCGTGATAGAACAAGGAAAAGGTTGGTGCTGTGGCCTTCTGGACCAGAGGTGGCATGTGCTGTGACCCCAAAAAGGTCACTGGGGTGACAGAATTTTGCTTATGCTCCCCTTTGACTGCAAGAGGTGCATGAAGCCTCTCATCCCTGCACAAGTCCCACCTGCACATAGCACACAGCCACCAAAGGAAATGGAGAAACCTCTCCTTTGCCCCTCCAGGAGCAGGAGAATCCTGAGTCTTCTAGCAGGGTGTGTCAAAGGGAAGCTGGTGTCCACGGTCCTTCTTAAGCTCTGAAGTCTAAAGAATTACACACCCCCATCCTCTCTGGGACACATCACTTGCTTTATCCCAAACTGGGCCGGTTTATCAGGGTTTAGGAAGCCCAGAGGCAGGGCCTGAGCTGGATCTGGTGCCCAAGACGAGCTGCCTCTTGAATCTCATTCCGCTTCAGGCCCCCACCGCCATCTGGGTGGTCCTGCAGTGCTGGTGTCCCTGGGCTGGCCAGGCACTGCAGATGAAACACTCTGGACGAGCAGGTGGCTACAGCCTGGCACAGCTGTGGATGGCTGTGCCACTTCTGCTCAAAAACCACAACAAAACCTGACATGGTTCCAATTTCACCTGCCCAAATGTCATTATGTGGGCAGATCACTCGGAATTTGGGATCTGCATCTAACTGGGCTATCTCTGGAGGATGCTGAGCTACACAGTGTGGATATACCTGCCCTTTAATCAGAGGGAAAGAGAAATTATCTGTCTTTTTGAGGACAAACATCCTCTTAGTCTTGTTTTTCCCCTTTCTGTCCTACCTGTCCCTTCCTTTTGAATCAACAGGGCTAAATTCTGCCCTGATGTAAATCTCTGCCGATACAAATTGGTGTGATCTTGCAAAAAGCAATGGAGTGGCTGTGGATTTACACCAGCTGCCAGCGTGAGCAGGGTTTGGTGCATGGAGTGTGGTAGCCGTATCTCACTGTGTCACGCTCTGCATTTCCAACCAGCACTGCAGGTGATAAGCAAATCCTGGCGAGAGGGTCCCTCTCGGAGCAGAGCCTGGATGTCCTTTGCGCAGCCGGCTCAGCCAGCCAGGCTGCGACTTTGGGATGGACCCCGTGCAAAGGTTTCAGCCCACGGGGCTCCGCAAATGGGGTGGAAAAATTTCATTTAATACTTTTTTTTTTTTTTTTGCTTGCATCTCACACTTTAGGGAAAACAGGAAAGCGCATTTGTAGCCGCGGTTTCCCAGGGGTGCAGTATAATCCGGAGAGGGGATGGATGCCGTGTGCGGCGCAGGGGGATGAGTCATCCCCATGCACCGCTCCTTGGTCCCAGCGCCCGGCCACGATGGACTCTTGCACCTCCCACCTTGGCCTTTCCTGCCAAGGTTGCAGCTCCCCTTTTTATCCAGCACCACCACTGCAATGCCCAGTTCCTTCCAGAGCAGGAGGATTAGGGTGGGACAGGCGTCGTGTCTCCAGCTGCCCTCCCGAACCTGCCAAGCTGGGAGGCTGTAAAAGCAATCCGTGCGATTGGTGGTGATTTTTTTAAGTGGTTCCTGTCCTGTTGTCCTTCTCTACCCTCTGAGCTTTCTCCTCCACCCCAAGTGCATGACAGATAAAAGGGTTAAGAGCTCGCCTGGGCCCCCTGCTCGGAGAGAGGGCAGTTGCAGTGTTGTATCTAGACCCAGTGAGGATATATATAAATTCCCTTCGTCTCTTCAGGTCTATTTATAGCACGGCAGGCAGTGGCAAAGGCTCTCCTCAAGGCTTCATCTCCTACAAACAGACTTCACAGACAGCAGAGAAGATAAATTTAGCACACGAGATTTCTTAAAGAGCCAGCAGCTCTGCGGGGCTGCCAGCCTGCCCTGACACAGCCCCTGCCCCAATACCCCCACAGGGGCAGCCCTCTTCCATGGATGCTTATCCCCCCACCTACTTCCCCCCTCCTCCCCATTTCCAATTTTATGTCCAGCTTCATCCATAATCTCCCCTTTTCTGGTCTCTTTTTTCTACCATTGATGTTTTTTTACTTTTTTTTTTTCTCTCCCTTCTCTTTCACTGGTTCACCATCTCATCCTCCCCGCTTTCTTGTTTTTCTTTTTTTCCCTCTCTTTTCTCTCTCCCAGGCCACAGGGCTCAGAAGATAAAGCTTTCTAGTTAACAGTTCNCTCCTTACAACGCGTGGCACACGCAGGAACCCTCCTGGCATCCTCAGCTGAACCCCAGCACGGGCGTCGCGTCCTCCCCATGCTCCGACACCCCCAAAACAGCACCCACCCTCATCCTCTCCCCACGGTTATTTTTTGGGGGGTGCACACCCCCCCACAC
>VXAC01000100.1:186191-196731 GCA_013399225.1 Rhipidura dahli
TTTTTTAAGAGAAAGGCAGACACAACTGATTTTTTCTCTTGACTATTTTTTTTTTCGGTCTCTCTTCTCCTTTCAGGATCACCACCACGGCCGCCTGCATGATGGACCTGCGGAGGTACCCCCTGGACCAGCAGAACTGCACACTGGAGATCGAGAGCTGTGCGTATGCCTCGGGCACATCACCTGCCGCGCGGTGCCACCTGATGCCACCCGCCCCGGCCACAGTGGCATCCCTCCCAGGGGTGCTCCATCACCCTGAGGGCGCCTCATGGGGGAAATTCCCGGGAAAACAGAGCTCTAGCAGCAGGCTGGGTGTTAAAATCAATCTCGGGAGGGTGGTGGAAGCCCCCCTTAGCCTTGAGGAAGCCCTGGGAAGCTGTCCTCACTCGTGGCTGGCTCCACTCTGCGTGGGAGGTGGCACCCGAGCCCTCCCGCCGTCCTTCCCCGCCTGGACATTCCCTGGACTCCTATGGAAATCCTCTTCCAGCTGTGCTGGCAGAGGAGGTCCGACTGTCCCTCATTAAAATGCACTCCAGGGCTGGGCCAGGGCAGCAGAGCTCCCGGCAGAGCTCCCGGCAGAGCTGATGCAGCTCTGGATCTGATGATCAGGGAATTGCTGTCCCCATCAGGGAGGTCCCACAGCACCCACTGTCCCCATCCTGCCCAGGTCCCAGGATGTGCAGGGTAATGGGATGGAAAGGAGGTGCTGCTGGAGGCACCAAAGCCAGAATGCCATTTTTCTGCCACTCCTCAGCAGTTTGAGAGCAGTTTACAGCAGAAGCGAGGAAACAGAAGGCAGGAAATTACCCACAGTTCCCCGTGTTGTGATTTCGTTCTTAATGGGTCATGTCAAGCCAATTTGTTCATCAAAGCTACATTTCCTCACAATATTCCTAAGACTCAGGCAGAGACGAAGAGATCCAATTGTTTCCTTCCTCAGAGCTTTTGTCTTTCACACACTTGCACGGTTGAAATCTGCAGAGCTCCTCCATTTTCTTTTCTTCCACACGACTCTGGAATATCTCAGTCCTTTTAGGGCTGGATTACAGAACCAAAGTATTTTAAACCCCAAAACCAAGGTGAACCTCAGAGGAAGAGCCCTTTTCTGATGCAGGGGTGCTGGGTTTGGGAAGCAGCAGAAGGCAGATGGGGTCCCCTGCCCCACAGCAGCTCGGGGCTCTTACCTGTGAGGGATAAGCACTGCCTGTTGATCCCATCCCTCCACCCCAAAATAACCCTCACCATGTATACCCCTGCCAGGACCCAACAAAAACCTGATGAGGCAGGCTACAAACTGGTTGCTAATCTGACATTTTAAGGCATCACATCAATACTTTTCGATATTTCAGATGGAAATGACTTGCCTCTGTAAAAAGTTCGTTTACTTTTTAGAAGTGAAATGGAAATTCAGTTTTCTCTTTAAAGCTAGAAATCAAAGCGAAGCATTTATTTTTAGACCGAGCAACCTTTCCCTTTAGAAACACTTTTAAAAAATGGCTTCGTGAAAAACATGCTCGATTTCATATTGCATAATGCTGCAATAAAAAAAAAAAATAAAACCACAAAAATTGTTACCCAACACCAGCAGGTCATAGAATAAATGGAATAGAGCTAGTTAACTGTGAGCTCTCCTAAAATTAGTTAACGTAATTTGACATTTTCATTGCTGATCAGGAAGTAAATTTGAAGTCACTGCTGTTAAATTTGTGGATGATGAAGATAGCAGCGTGCGGGGCTTCGCTTGCTGCGCATTTGAATCCTTCCCAATCTGAATCCATTCGGAAGGGGATGGAGCGCAGCCAAATGAAGAGCTCTGTGCCTGTGTGCAGGGTTTCAGGGCCGTCCCGAGGGGCCTGGACCCTCACGGGGAGGTGAGGAAGGGGTGGCAGCCCTGGGAAGCACCGCTGGAGGTTCTGTGGCTCTGGTAGAAAGGGCTGGAGTGAGCCCTGTTATATAAACCAGGGGAGCTGTGAGTCAGAGCTCAGAACTGATTGGTCTCTGAACGTGTCACTGAGACAGGGAAAGGGGCTCTGTCTATGTTTGGGCTCCAAAATTTAGGGAGGAAGCTGAGGAATTGGAAGAGGCTGAGGAAATGTAAAAAGCAGTTCAAGGGCTGGGGACAGATGTTGTGCAGTGAGAAACCTCAATAGCTCCATCTGGTTTGTTTACTGCAAAGGAGGTGGAGAGGTGAATTGTTTACAGGCTGGGTGCACCTCTGCAGAGGGGGAGCACTGGGGGGAGAGGGCTCGGGAACCTCCTGGAGAAATTAGGAACAGCCGCGGGAGCCTGGGAGCCTGAGCCAGATGAATTCAGATGTGAAATGGTACACAGCGTTTCTGAGCAGGGAGGGTGTTGGAGCTGCTGGAAGCAGCCACCAGCAGGTCTGGGGGGGACTTGGGTGTTCCTCACTGGTCCCAGCCCCGGGGCTGAGTGATGTGAGCAGCAGGTCCTGTGCACAAAGCTGGGCTGCGAGGAGGACAACCAACCCAAGGGTCCTGAAACCCTGCGGGCTCCGAGGTGTGAGGGCTTCACCACTCTGGGGGCAGGAACACGCCAGCTGGGGGAGGAGGTGGAGCCCTGGCTGAGCTGATTTCCATCAGAAGCAGATGTGGCAATGCATTTGGAGGACTGGGTTTGTATTTTAGCACCCATGAATAGGCTCAGTAATGACTGAGAGTGCAGGATGTGGGCTCGGAGACTGCACAGTCATCAAATAATTCAGCTTGGGAAGAGACCTCGGGGTGTCTCTAGTCCAGCCTGCAGCTCAAAGCAGGGTCAGCTGTGAGATCAAACCAAACTGCTGAGCCCTTTGTCCACTCAGCAGCTTCAGGACGACGCTGTCCTCAAAGGTTCACCTCTGACCCGGGGTAACCTTCAGCCCCCAAAGCAGGAGCAGAAGAATTTCTCCTCTGTGGTGTATTCAGCAGCTCTTCATTGCCCTGATCCCACTGAACCCCTGGTGCTGGGTTGGGTGGCACTCTCCTGAGTGGCTGTGAGCCTTGCAGGGGCAGCCAGCTGCCTGTGCTGCCAGGGTGGGTGGCTAAGCCAGGCTGCTGCGCTGCAGTGCAGGTGCTGAGCATGAGCTGACTGCAGGCACAGGTGAGGGTCACGCTCTCAAGGCAGCCTTGCCCCAAGCTGGACCAAAGCCTGGCCATGTCTTACTGCTCCCGTGGAACTCTGCTTAGAGTCTGAGGCCCTCCCTTGTGCAGCAACACCCAAAGGGCTTCACAGCACACAAGCACTGTTAATTTTTAAGTTGTGATGAATCCTTGCCCCACAAGAGCAGGGCAGGGCTGTGAACATCGCACTGGTGGGTGTGGAGTTTCGTGGTTTCATCCCCTGGGCCTCATTCCCCATGAGTCCTGAGCACTTGTGGGTCTCATTTCCAGCCCATGCAGCCCTGTCTGGCACATAGGATTTGGGATTAAAGCAAGAAGCTGCACCCTTGGCTGAGTTAACAAACCCATTACCCTGAAATGTAAGGGATGAATATTTGTTATGAGTCTGATTCCTTTTCCTCTCTTCTCTCATTACTGCTCTTCTCAACCAGTAAAAGCAGCCCCCAGCCTCTGAGTCTCTGTTTACTTCTTGGATCTGAATTTTGACTGACAGTACTTAGAAAAGGAAGGTGCTCTGATGGTCAAACTTCTTTTCAACTGCTGCTGGAGATCTTTTCCTCTCTGGGAAATTTTTAATATTGAGCTGCCCTGTTTACCCAGTCCCACCAGCCGGTACTGTGTGGTCTCCCCCTCCTGGTAAAAGGAGGCAGTATTTAAAAAGCAAAATGCTGCATTTGGTGCATTTGACAGAGGCTTCTGGTGCCCAAGTCCCTGTCACATCAGCCATGGAGATTACGTAGTGCAAGTCAAGGTTGGATGGGCCAGGCCTCACCTTTTTCTCTTGAATTCTAGCCAGAAGTGCAACTTCTGGCCAATTTTTCCTCTTCTGCTGGGAACTGTACTGACAAGCTCAGCTGAAGAAGGGAAGTTCATCAGCAGAGAGAGGCTGGGCTCGGTGGGGGCTTTCCTTTGGATCGTTTTCCGGATCACCTCAGTGCAAAGGGAGGTGTCATCTGGCCCAGCCTGTCAGCTTAGCTGTCCCTTTGTGCTCCTTCCTCCCTGCAGATGGCTACACAGTGGATGACATTGTCTTCTTCTGGCAAGGGAACGACTCAGCCGTCACGGGGATGGAGGTGCTGGAGCTGCCCCAGTTCACCATCATCGAGCAGAGGCTGGTCAGCAGGGAAGTGGTCTTCACCACTGGTGAGTCTGGTGAAGGGCTGCATGGATAGAGTGGGCAAACCTCCTGCTGGTCCAGTGGCTGTCCCTCTGATTGAAAAAGGATCCCCAATTTGCACCCCCCAACTTTGCCTTTTTTTTTTTTTTTTGTCTGCTTCTCTTCAAAGACTTTCAGGATCAATTTTTTTCCTCTGCAATTGTTTCCATTTCTTAGTCAAAACAATGACTGAGCTCAGAACCTCTTTAGAAGGTTCTCAGCCTTCATGTAATTTTTATGTTGCTCACATCTGGGTCTCAAAGGTAATGTAGGTGCGATAGTGAGGAGAAAATACACCCGTTGAGAAGCAAGTGGGCTATGAAATGATGCCAACCCATCTGCACATGGCAGTAAAGAGATTTGGAGAGAATGCCTGGGACCACTCAGATGCTGCCAGTTGGAAGGTTGGAGGGGGTTGGGTTTTGGTTGCTGTCTTCACTTGGATCTGAGGTGGAGGTCACTGCCAAAACAGCACAGCACACACCTGTCAAAAACAGACTGGTGCAATATTGTGTTCAAGCCGTACAAGTGGCCTACAGTGGTGAGATAACAACACCTCCTTTATGCCAGCCCAAATCCTCGATGGATAAAAACTGTTCTCTCCTTGTTGCTTATCTGCCAGCCAGGTTTACACCCATATTTCAGGCTCCTGTGCTGCCTAAGGGACAGAGGTGGGAAGGAGGAATGACTTGGACTTTGTCTCACTGCAATGAAAGAGGCACTGCTTTGTCCCTGTCAAAATTAGCCTGCTCCAGTGGAAGGGCTGTAAAAGTACTTATTGTCCTCACTATCCTCATTAGGCTTGCTAAAAGATTAGGAGGAAGTTGCAATAACTTGAAAATAATAAAAAAGAGGCCTTTAGATTAACTAACAGTACTCCATTTGCATATGAATTTGCCCAGTCTGACCATAACCCATTTTTAGAACAGCATGGGAAAAATATGATTCAGATCTTCATTGCTGTTTGGAGGCAGGGCTGGCACATGAAACGTTGGAAAATCATCTCGTGGCACCCAGATATAGGGTTAAAGTCTCCTGTGTAAGCCTCCATCATATTGGCTGGCACCATAATAGCAATTCCAGCCCTGAACAGCCATTCTCCCACGATGGCTGATATGATAATGTGACTTATGAAGAGTTTCCTTTCTTCTTAATACTCTGGGACGACTGAGAAGATTCTGAAGAGACCCCTTTCAAAACCTGATGAGTCTGCAAAACCAGCTGCAGAAAACAGGAGATGTCTCATTACTCCTGCTATTTTGAGAACATTTTCCAAGTAAAATTTCAGCTCCTGACCTGAGCTCTTAGCCGAGATACAGCTGTGCCCTCCTCTCAGACCACACCCTCCTTTCCTGTCCCACTGGCAGGTTCGTATCTGCGCTTATCCCTGAGTTTCCGGATTAAGAGGAACATCGGTTACTTCATCCTGCAGACCTACATGCCATCCATCCTCATCACCATCCTGTCCTGGGTCTCCTTCTGGATCAATTATGATGCTTCTGCTGCACGAGTGGCACTGGGTATGGACCTTTTCATTGTATTTTGGAGGTGTTTTCTTGAGGGAGATCAGCTGTAACAAGAAAAACCCCTTTTCTTTATGAGGTAGCAATTCAGCGAGTCTGTTAAATTTGTCATCCCAAATGGACATTACTTTTTTTTCTGAGAACAGACTTTAAATTTTCAGTCAGAAGAGTTACATTTTTTTATTTGGTTGGTTGGTTGGTTGTTAGTACTTCCCAAACTGGAGTTTGTTTTATTTGAATCAGTAAAAGTCCTACCAAAAATTTTTGGGGTGTGAGTTTAAACTCTCTTAAATAAAAATGTAAATATTCTCAGGTACCTGAGACCTGGACATGCTACGAGTTCCTCCGCTCTCGTTTGCACTGGTTTTCTTAAGAGGAGAAATCTGGGCATCTCTTTGTCAACAGGTGTGCCAGGAGGGGTCAGTGGAGTGATAAATTCAGAGGCTGGATGGCCAAAGAGTTGTATGGGAATGGTTAAAAGATGAAAGAAATAAAAGAAGGGGCATTGCACATTTTCCTGATAGTTCAGGCCCCATACAGACACTCTGCAACTTCATGACCAAGGCAAATGTGGGACAGTAGTTTAAGTCCAAGCTCTTCTCTGGCACATGCTCCCTTAAATAGGAATGTTTTCCTATAAGAGGGGGGGGAAATGAGGTCTTTTAAGCAACAGAAGGGAAGTGGGGGTGGATGGCAGCGGAGGGATTTGAAGGAGGAACAGGAGAAAGGGGGGATGGCTGGTGTATGAGTGGGGCTGTGCAGCGTCAGGGAAAGTTCAGAGGCAACAGGAGAGGTGAGGAGGGAGCTGGGTTGGATCTGTGAGTGAGACAAGGCTCAGAGAGGCACTGCAGCTCAGGGAGAGGTTGGGTCTGACAGCAAAGGTTGGGGGCTTCGAGTAGCTCTAAGAGAAAGAGTTTGAGAAGACTCAGAGGAGGGGTGGGTTGAGCAAAGGTATAAAACAGGTGATTTGGCTGTGCTTGCTTGGAGAGGCTGGAGCAGAGAGAGGGGGAGGGAAGAAGAAGAGCTTGGTAAATTAAAAGGTTAAGTTGCATTGACAGGATGATCAGAGAGAGGAGAAAAAGAGACATTGTGAAAGCCCAAGCAAAAGGGTGGAGGTGAGAAGCACAGCTTTTGAATTTCTTCTGACATCTGGACTCAAAGGAGAAGACAGAAGGAAAACACTCTAGATCAGAACTGCAACAGCTCTCCCCAAACTATTCCTGACAGTTCTCTAACCTATCCTTAAAAACCTCCAAAAAACCAAACTCCACAGCCTCCTCTGGCTGTTTTATATCCAGATTTACCTGCTCACACAGTCAAAAAGTTCCTCTTTGCCTCTGCCCTCAGTCTCCATTGCAATTTGTCCAGCTCTTAATGGAAATATGGAGAACATTCTTTTCTCCCTCTCTTTGCCTCAGATTTCTGTATATTTAGACTACTGCCTAAATATAGACCATATTGTGAGCACCTAAATATATCTCCTTTCTGTTTACCCCACTGAAGGCTAATAGTTCTTCCAGTCTTTTATCAGGAATGACACCAAAGACGCAGCGAGGGTGAAGGGGAAGCAGGACAAGCAGAGGTTCAGGGTGCACAAAGAGCTTTGAGAGCCATGGCTGTAGAGGTGTGGCTGAAACCACAACAGCAAATTAAGGTCATGGAGATTATTAGAGCTGCCAACAGAGAGATGAGGAGGAAAAAAGGAGAAAAGAAGATCAACAAGGTAGTAAGAACAGCTAGAGAAGCAGAGGAAGGCTAGGTGGAAGAGGAGGAGTTACCACCCCCAAAAGGAGTATGAAGGCTTGTTGCCATCTTTTTGGAGCTGGCAGTAGGCTGTCAAAGAGGCAGGTCTGAGGCCACTCTGACAGTCCAGAGAAGGGAAGGGCCTGAGAAGAAGCTGAAGAAGAGATCTGGAGCTGTGAGAGTAATCATAGTGAATCAGGCTTTTGGAACTGAGTAGATGGGGACAAAAGTGTTCACAAAATGCTTATTTGAGATGCAAGAAATGTGAGGAGGCCTAAAAAGGAGAGTGTGAGAACCATGGGAGGAATGTGTACAAGTGATAATTGATGTAATGAATGGCAAAGCTTGTGAGAGGAAGGTGAGAACTGATGGGGTCAAGGACAGAAGCCTACGAGGCAGGCAAAAAAAAGGAGAGTGCCATGAAGAGGAAATCTCTTCTCTCTTTCTCCAATTCATGGCATTGGGAAGACACGGCAGATTATAAGCTCATGTCAAGGATGCTGAGGCATTCAGTAGCACACAGTGAAGCCTGATGAGTCCATGAAGGAGAAAAAAGGGAGGAGAAGAGGGCAAAAAAGAGCAAAACTGAATATTTCCTACCACAAAGAGAGAAAGAGGGAAGATCAGGGGGACTTAAAGAAACAAGGCCCAGAGGATGCTGATCCCCATTATGCTGATAATTAGACATTTCCTCCCACTGTTTGCTGCTGGTTCATTTTCTGCAGCAATTTGTACTGGGCACGTGGGCTTAGAATAATGACAATTTCCTTCCCAGCTGCCCTGCTCCCATCCCTCCCGAGACTGCCCAGCTAGAAGGAGGGATGTGGGAGCCGAGAACGGCATCTCAGGAAACCACCCCACATTGGTAACAGAGCACCTTCCCTCTCCTGACAGGGGTCACCACGGTGCTTACCATGACAACCATCAACACCCACCTGCGGGAGACCCTTCCCAAGATCCCTTACGTCAAGGCTATCGATGTTTATCTCATGGGCTGCTTCGTCTTCGTGTTCCTGGCTCTCCTGGAGTATGCTTTTGTCAACTACATCTTCTTCGGGCGAGGGCCCCGGCAGCAGAAGAAGCAGAGCGAGCGCATCAGCAAGGCCAACAATGAGCGCCACCGCTACGAGGAGAAGAGGGTGAGAGAGCAGGTTTGTCCCCTCCTTTTGTTGTGGCAGGAGGATTCAGGCTCTCCACTGGGTGAGCTGTGGAGCAGCCCTTGTGCTCATCACAAGAGATGAGCCCCAGTTTCCCTTGTCTGGTGATTATTGGGAATTTTTCCTCCTGGATCATTTTGTCACCATCCTCAAGCCAGGCTCGTCAGAAATCTCTTGCGTGGGGCAGGTGTATCCAAAAGTCCCTCAGTGGCTTTTGGTCCTCCTGTGTTGGCAGAATCACGCTTCCCCCGCTCAAATTTTGCTGCAAGCACAGGTGGCTGCTCCTTCTACCCCAGCAGCAGTGGGCAACCCTCAAATGCAGCATGTTCAGAGCTCACAAATGACCCCATCAGGGGTATTGACACCAAATTCTGGGGAAGTAAAGAAACTCTCCAACACCATCTTTTAAGTATTAACATGTCAGGCATTACTTTATTCTGGCCAGGATGTGCAGTGGAAATCATTTCAACCACACGTGATTCTTTACCAGAATATTCACATATTTATACATTAGAAAAAAAACCCAAAGAAATTTTCATTCATTGGTTCTGCACTACACAATTCTTAGTATTTGGTCTCCTATTGGTTATTGATTCGTTCACCTTCGATGCTATTTTTGTTCCTCATTCTTTGGCTCTCTCATCAATCATTTCCCAGACTGGGTATCTCCAACCCTGCCAGGGGGTTAATATCTGTCAATGTTTGTTTATCTCCTCTGTATCTTCTGGCCACTCCCAATCTGTAGATGTTCAGCTCTCAGAGTCTAGGAATCTTCTTTTTGTTGATTGAGGCCTCACCCAGTGAAACTCAAACCCTCGGTGAACAGAGTCTTTAGAAGAGAAACCTCCATTTCCT
Source organism: Rhipidura dahli (assembly GCA_013399225.1). Classification (NCBI taxonomy): domain Eukaryota; kingdom Metazoa; phylum Chordata; class Aves; order Passeriformes; family Rhipiduridae; genus Rhipidura; species Rhipidura dahli. The sequence continues at coordinate 195,745 of VXAC01000100.1, forward strand.
CCCCCTTGGCAAAGGCAAATTGGGGGACTAAAATTATGACTAAAATGACGTTAAAAATTTTAGAAGTTTTATCATTTCCAGCAGTATTGTTAGCCAGAAACCCATTCAGAACCACACCTGACGGTGTGTGCATCCTGCCCAGGACGCCGCGCTACCTCTGGGTCTGTGTTCCCCGTTCCAGGTGGACCCTTACGGTAACATCCTCCTCAGCACTCTGGAGATGAACAACGAGCTGCTGGCCACGGACATGATGAGCAGCGTGGGCGACTCTCGAAACTCTGTCATGTCCTTCGAAGGCTCAGGAATCCAGTTCCGCAAGCCACTGGCCTCTCGGGATGGCTTTGGCCACCACCCGACCCTGGACCGCCACGTCCCGCTGACCCACCACGCCGCCGCCCGCAACCGCGCCAACTGCCGCCTGCGCCGGCGGTCGTCCAAGCTGAAGCTCAAAATCCCAGACCTGACAGACGTCAGCACCATTGACAAGTGGTCACGGATCATTTTTCCGATCACTTTTGGATTCTTCAACCTTGTTTACTGGTTGTACTATGTAAATTGATGCCTGCGGCCTCCAAGAGAGATAATAGGGACAGACACTCAGACAATGACAACACAGGAGTGTTGCGGTCTTTTGGGTTTGGGTTTTACTCTTTACTATCATTGTCATTTATTCCTATGGTTCATTAGATTTATTCTAAGCTTACTCTTCTCTTTTCAGCACATGTAGAACCACGGAGTGTGGGGTGGGGTAAAGGGAGAGAAAGGTATGGGAGGGGGCTTGGTTTCAGGGAGGGGTGTGTTTGTCTTGATTTTGGTTTCCTGCTGAAGGACTTAAACCATTGTAAAAAAAACCCAAAAAAACCAAAAAAACAACAAAAACAACAAAAAAAACCCCAAAAAAATGAAAGTAAAAAAAAAAAAAGAAAAAAAAACAGAAAAAAAAAAAAAAAAAAACACAAAAAAACCCCAAAACCTAAAAAAGTTTAA
>VXAC01000101.1:0-42938 GCA_013399225.1 Rhipidura dahli
AACCCACCAATCATACCCTGACCTTGTGGACAGGTTGAGATCATTCCTTGAGCATAATGCAGCGATATTCCAGATTGTTTGTACAAATCCTTTGTGCTTTGTTGAAAAAAAAACTTGTGAGCCCTTCTGACTCGGCTAAACTTATCAATATTGGAGAAGCAGAGGCTCAAAGTGGTGCTACTAATTGGTCTGCCTTCTCGTTCCCCAAGGCTATACCTTCCGTTAATCCAGAGCGACTTCGTATATGGGTGATGAAATAATCCTGCTTGCCAGAATTAAGTAACTGCCATAGCAAAGAGATGCCTCAACTGCTGGCTTTGAGTTTCTCCCAATACTGATCGTTCCATGTGCTCAACACCTACTACATAAAGAGAATCAGAAACAATGCTAACAGAGCCATTTGGCCATTCCTCAAATACTCAGATGACTGCATGTAACTCAAGGACTGCAAAGAATCTCTGGATCCATTAAGGATTTCACTGAGCAATTTGCCTTTATCCTGCACAGTCAGTCCTGCTTTAGAAGTCTTTCAGGTGGCATCATTGGAAACTGTGATTCTAATGGTTGTTTTAATAACCAAGGTAATTTCGCAACCTGATGGTGTAAAGAAAATTGTTGAGGAGGAAAATGAATACTGATGAGACCTGCAAAATTCAATAATACCCATTGTAAGATATCTGAGCTCTGTAGTGACCTTTGAAAGTATTCCTTATTTAATGGGAGAAGAATATTTTGGGGTTCCATTCCTGCAATTTCCAGTGGTTTTTTTCGTGCCTTGACCACAGTTTTTGCTATAGCCTCCATTTGTGGAGTCACAGATTTACCCAAATTGAATGGTAAAAAGACTCACTCTAAGATCTTTAGTGGCTGTTTAGCTTAGCTGTTCTATGGCATCAGTATAGTCATCACATATTTTCCTTTATTCAACAGAGTCATGGACAACGACAAAGTAGGAAACCAATGATCTGCAAAAGAATTACTCAATTTTGTAGCAATTTGAGTAAGAGCCTTCTGTTGTTTTTCAGTCAGCTTGCACAGTAAATTGGCCTGATTTCCCCTTTTCAGTAATGACATTAGGGGCTCAAGATCTTCATTAGTTATGCCACAGGTACTACGAATCCACTGTATGTCCCCAATTAATTTTTCTGAGCATTTGTCAAAGTCTGAATTTTTGTGCAAATTGTTAGTTTTTGAGGCCGAATTTGGGCTTCAGTAATAAGCATTTCCAGATGTTTCCATGGGGCCTGTTGTTGGACTTTTTCAGGGGCAATTTGAAGGCCTGCCTTTTGCAATTGCTGCTGTAAGGCAGGTAGCAGGTTTGCAGTGTCTAGATGTTCCCCTTCTATCATAATATCATCCATGTAATGATAGATAAGATACTGTGGGTATCATTTTCTCAATGGAGCCAACGTCCAGGCAACATACAGTTGGTACATCATGGGAGAATTATGCATCCCTTGTGGCAACACAACCCATTGATACCTCTTTGCTGGCTCTGCCTTGTTAAAGGATGGCACTGAGAAGGCAAACATCTCACAGTCATCCTCGTGCAGAGGAATTGTAAAAACCAATCTTTTAAATTGATAAGTAACAGTTGCTAATTGATAGGTAACATTGATGAAGTGTAGGCCAAGCTGCAGGGCTCCCATTTCCTGCATTACAGAATTAATGGTTAGAAGGCCATGCAATAATCTGCATTTCCCTGATTTCTTAGGGATTGTAAAAATGGGCATATTCCAGGGCTTGTTGAAGGAATGATTCAACTGATCCTCCTATTCTTTTAACTATATTAACAACATAGGCAGAAACTGTGACCAGATTAAAAGGCTCTATAAAAGCTGAAAACCTCTGACCCCTCACCCTAGGAAAATAAATACAGCAGGTGTTTGAGTAGTTTAACAATGCAATTTGAAGCTCTTCAGATTTTTGCAATGACCTATCAAAATTCACAACTTGGGTCTAACTGTGATTATAATCTGTGCTAATATTTCCATTGGGGTGAAGATCGTTTTTTGGAGACCTCTAAAGTAAAAAAATCCATTCAATTATTAACAAAGGATCTTTAACAGAAGCATTATATTAAAATATAAGACCATACTATCGCATTTTTCCTCTTAAAACTGCAAGGAAAGATGGTTGTGAAACTATGCAACTATGTGCTTGTCTTTTCTTCAAATCTCTGCCCAGCTGATGACATTGGGTGTTTCTTCTGAAGAATTATTTAGATCACTGATTTTTATAGTTGTCCCAAAATGGAAAAAATGCAGCCGATGCTCTATTTGCATTCTGTAGATTGCTTGTGGATTTGTGCTCTGCAAAGATGTTTTCTCTTCTCGTTTGAAAGCTGTATTCATGTCTTCTTCCCTTGTGCAGGGGTTCTGCTCTGTTTTCTTTTCTTTTTTTTTTTTTCCCGTTTCTTTTATTTGAGGATGTAATAACAAAAGCAGCCACAGGTGGCGCTGTAGCTGGAGGACTAGCAGCTTGTTGGTCACAAGATGGTGCAGACGGAAGTACGCAGGCATTGTCTGCATTAGTGACCTAGGCGCAGCCATATTGCTGTACGGCAAGGTTCTGTGTACAGCCTCGAAGCTTCTGTAGTAAAAAAGTTACGGGAAAAGAATCTAGGTATAAATTCTGCAGGATTTTGCATAAAAGTAAGCAACTGAGAGGCACCACTTTCCGTAGAGATGGATAAAGCATTACATCTAGCTTCCTTTTTGTTTGTCTGGAGTGGCGTTGGTTCTGACTCGTCTCTTCTCCGGTCGGTACGAGCCACGGTTCTCAGATCAATCGGGACACACCCACACCTCTCTGCAGTCCCTCAGATGTTATCTGCTTCGCTTTTGCCATTTCTCCTGCACTGCTACGTATTCCCAGGGACTCCCCCCTCCTTTCTTCACCACCTTCCTTTTTTCTCCTCCCCCTCTCAGTTATGAGATTAAAAGTNTACTTAATATCTCTCACAAAGAGAATAAGCTGGAGAATGCTGAAAACAACCTGTTCTTCTTTTGACAGCCCCCTTCTCATCTCCAGCCCCTGGCCTCACCTCTTTTGGTTGTCCCTGCTGCAGCGTGTATTCCGGAGTTCTGTTCCCAGGAGCTTTCTTCGGCCCCTTGAACTCCAAACCGGGCCGTTTCCGACCCCACTCACCACGGGCCAGCCATGACGAACTGCAGCCAGGGCCTCCCACTTCTTCATCCACGAGACCCTCTTCAGGATCTAAAGGGATCTGGTCCATTACATAATTGGATGTTTATCAAGTCGCGTGTCACCAGTTTGCAGGAGATCGGCACCCTCGTACCACGAACCAATATGATTTTCGCAAGACCCCATTTATTGTTTACATTACACTATTCTTACACATTTCTGCTGCTGTAGCTCACATGATCACACATGACCTGATTGGGTCTCTATGCTGTCCATGCTCTGCATGCACCTTTCAGAGAACCTGATTGGTTCTAGTCCAGGATGGTACAGTCCTTCTTTTTATCTGCTTTCTTGCTGTCTTGTTATTTCTCTTTCCAGCAGCTTCTTTCCCAATAGCTTATATTTCTGTAGCCTTGACGAATTCTTGAGATCTCTGATAAGGGTAGCTGAGCACAACTTGGCTGGGGCACCCCGACAGAATCTGAGTGCCTTACAACAGTGACTAAAGTAATTTCCTTGGTTGTTGTTTAAGTTAAAACTATTTTCTTTTTCTTACACACCCTGTCCATCTGAATGTAGGCTAACATGGGCATAAAAATAGTGGAGGTGATGACACTGGGCTAGCAACCTCTTCATCATCATCTTCATCATCATCATTATTTTTATCTCACATTAACAGAGAGAGAGAGAAGGAAAAATTCAAATTATTGGCTTTGAGAACTGAATTAAAACTGTCTCTTTCCACAATTAACCTTCATATATTGGCATTAGAGATGGCACCTTAAGTTCTGAAAGAACTGAGAGGGAATTTATTTTCTCAAAGGATCATACTACTTCAGTAATACAAAGCTGCAATTTGTACCTGTGAACACTATCACTTCAGGAAAATTCAACACCTGGGAAGAGTTTTTGTTGTATTTTTATCATTACTTGGCTATGTGTGTTTTTTTCTGAAGTTTTTACGGCTGCTTAACTCTCAGTGAAGGAAGATTAAGGTTAGATGGCTAAAAACATATGATAGGTTCTAATGCAGCATTTTTTAAGAAAAATTAGTGAAGATGTACTTAAAACTCTGTTGCTTAGAAACCTAGTATTTCAGCAATCCTTTCTCAGAACTTTACAAAGAACCTTTTATTGTGTCTCTGATAAATAAAATGTGATTTATATTTTGGAAGAATTAGGGTAGTAAAGACTAACTAGAGAAGAACATGCAATCTTACAGATATTAAGGCAAAAAATAAAGCAAAATGGGTAGCTGCTGATTCCAACCAGTATTTTTAAGTCTGTATGGCTAAGCATCTCTCTCTTGAATTTCTGATCTTTCTGCAATTTTGTCTTTATGGGGTTTATGCCTGTTCACGGTAATTAATGTAGTTTACATTAGAACAAATAGAAATGAAAGTTTATTGACAAATAGGATACAGACAAGAAAAATTTGGAAATTAGACAATGCTCATATTTATCTGTAATGAAATTTGACATGGGACTAGTAATAACCAGAAGTAGACAGGATACCCTGTAATACATAATCTGAAATTCATCAAGAACAAAACCAAAAACAAATTAATTTCAATATTTTTCTAAAAGTTTCCATTATTTAGATTATTTGTATTTTATTAGAGGCATCTTGTCAATACTGCTTTTTTTTAGCCTTATCCAGAGATGTTTTCCTACATCTGGCTGGTGAAAGTCTCTGTGCAGAACCAGAGCTCTGCAGAGCTCTTTCCCCTATATCCCTTCCCTTTCCTGTCTTCCCAAAACCTTTTGGGATTTTGACTTTTACAGCAAAATTTACTTTATTCCCTTTTCATATCAAATAATTCTTATGCATGTAACATGTAATTTAAAACTGCCTATTTGGTATTACTAAAACATCAAAGAATTTATAAAATGATTCTTTGTTCTCTGTTGTCATCTTAGATTTTTTGCTCTTTGTAGAATCTTCTCTGATAAATTAAAGTGATAGTGCTTTTATTTACTGCCTTAATTTCATGCAGAAATCAAACACTACATGTTCATTAATCATTCAGTGACAAAGGACATCGAATATTGGAGCCAAAATTGTACACATTTCTAAGCAACCACAGCATTTTGCTTCATTTTTTTAAAATCAGTTTCACTTGCAGAGCTTTGATCACATTGTACTCTCTGATTGTTTTCCAAAGGGAGTAATAAGAAAAAAAAGTAACCATTGTTATAACAAAATTTCAAACTAATAAAATCCTTAAAGTAAATTTTATTCCATAAATGAGGACTATGAAGGTCATAAGAACTTACATCATCTGAGTTTAACCATCCCCTTAGTACACTGTGGTCTAAAACAGGAGAAGGATCTGAAAATCTGCAGAGGTGTCTTCTGAAAAGGCATATGCACATTTCACATACTTCTTGCTCTGTATCTATCTTCTAAACAGTGAGGGCTGAAACAGCTTTCAATACAGATCTGTAACAAATTCATGAGCAAATCCGATAAAGTATGTCTTTGAATAAACTGTGAACCTAACTTGGTTAATGGACAAGTAAGATAATTAGTTTGTCAGCTGACCTAACGACACCACCCTTTGCTCCTGCATCTGGTTTATTTTCTGCAGAACTAACTCAGTGTTTTCTCCCCCACCACACTCTACAAATATCCTCCATATCTACTTTTTGTGCCCTCTGAAGCCAAAGGCAATAGTGATGAGAAAGAACCTCGAAACTCCAATGTTTGGTCAACTAAATCTGTATGATGTTCTTTAGCAGCAGCAGAATTACTTTCTAACTGTAAAAGCTTTTATAATATCACATATTTAATCTTGATCTCCTGTCCATTTTTGATTTGATTATTTGACCTTAAATGGTTACAATTTTTTGACCATAAAGCCAGTTCTTACTTTCTGAGTTGATGCAATGGAAAATTAGTTACACTGTTCAGCTGTTTGCTGATAAAGTTGCATCGTTTAATAGCCAATAGACATGCTGAGTTCTAACTGGCTTGTTAAAAATTCTTTTTAAATGAAGTTGCACACCTCATTTATCCACCTTTGTCATTTATACATCCAGCCGTGAAGCTCTCCAGCTTTGCAGTGTTATTTACTAGGAGAATTGAATACCATAACTTCTCAAATTTTGTCTACAATACTGATGGAGATGCAGATTTTATAACCAGAACACACAGAAATACTTTGTTAATTGGACTCCAAGCTAAAATGACAAAAGCAACACAGCATTTCAAGCATCTCAATTTTTCTGTCATGTTAAATTTCTCACTTACTACTCTCAATTTTTTTTTATTTTACAGAATATACTGTTTAAGGCAAAACACACTTTTATGAAAATTTGATTTTACAAACAAATATATCATTAATATGTATCCTAATGTTTATGTAGACCAAGTAACAAGTGTTCAGCATCGCTTAATTTGTTCTTTTTCTCTGCCATATAGAATAAAATAATAATAAAATTCTGTTGTGCCTAGTCATAAAAATTATAAACATTTGTCAAACTAAATTTTAAGGAGATGTTAAGAAACTATGCAATTTGGAAAGAGTTAGTAAGAGTGAAAACAGTGAAATGGTCTGTCCAACTATCAAACACACTTGAATAAAAAAATTTTTACTTGTAATCTCTCTTTGGAAAAGGTTTTGCTTTCATACTTAAAATTCTCAGTGCTCTATTTTAGAGCTTTTAATGTTGAGTCTTCTGATGTTAGATCTTTCCTGATGTTTTATGATAAAAATACTGTATATGTAATTTATTGAATATGTTTGTCTTACAAATATGCCCATTATTGCAAATTATAGGGCAGACGTTCCAGACATACCTCCCAGAAAACTTAAAGGTGATGTAAATAATTCCTCTACATAGAAGTATAGAGATTATTCTGTGAAACCAATTTGTTCGTAGATGAAATTTTGAGATCTGTCGCTAATGGTTTAATACAACTTCTAAAATTATTATAATTTTTTATTAAAATGAATTAAGGGGGTAGGAAAGAGAGGAGGCAGGGCTTTAAGCATCAGAGAAATCTATCTTTCTGTCTTGCTTCACTGCTCTGAGTCATAAAACTACTTCAAGGACTAGTCATAATTTACTGTGGACAAAGAGTGGCAATGATGACAAGTGCTTAAGGTTTGCTTCCTGAATCTAGATTCAAAGCAGATTGCTTGCATGAGGACATGCAACTGAAATGAGGATAAAATATAACTGATTGAGAAGTCTGTAGGAACTGACTAAATATCTCTAGCAGAATCACTCACTCTTCATCTCTGATGAGCCTATAAATGTGACCGTTTCAGTTAAAGCTTTGAGAAATGTTAAGCTTAGTTTAGGATGAGGAAAGCAATGAAATGTTCAAAATGCACCTTCCAACCTGGTGAATTTTTTGACCAATGATCAGAGCAAATACTAACTGAGTCTCCAAAACATTAGGAACTGTGCTTCTAAATGAGATCAGGACTTCTGCCATCCCTCTCTCTGAAACAGCCAACTTCGGGCTCCTTAAAAGAGGAGGCAGAAGAAAACACAGAAATAAGCTAGGGATAAAAGACCTGTTTTGTTCTAAATACCAATGGCAGGAAATAAACTTCTGCAGTTAAGTTAGAATTTGAGATTATTAGTTTTTTTATTTTGTCGTCCTGTCAGTTTCATAAATGCAGAGGAGTATTTTTTAATAATCTTGTATGAAATTTTCATTAGAAGACAGCCTTTCACTATGCTAACAATACGTTGCACTTTTAAAAATGTGATATTTTAGTCATCCAGTATTTTTCAGCTAGATCAAAGCATGGTGTGTTGAATTGTCTTACTTTATAGCTTTTGAGGTATTTAGTCTTGTCCACCTATGCTGTGTTTTCTCCCTTTTGATCTGCAGTCCTTATCCACCTGTCACTTCAGGCATAAACAAGAAAATAGCCAACATTATTTGGCTGTATTATTATGTTGACCCTGCATTCACATACTGCCTTTCTGTGTTCCTGGAAAGACATTAGCTAATGTACAAAGTGTTATCACCTGGCTATGCTGCCTTCATTTAGCTCTTGGTGCTGGAGATTTTTCTTCCTAAAAAAAATTTTAGCATGTAGCTTAAGAGCCTGCTTAAACTTCTCTGGGAGCACTAAGAAGATGGACAGGTAAAAAATAATTTCATATTTATTCCTAGCTCATTACACCTGTGTTGAAATATGAGGCTGCATTGCCTCCAGAGATACCTGCGTCTTGTTCAAAGTCTTCAGATGGTAAGAGAAAGGTAGTGCCTCTTCCCTGCCTTCCCTAGAAGCCAGCACAGATTTAAAACTTACCTGTGACTAATATTAGGGATCATGTGTAAACAGAACTCTTACAACTTTCTGCCCAAAAGCAGGGGAAATAGTCCATATTGTGAAATGTCATGTTACACTTGGTATGAAAACTAGAACATCCTTGAAGTATCCCTGACAATATTTAAAATTACAACCCACTTTGTCATGTTGGTACAAGAGCATTCAATGGAGTTGCATTAAGCTAACAGGACTGACTTGAGACCAGGTAGGATTTTTTACCTTCTAAATATTTTCTTCAAAGATGCTTTTACTCTTTTGTTAGCATTTTGTTAGCATTTTACTAACATTTCAGTAATAATCTTTCCAAAAAATGTTCACTCGTTGGAAGAAAAGCAATTGATCCTTCTCTGATAGAAATTGAGAAAACTGCTTTTTGCCCAGTTTCGTGTCTCTCTTTTTAAGCATACACTGAGGGGCATTTTTTACTGCTGAGTAATGGTGGTGTGAGGTACAGGAATGCCTGTTCTAGTGGGGAAACAGAGTTCCTCCCTGACATATGTCCCTGAAATACTGAAATCTTGATTCAAAGTTTGGCACGATCCCACTGTCTCTTCCAGCAGGTACTTCTAAAATATCATTTCAATAAAATGAAAAAAATATCCTGACAATATTTCAACACCTTTATTTTCCAAAAGCAAATATTTATGCTTTTTGATAGTTTCTACTGTGTCGAACTCTCATTCTGTCCTTTAGTAATTAGTGTACCTCTCACAGGAGGAAATCTGACAGACAGAAGGAGTCAGACAAACATACAAAACAATCCATTACTTGGCATAGAGGGAACTAGCAACAATAACAAAATTTTAATAATTTTCTTTCTTTGTCTGTCACCTAAGGTTGTGAAAGGTATTCTAGTACACTGGGTTTAAATTTCTCCATTGGTCTTCAGCTGAGGGACAGGAAGATAGATGTATTGTGTGTATTAGTATATTTATGTATTTATATATGCACATATAGGTAGACAGATATATATAAGCATGTAAATACACACATAAGCGTGTGTATATATATGTATATGTTTATGTATATGCTTGAGGTTTTATGTGGATGGGATGCAATTTGGGTTCTGTTAAACCCAGTTTACAGATATAGCAGGAAATTATTAACTAATACTCATCTGACTCAGTTTAGGAACCAAACTGATAGAAAGCTACAACCACTGTGTGTGTGTGTATATATATGTGCATGTGTATGTGTATATATATATATATGTGCATGTGTATGTGTATATATATATATGTGCATGTGTGTGTGTATGTATATATATATGTGTGTGTGTATGTGCGTATACACCTCAGTCCGTAGGAACCGATTATGATCTTGGCTACTGAACTGTTGTTGACTGATGACATACTGAAAGTCATTCCTATTGTTCAATCTGTAATTTATTTGTTAATGATGTAAAATGTTTCACTGTGACAAGGAATAGTTGGTTAATATTTTATGTTTTAACAACCTAAAGACATAGGAGTTGCTTTCTTTAGAAAAAGTCCTTACTATCTTTCTCTAACAGTGATCAATATAGTGTGCTACTAAAAAGAAAAGAACTCTGAGTGAACAAATATGAAATACTACAGACATGAGTCTTTATTGCTCTTTTCCTATCAAGAGGGCCTTTGTTATCTGGTCTATGAAAAGAATAATGCAAGACTACTCACTTATAAAGAATTGTTTTTATCTTCTCTAAGGCAGACCTGGTTATTTGTTTTCCTCCTTTGCATATGTCTTAAGAAGCTGACCTATAGTTTTTTAATGTCAATTAATAGATTTTGCATCCTATGTCCTATAAATTATGCTGGTGAAATAGATTATCTATTTCATTTAAAAAATAAAAATATGCACAGTCAGAGCAGATTCTAGATATGTAAATGATCTTATACTTAGCATTATTTCTGTCCTCCTCATTACACAATTTGCAATACTGTTCATTGTTCGACATATAGTATTTTTTTCTTCAAGCTGCTCACCTAGAAGTCACCCAAACCCTAATTTTTTCTGAACATGATTCAGCTTGAAATATTTTTTTTAAATCTAGATTAATAGTAAATAATTAAAATGGAAGGTCTGGCAGGACCACACTTAAAAGGTTTGAAGTATTAAAAGTCTACTAAAAATTGCTACTCTGTCATCTGACTTTTTAGTCTTTATCTAAAACATAAACCACATGTTTTTGTTTGAGGTTTTGTTTGAATTTTTTGTCATAAAAGAAGCAAGTGCTTTATCAATAGAATTTATTTTAATCAATACTGTCTTGATTATTCCCTATATGAATCCAACTTTTATTTGCTACTATCTAGAGTGGGAAAATATGAAAAAGAGTTCCCCACATCAAATCCATCTGCATTATCTCAGAGGTTCACTTCAGTAGCTTAAACATTACTAAACCTCCCTACTGTTATGTTGGAAAGAGTCTTCATGACTTAAAACTTTAAAAAACACCCTGTCATTTTCATGCCATTTAAATGTATAAGTTTTAATAGCAAAACAAGTAGAGAAATTCCAATGTGAACTCATTTTAGAGTAATGACCTAGTATTATCAATATTTTACTGCATTTCATGTTTAAACTTCTTTTCCTATGGCATCATGAATCCTACTGCTGAAGGGACTTTAAGTACAGTAGAATTTTAAGTGTTCAGTAAATCTCTGGTTTCATATCAGTAGATCTCCTTGGTTCAAAAATCTACTTTGTAATTAATTTTATTTCTGCTATGCAACTGTGTTTACCCAGATATTATAAAGCATATTGGCAAAGAATATAGCATTATTCCTTGAATAAAATGACAGCAATTAATGTAACAAGATTTTGTACCTTGAGAGTCATCTGTATTCCCCATTCAGTGACTTTATATTCTGATTCAGGCATTATTATACCTAAGAGATTTTGAGTTTACACAAGAGAAACTGTAATGCTGATCTTCAACTGTTTGTTACTATATCCTCACCCATAAAAGACACTTGTAATTACTTTTATGTTCCCTAGGACCACTTGTAGGAGTAAACTTCACTATTGCTGATGAGATTTAAACATGAGGAAAAAATGCTGCATAAGCATTAAAGTTTTAAAGTTGCTGCCACAAGACCATATTGTTAAAGTCTACTACAGGGATGATGGGAGTCTGGGTTTAGCTTAGCTGAAAAATTTGTTCCATTTTGTCAACAAGGCTTAAAAGAAGAACCAGTGATTTTTTGCTTTCTTTCTTGCTTTAGAAAAACTATGAGTATTTTAGGAAAAAATATGAAGTAGTTATGTCTGACATTTGTATTGACAGGTTGCCAAGACATGTTTGGGGAATCGTAATAATTCAACATCTCGTTTGAAGGCAGCAGAAACAGGGACAAGCTTTCAGGTATTCTCTTTCAGAGTAATTGTTGGGTTTTTATTAAAAGGTCTCGTGAAACATGCAATTACTTGAAGTATACTTACATATTCTTCATCAAGTTCTGTCTCAAAAGAGAAGACTACTTAGTTCAGACTGCATCTGATTGCAGTGCATCTGTTCAAAATGCTTTCTGCCTGGTAACAATTTGCAAGCTATTGAATATTTGAAGAACTAGTAGTCAAATGACTTAGTAGTCAAATGACTTAATTTGATAGTGTGATGTCTATAGCCCTGGAAGCAGGAGCAGGAAGAGATTTCCAAAACAATTATATATACATTATTGTTATATATATCGTATGCAATTATATGAAGCTGCATGCAGCATCAGACTTGTATGCTTTTGCAATGTACAGGTTGTTAAATATGCTTCCTTTATTAGAGATCAGACACCTTTTCTAGGTGAATATCATGTTCTGCTGCAGTAGTTTATGATTGGTACATCATTGTAATAGAAATCCAGTTCTATGTGCACTATTGCCATGGATTTTTAACATACTTTTTTATTTTTGCTTATGTATATATGTATTCTATACACAATGTTTACACTGATACTGTTTTCACCTCTACAGAAGTTGCACAGGCCTCCATGGACTAAACCTGAGGATAAAAAATCAGCTGAAAAAAATAAGAAAAAATACAAAGAATCAGTTGGTACACAAGAAAAAAGACTCTGAATGCTAGTAATCTACATTGAAAAGTCAGTCGTTTGCTTCCATCATCATATTTTGTTGGCACAAAGGCATGAAATTTCCCAGGTTTCTAAAGCATGCATTTTTCACTATTTTATGAATGCCTGTAAATTAGTCTAGAATAGACCAATTAGTACCTTTCAGCAATAATCCAAAATGGATGTTTGAAGAAATGCTTTGTAATGCAGTCCAGTTTTTGAATTCTTGTTCTACCTTATCAGTAATTGTATACTATAAATTGCCTTCTTTGTAAAACAACAGTCATTCTCCAGTATTTTCTCAGTCTGTTCTATTTCATATAACTTTATGGCAGATTAGGATTTTAAATTAAGGGGCAGTCAGTGTGTATGGGGAGAAAATATCTGTGTAACCATATTCCTAAGTGCAACTGTAAAAAGTGAACTGTGAATGGGTGCCCATGTATATTTACCTTTCAATAACTCCATTTCAAATCTACTTACACAATAAAAGATGTTTATTTTAGTTTTTTTTCCTCACTGCTATCTTAACTAGTCCATTTTTGAACACTGAAGAGCTGACAGAATTGGAGTTTAAGGAATGGCAATAGAGAGGATCATTACTTTGGGGAGTCAAGCAAACATTTTTGCAGGTGGCACTGAGTTACAGTTTCATAGCTTGGATGGCAGCCATGGGAAGTCAGTTTCATCCCTTGTATTTGTGCTGATCTCAACAGGATAAATTATACTTTAAAGGGTAAAGCCCTCTTTTGTCCACTACAGCTGGCCTTTGATCGCTCCAGCAAAAAGGAGCATATTGATTGGAGTAAGGTCGTGGATTCTCTCAGTTTCTCCTTGGTCACATACTCTATGACAAGAAAGCAGAAAGAAAGGGAGGAGAAGGAAGAGATAATGGCTTTGCTTGTTTGTGTGTATGTCATTATTGGTCTAATTTAAGAATTCTTGTTGAGATGCAAATCTTTCAAGAACAGTAGGAATAGTAAATTGCCTGATGCAATGCTGCGCTTTCCTCTTCCAAGAAGTGTTTTAAGCAATTGTAAGTTGTGAACTTCCACCTTTGTCTTAATGCACCAGCAGCACAATTTTTACTGCATTTAAAGTAGTTTACTTATATTAATTTACTTTTCCTTCCTTTGCATCAGTTTAAAAGCAAACAGACAAATCTTTTATTTCACTTAGTTGTTCTCTGTTTTCAGTTTTAGCATTTAAGATTTTACCTCTCCTTCAACAGTCTCCTTCAATACCTGCCTTTTCCTTGCTGGTGTGAATAATGTTTCACCCTGACACTTTGTTTACGTTCCTCTACTCCAAGGCAGATATTTGCAGAATGGTAGAGTTCTCTGCCTTGAGAAAATACAATTTTAAAAAGAAAATAGCCTCATGAGCTGACAAATGATGACAAGTACTGCTTAACCAAGTCACATTGCTATTAAGGAAAGACAATCCATGTTAAGGGTCAAAAGAAGTGAAATCATGGCCACAAAATTAAACAGAAAAGAGACGTGTTTTTTGCATCTGATCCTAAACCTTGCTGAAGACAGTCTGCTGTATTTCAAAATTTTCAGTGAGCAAGAGACTTGTGATTTTGTCATATCTACAGTTGACATTAATTTCTAGTGATGCCAAAAGCAACATTGCTTTGCATATGATGCACCTTAACTGAAAAGGTCACTGAAACTCTGTTTCTGTTGTCTTTCAAGAAAGGATCTCCATCCCACAGTGGCTGAAGCCCTCCAGCAGGACAGAAGACTATGAGCATGTAGTGGGTTGATCCTGAATTGGCAGACAGTTGTCTGGTCAAATCACACTTCTGTCCATGTTACCTATAAAACCCCATAGAAGGCGGAAGCAGGGGGGGGTTTTCCGGTCCACGGATGGCAGCCAGGAGCCCGGAGCCCTGGGCTGGCCAGGCCCAGCTGGGCCGGGTCGGGTGGCCGTGCTCCTGCATTCCCAACACCTCCCCCCCACCCCCCCAAAGCTGCAGCGCAGACCCTGGGGCGCTGGGAGGGGCGTCTCGGACTCTCTGACATGGTCTCTCTGGGACCGGGTCTATTTTACATGGTACCCAGCAGGAGAGTGGCAGAGGAGCCTGCAGTCTACAAACTCTCAGACCCTCTGACGCGGTTTCTCTGGGACCGGGTTCTATTTCACACAGGACCAGTAGGAAACTGGCAGAACAGCCTGCAGCTTGCAGCTGCCCAGCACACACTCCACGTTGAACTGAAGAAGACAGTCCTGTAACCAGCATCGGAGCGGGACGGAAACACTTTCCACCATAGTGATTCTTAAGCCAGAGAGAAAGAGAAAACCAGGTCACGTGAGATGAAGCTAAGATGTCCACGGGAGGAAAAAGGGCGGTGCCGAGCCATTCTCCCGTGCAGCTTAAAAGACTTCTTGCCTTGCCATGGTATGAATATTGTAATATCACAGACTGTTTGTCTCTTTAATCCATTTAAAGTGCATGGGAGATGAACAATTTGATGTGTGGCTTGTAAAGGTTGTGAAGAAAAGCCAATGCCAGGCTATATCTGAAAAGCAGTAGAAGCTTTTAAAACCTGGTGACAAAAAAATAGCCTTGGTATTCAAGCCACAGTTACTCATCCTTGAAAGAGTAAGAACCCCATGAACTGGCCCATGTTCTACAGTTGAAGGAACTGTGAAATGGTTTATGGAAAAAAGAGATTTTACATTACTGCAGATTGTTTTTGCTGTAGATGGTGGCAATTTGGAGAACCACATGAAGCAGGAAGAAAACTCTTTTCTTTTTGCTTTTCAAGAACTGCGACATGGATTGAGAGAGAGGAGAGGGAGGGAGAAGAAGAGTTTTAAATGTTTTGTTCTGATTGTTTTTTTTCTTTCCTTTTCTCTTAGGTCTGTTAATAAACTTCATCATATTCTTCAAGTTTTGTGCTTGCTTTGCTGTTTCCTAATTGTTATCTCACAGAAAAGAAATCAGGGAATAATGCATAATTTGACCATAAAAGCACGACACTAAAATTGGTGTTTCTGCGCAGTTATGCAAACTAAACCTGCTACAGAGCACAATGCCTCCTGTAGTTTTAAGAAGAAGTCTTTGTCAATAGGGTCCCCTTGATCAGGCAGCCTGTCGTAGATACCAACCACAAAGTTCCTTTTTTGCCTTGGTCACTGATTCTTACCCACAGTCTTTTGACTTGCTCATGACTGTTCTTCAAAGACAGCACCTCACACTGAATTCACTTCTTGATGTAGAGGGCAATCCTTCCATCTCTCCTTCCTCCCCTGTATCTTCCCAACAGGCTGTAGCCATCAATAGTGACACTCCAGTCATGGGATTCATCCCAGGTTTCAGTAATGCAACAAGGTCATAAGTTTCTAGCAGCACAGTGGCTTCCAACCGCTCCTGTTTGTTGCCCATGCTGCATGCATTTGTGTAAAGGCACCTCAGTTTGCCTGTCGGCCATGTAACCTTCCTAGAGGAACATCCCTTTTTTTCCTTTGACATAATTTTCCAGTGTTTCCCTGTTGGCTTTTATTACCTAAGGTAATAAACAGCTTGTCCCCATCAGACTGCAACTGCATTCTAGTGTGGCTCACTTCAAAGTCATTGAGATGGGCTATCAATTTTACCCCCAGTACTTGCTTGCCTCCCCATGGCACATCTCTACCAAGCCTGGTTTTATTGCCTTTCCCCTTCAAACCTAGTTTAAAGCCCTCTCAGTCAGCCCTGCTAATTCAAGGGCATCCTTTTTCTCATTTTTAACAGGTAAACCCCATCTATCTCCATCAAGTCTGATGCTATAGAAGTCACTCCATGATTGAAAAAAACAAACTCCACCAATTGCACCAGTCTCTAAGCCGCATATGATTATGTGACTTCTCCTGTTCCTTTCAGCATTCTTCCTTGCTACTAAAGGACTTGAGGAAAACACCACCTGTGTTCCTGTTCCTTCAACCAGTGACCCCAGCCCTCTGAAGTTCTTTTTGATTGTGCTAGGACTTCTCTCATCAACCTTGTCACTGCCAACCTCGACTACAAGCAGTGGGCAATGATCAGAGGTCTGAATCAGTCCAGGGCGTCTCCTGGTAATACCCCTTCCCCACACCCAATGGGGACAACAGACTTCCCTGTGGGATGGCATATGGGGCTCCCAGTTCCCCTCAGAAGGGAATGGCCCAATACAACTACCCATCTTTTCTTTCTTCACACTTGATTTTGTGATCCATCTGGCTGACTGGCCTGTTCCAGATAAACCCCCAGACCAACCTTCTCCAGTATCATCTACCTGACCCTCATGTTCCAGAGCCTCATACCTGCTGCGTAAGGGCACTCGAGAAGGCAAGAAAGGCTGGGAGGGGATTCTCCTACATCCCTGAGCAGGGACCTTTTTCCATTCCCCCTCATGTTTTAGGTCCTTCTGCCTGATGGTGAGAGGATCGAGGCTCCTCTAACTCTTGCTGAGCTTCCATCCACTGCATTTGTCTCAGGGGGAAGAGTGTGACTTCACTTCTATTCACTTTCTTACTCCCTGCTACTCCTCATCAGGATTTTTTTTCTCAAAGACTCCTTTAATGCACATAAATATAGAAAAAAGAACTCTTCCAATACATAAAATAGAAGACACAAAAATGAAATAGGTTTTTCTAGATATAATTAACTGCTTTGAGATTTTTCCAGAAATTCATCCATTTCTGGAATTTCCCCTTAAGAAATTAAATTTTAAGTTTTTTTCCAACAAGTAAAGAAACAGTGCTAATAGTTCACATGCTTCTATAATACCATTTAACATGAAACTTTGATTTTAAAAAATGTAATTAAACTATCTGTCCTAGGTAACCTAGGAGACCCAAAAAATCATGTATTTGACATTTTCTCTACGTCAATCCATGTAGTCTGTTTACTGACTTTGTAAGACCCTGCAACCGGGAAGCAAAACCTATTGTGTTTTATCCTGGGGTCATGGAAGGGAGCCAGGGGGTAGCATACCTTTAAAAACAGGGTACAGAGACACAATCCACTCTCTAGGCTCCTTTGCCATCTTTTCTCCTCTGGTCTACATAGGCTGTAATGGCAGCCACCATCTTGGGAGGAGGGGCTTCTCCACCATCTTGTTCACTCTGTTCCTGGGAAGGAGGGCACATGATTCAGCACCTTTGTATCTAGTGGGTTTTCCTGTTATCTTGGTTATTGCTGTTTTACTTTTTAGTAAACTGTTATTTTTTTACTTTCAACACACACTCACTTTTTTTGCAACATTTTTACCTCAGCCTTCAATGACAGCTTCTGTTCCCACAACTCTCAGCTGGATGGACAGCAGGATGGGGACTGGGGAAGCAAATTTCCTCCCACTGTAAGAGAAGATCAGGTTCCTTAGATCACCTGAGGAACCTGAATGTACATAAGTCTGTGGGACCCAATGAGATGCCTCCCAGAGTCCTGAGAGAATTGGCTGATGTCATGCCAGTCTCCATGGTAGCTGAAAAGTCATGCCAGTCAGATGTAGTCACAGGTAACTGGAAAAGGGGAAACACCATACCTGTCTTCAAAAAGAGTAGAAAGGAGGACTCTAGGAAGTACTGACTTGTCAGCCTCACCTCTGTACTGGGAAGATCATTAAAAATATCTTCCTAAAAACTGTGGAGGACAGGGAGGTGATTTGAGACAGCCAGCACAGTGTCACCAAGCACCAGTCCTGTCTGAGCAACCCAGTGGCCTTCTGTGATGGGGTGACTACATCAGTGCACAAGAGCAGAGCTAAAGATACTATTTTTCTGGACTTTTGTAAAGCCTATGACACAGTCCTCCATAACATCTTGCTCTCTAAATTGGAAAGAAATGGATTTGATGAATGGATTGCTAGACTGACAAGAAAATGATTGTCCAGTGACATCCAGAAGGTAGTGATCAATGATGGATATCAGTGACAAATAGTGTCCCTCAGGGGCCATAATGCAACCAGTGTTATTTAATATCTTCATTAAGAACACAGACAAAGGGATCAAGTGTACCCTCAGTAAGTTCACAGATGCCACCAAGCTGAGGATGCAGTGACACACTTGAAGGATGGGATGCTATCCAGAAGGACCTGGAGAAGCTCAAGAAGTGGGCCCTTGGGAATCTCATGAGGTTTAACAAGACTAAGCAGCTGTGTTGGGACAGCCCCCAGTATCAACACAGGGTGGGGGATAAACAGATCAAGCACACCCTGCACAGAAGGATGTGAGGGTGGATAAGAGGCTGGACATAAACTAGCCATGTGCACTCACAGCCCAGACAGCCAACTGTGTCCCAGTCTGCATCCAAAGAAGTATGGGCAGCAGGTGAGGGAGAGGATTCTTCCCCTCTACTCTGCTCGGGTGAGACCCCACCAGATGCAGTGCTGCATCCAGTTCTAGAGTCCTTAGCACAAGAGAAACATGGACCTGTTGGAATGAGTCCAGAGGAGGGACAGCAAGATGATCAGAGGATGGAACACCTCTGCTTTGAGGAAGGGCGAGAGAACTGGGATTGTTCAGCTTGGAAGAGAGAAGGCTTTGGAGTGACCTAATTGTGGCCTTCCAAGCACCTGAAGGGAGCCTATAAGAAAGATGGAGAGGGACTTCGTACAAGAGCACGTAGTGGCAGTACAAGGGGGAATGGATTCCAACTAAAAGAGAGTGGGTTTAGATGAGATATTAGAAGGAAGTTCTTTGTAGTGAGGGTGGGAAGGCACTGGAACAGGTTGCCCAGGGAAGCTGTGGATGCTCCATCCCTGAAGGTGGTCAAGGCAAGGCTAGATGGAACTCTGACCAAACTTGTCTAGTGAAAAGTGTTGGAATTAGGGTGGTTGGAAGGTCCCTGCCAACCCAAACCATTCTATGATGAATCTCTGAATCCATGGATAATTTATGTATTTTATATTACTATGCAATAATACTATATATATAATACTATCATAAAATATTGATGATCTATATAGATATTCTTGATTATAGATTTTTTTATATTAGATTATATTTAGATATTAAAGCAATATATTTATAACACTACATATGTCCACTCATATTTTATATTATATATATGCAATTATATATATATATTCTGTTATAATATATTGCATAGTGTGTAACATCAACAATTCTTGATATATTTGTATCTATATCTGATTTTATATATATTATATTGATATGTAGAAAAATACAGAGATATAAAAATTAATTTACATACATCTGTTAAGACTAAAAAATATACATGGGCTGTTAATTCTTTATTATTTAGGAAAATTAAGACTGGCTCAGAACTATTTCAAAGCTGCTAATTGTAAGTGAGGACAAGTAAAGCACAACATCTAGCATGTTAAGTTGTTTGATAAGAATTTTATTAATTTACATGCATGACTAAGTAAATGCATTTATTTCATGACAATCACATTCTACCTCTGCTTGGTCAGGATAAACAACGTAGGGCCAAAACCAGGAATTTATTTCCCAGCATCCTCTGAAATAATACTATTTTCACAATGAAAAATAATTTTAACTGTTGGATCAGTGTTTTAACTATTGCAGAACCCCAGGGAAGGAACAAAGAATGTGTCCATTCCTTTGAAATTCACCACTGAGATTTTGATTTTATGTACAGAGACATTAACTAAGATTCATCTAAAGGTTACTAAGATAGCTACCAGACAGAATGATAGTTTTTCAAACTGAAAGATAGTGCAAATTTCTGGATGTTTATAGCTTACAGTCTTACAGTTTTTCAGAGCTGAAGAAAATTAAATTTTCAGAACAAGCAGTAATTTTTAAAGCAAATAGAATTCATAATGACCATTATCCTGGATTTTGTGTTATGATACACTTTTCTCCAAAGAAATTGGTTCCAAATTGTCTGATTTCTGGGCTTTCTTTCCTGTTACAGATGAATATATATGGGGTTACAGACTTAAACATTTAAACCTCTTAGACATTTAATATATATGGGTTTACAAACCTAAACATTTAAACCTCTAGATGTTTACATCCCTGAGTAAGAGAGGTCTTTGATTTTGTGGATATGTATGTACTTGGAATCTGTCTTTATTTCTTCAACATGGGACATCAAAGACAGAACAGGATTTTCTGGGTGAGAATGTTTCTATTTTTATAGTACAAGTGGCAGAATTTAAAATCTGAATACCAACAAAAATTCAATATTAATTTGGGCAGTTAGAATTTATCTCTGGTTAATCAGGTTTCTAATTTAGGTTTCTAAATTTAAAACAAAATAAATTTGAGATATACACTTTGGCTATAATTTTCTATTAACTCAGTTAAGTATTTTTATTGATTTACTATTATTTTTATCATTATTTATTATTATTCACCTAATTATTATTATACTAGATGATCTTAGAAGTCCCTTGCAAACAACCCAAATATAATTTCCAAGGCAGAAATTGTTAAGTAATGTTGATAATTAGAATAATTAATATACAGAAAATAATCTCCAAACTGACATCTTTTCATCTTAGTTCTATTATATAACTGTGCCAGTTTGGCCAAATTTGGAAAAAAAATATCCCCTGAGGGAAAAGCAGGTTGCCACCACCCCTCCCCCTAACCAGGTTCGGTAGGTAAAAAAATTATTTTTCCTCAGAGGAAAGTGAAAGAGATAAAAACTATTTATTTAACAGAACACACAGAAAAGGATAATAAAGCTAAATAATAAATCTCTCACTGTGGAGAGGAAACCTGGAAAGATTTCAGAGTCCTTCCGTAGGTGTAGGTGTTAGTGTCTATATCCTCCTCCTCAGGGCTGTTGGCAGGACCCTACTGGGGCCTGGGAAGAAAAGTATCCTGGTGAGCTCTGATGTTGTGAAACCGTCCCAAAGAGAAGAAGAAGAGAGAAAAAAAAATCCAAAAATCCCAGGAAAATTCTCTCCAGGGGAAAAAAAAGTCAAAAGCAGGCTGGAAAGCGAGCGTACTCCACTCCCCACTTCGAGTAATCCCCAGTAGCCTATCCTTGAACACAAACTTTGTTTTAAGAAACAAAAGTATCTCAGTTTTTCTACCCTCTCCCAGGCTCAGTTTAAAGGCACCAGAGCCAGCCTCCAGAGCAGATGAAATGGGATACATATTTCATATCATAATGTCACCCCAGGACAGTAACTAAGGAAGGAGGCTAGGTATTTTTAATTAAAAGTGCTTTTCAACCACTGAACAGTGCTAAACTAAATAGTGGCTTTACAGGTCTTATAACATTTGGGATTCCTAATAATAGAATAGCCATTACTTCTACAATGTTAACACACTCAAATGCCCATCTCTTAGCTTATTCATATACAAAGTGAATACATTTTTGAGCAAAAACTAACAGTTTAAAAATAACCTTCTTATGGATCCTATTGTTCTGCAGATGTGACAGGCAAAGGTTCACTGGAAGTAATGAAATTGTTTTGCTTTCACCTTTTCCAATGCAGATGAGATGAAATTCCCAGATGACCCAAATGTTTAGTTAAATTCAGTCCCAGATGAGACTTTAATATCATAGGACTGTATATGATAGGACAAATGGTACTGCATCAGAAATTAATTTTTCACTGCCTTTCCTTTTTGCACATATGACAACTTTATATTATAAGGTCTGTTGAAAGAAACCCGATTAATTTGTATCTTGTCCTACATTTGCATCCTACAGTATACTGGAGGGGCTTGCTTGCACCTTTATACCCTTCTTATCTCCTGATCGACTTGGGCACTACAAAAGGAGGATGAAGATTGATTTATTTCATGCCTAATATGTCAGATCTATATTATTGGATTAGGACATTATTCCTGGATTAGGACATAATGTCGGTGCTGAGAAAGTTTTTAGCTAGAAAAACCTCAGCTCTTCAATGTTCTGTGAGAACTGTTTCTTTCCCATATACTCTAGCCAAAACAATGCTACTATTATGTAAGCTCCTTGCACCTGCGAACTGTTTTTCTCAAATAGAGATTATTTCAGTTAGGAAAACATCTTTCTGCTATGTGCTAGGTTTGGGGTCAGCCCCTTAGGGGGTGGCTAGTCCACAGAACCATTGGATTTGTGACACTTGGCACATTGTAGCAGTGCCAGCATCTGAGGGGCGAAGGGAGGTTTTTACCTCCAGCACCCAAGGTTTGTCCTGGTGAGCTGATGTCTATGCATAAGGCTGAATAAATATGCATCAGACTGGAGGTCTCAAGTTCCCAAGATTCCATGTTTGTCTCGGCTCCTCCCCTGCTGGCTCTGCACTGACCAGGTAACTGTTCCCTCATCATCTTATTGGCAGATCTCCTGGACCAAGGTCCCGAGGGGCCTTGATGGGAGAGATCCGATGTCATTCGCTATTTCCCCTCATGGTTGGCACCTCGTTGTCCTCCTGTGAGGAATTAAAGTTATCTGTTTTAAACGGCAGTGACCTGTCCCCTGTTAACCCAACAGTGGCTGCCACCACGGCTCCTGGAACAGAGCCTAAGACCCTGGGATCCGGCACAACCTTCCCAGAGTTGAGCTGGCCAGGACCCCAGGGAAGCTACTGAGGTCTGGATAGGTGGCCCCCAGCAAAACCAACCACAACAGCACATTTCACAATCTATCTTATAAAAACCCTTCTGAAAATTAGTAAAGTGTGGATTTCCATCATTTTCTTTACCTGGAATCAGTGTGGTTTTAATTACATACTGCGACAACATAACATATTTGTCAGAAATAATGCAGTCAGTGGTCTTAAAAAGGTTCAGTGATTGATGCATCTGTCTCCTTCCTTTCCTTATTTTCTTTTCCATCTCTCAAATGCTATTTTAGCTAGGAAAAAGCTGTGTTTAAAGAAAGAAATGCACTCCCTCTGAGAAACGTACTGGTTTGAATTACTATGTGGAGAAAAATAATTCACTAGCTCAGAAAAACCTACCTAAGGAAAACCAAAACAATGATGGAGAAAATCTTTTATTTCCCCTGGGTTTGCAATACTTTCATCTATTCACATTGTAGTTGCTGAATAAAGAACAGTATAGGAGAGAAGATGTAGACAGTAACTCTGTGATTTTATTGTTTTAATGAAGGGCAGAAAAATGAGTTTGAATACATTTTATGGAGTTGTTTTGCCTTTTATTTACATAACTGGAAGCAAGGAAAATAATTCAGGCAGCAACTAACAATAAATTTTGCAAATTGATATAGATCTAGTTCTTCTAGCATGCAGCCAGGTAAAGAGAATGCTACAAATTTTTGAAAAGTGTGCCTTGCTCTTCTCATAGCAATTGGTAAGGG
Source organism: Rhipidura dahli (assembly GCA_013399225.1). NCBI lineage: Eukaryota > Metazoa > Chordata > Aves > Passeriformes > Rhipiduridae > Rhipidura > Rhipidura dahli. The sequence goes on from VXAC01000101.1 coordinate 23,727, forward strand.
TGTCATTGGCAGTTTAATTTCCTTTTCAGAACATGAAGTTCTTAATAGAACAGGAACATTCTCTTACAAGTTTGTTAAATTCTTTATTCAAATATGATGTATTTTTTTATAGCAAGCAAAAAGAAGCATTAAAGATTCAACTACTCCTACAATTAGATGCCTGAAAGGACAAATTAATTCATGGTGCCAAGGAGAGGTGGCCTGAATATAACATCTTTTTGTGTTAATCTATTTACCTTATTCCACAAAGCGCGAAGGATTCTAGAAAAGAACTTTGAAACATAAGTTTAGATACATGCAAGTACACTATTAATATTTCTTCTATAATTCATAGTCTGTTTTTAATTCATAAATAAAGTCATCAAGTCATATGTGCACACCCACCCACCAACCCTTCAATGGGTACAGTATAGAGAGTGCAAGTAGGGTAATAACCGAGATCTCAACCAATCATAGGCTGAGTGGTAAGATTGTTACCTCTCAAAAATCACCTTTTAAAGTGGGATTGGAACTGTTTTACAGGATAAGCTTATCGTAGTGATGCTAGAGGACAAAGCCCAACCAAACAGGTACCACAGTAGAAAATAGTCTTGCAAGGCTGCAAATTCAATCAACAGCTGTTACAGGAGCAATTGAAGACTTTTCTCCAGTCCAAATTGCTTTTACTGTCACAATTATTTGCTTTATCAGGTAAAATAATTGTAACCTTTCACCTATGAAAACATCATTATGCTGTGCTTTGGTACTCATCAGAAATATCTGGCTTTCTGGTTTTTTTGGACCTTCATGTTGCCTCCCTCCCCTATCAGTAAGAGGTCATAGATTCACTTCAAAATGTAAGTATTTTCTTCAGTATTTCACTGAGGTAAAACTCAAAACACATCACCAAAAGTTATGTGATGTGTGCCCTTTTGCTCTGCCTCTTTTCAGCATAGCTGAAATCAATAGAACTAAGCTTAAAAACCATAATGTGCTATTTATCCAAGGCTAGGAGCATGTTGCTATGAGTGTGTATATAGATATATATGCTAATAGACAGTTCTCCCTCCATGGCAAATCTATTTCTTATTTCCCACTTATACTTAGCTATGCTTACATACTGGAGATTTATTTTGCTGCTGGTAATACCATACAAAATACAAAAGAGCTGTCCCCACCACAGTCTGTAAAATATATTTGACAAGGTATTCTTACATGTGGCCATAAGCAGAATTAGACTTTTCAGCAGTATTGTGAAACCCATAGAAAAGAGGATGCTTGGTGTTTGATTTTCTTCTGATCCTTTTTTCTTAAATATTTAAAAGAAGAAAGAAGGGTAGGGGGAGGAAAACCAAAAGGAAAACCCAAAACAACATCAAAAAAAGCCCACACTATGATGGGTTTGAGAAAATAATCATCTTCTGTGTTTTGCTGTTTAGTTTTTTGAGGGAATTTCACTGCTTTCGGCTATGAGACTTGGAAGCCTTAAGAAGAGTCTTGAGCAGGTTCTGCTTGGGATCTGTTAGTCAGGGAGTTGCAGACTCAACCTGCCACAGTAACAGGCTTGTTGGAAGCTGCACAACAAAGGGGGGACTGTTGGGGAGGATCGTGCACATGGGAGTAGTATAGAGAAGACGTGAAAAAAGTCAAAACAAAAAAATCTGTCTCTGCATTGTAAAAAGAGCATCCCAGTTTTCTGGTCAGATATTATTACTGTCCAATGAGGCCTTTAAAAGATGGCAAATTATGGATAGCATCTCTTTTCATATTCATTCTGCATGTTTGACGAACCTACTTCACTCTTTTCTCATGTTGTTCTGCAGTGCGGGAGATCTGGACCCTTGTACCACGAACCAATATGATTTTTGCAAGAGCCCATTTATTGTTTACATTACACTATTCTTATACATTTCTGCTGCTGTAGTTCACATGATCACGCATGACCTGATTGGGTCTCTATGCTGTCCATACTCTGCATGCACCTTTCAGAGAACCTGATTGATTCTAGTCCAGGATGGTACAGTCCCTCTTTTTATCTACTTTCTTGCCAATTTGTTATTTCTTTTTCCAACAGCTTCTTTCCCAATTTAGAATTGCTTTAGAATTATTTCTGTAGCCTTGATGAATTCTCGACGTCTCTGATAAGGGTAGCTGATCACAACTTGGCTGGAGCGCCCCGACAGAATTTGAGTGCCTTACAACACTGCAGAAGAATGGCAAGGTGATTCACGCTGTCGGTTCTCATTACAGATGTACATCAAAGCAACTCCTTTGTCATAGTCAAGGTGGGGTTTAGGCATATCATTCTTCTCTTGTGCTTGGGAAAATCTGCTTTAAATTTGCTACTCTCCTAGCATGCCCCTCTCCCAATTAAAGGATGGCTCAGCTGGCAGGATGCTGCCAGTCAGCACCCAGAGCCTGCCAGATTGTTTCTGCTTTTCCCCAGCCTTTAGCTGAGGAAGAGGGAAGAGTGCCTGCGAAAGCAGCTATAGGGTTTTATCGGGTTTAACACCATGGTGTGGAACACAGCTTGTGACTGATGTTGCAATGAAATGTATTTGAAAGTCAAACCTTGGTAATTTGGAGTGCCAGGTTTCTCCTGTCACCTCTGGTTGCATTGCTAAGCAAAAATCCCTTGTGTCACCTTGAGAAGAAAAACTAAAAGCAAAATAATAGATTACTGGAGAGGGAATTTTAAAAATAGCTTTCCCTTCCACCTAATCTGTGTCTTTGAATTAAAAATGTAAACATTCTCTCCCTACTATTGTTCTAGCTGACAAAGCTGAACAGCTCTAATCCATAATATCTGTAATATCACATTAATTTATGACTCACATTTCTTGGTTTTCTTCCTTCTTGCAGCCTTCTGGATTATAGGTTGACCTAAAGAAGCAAGGAATAGTCTCAAATAATGGAAAGAAATATCTTTTTGTGTTAATTAGGCACATGATGCGAAATTACCATATATTACATTTATCGACAAGGAGGAAACCATGCAGGTGAAGATTAAACAGGTTGAGTGGTAATTAAGGTGCTCTTCCCTTTTTGATACAGCAACTTTAGTTTTATGGTAGTTAAATTTCATGGAATTTGTTCTTTCTAATCTCCGAAATGGTGTGTTAGGAGGGTTGAGGCTCTCTTGATTTACATGGAATTTATGCAACATTAATAATGTAGTTTTATCCTGTCAGCACTTCAGAGTCTATACTGCTTGGGGCTGAATGTGAAATGTTTTTAAAGAGAATCTGTGACAACTAAAATAACAGCTCATATTGATTATACATTATGAAATCAGCACTACATCTGTTACATTCATCCCTGTTTTCCTCTGAGCTTTGGATATAAAAATATCTGTATTTTTATAGTACAAATGTTAACAAAAGGACAACCAGACATTATCAGAAAGAACAGGAAAAGCTGTGTAGACACATATATAAGCTATAAAATTTTCCAATGCACATATCAAACAGATTGCAACAAATTAACGTCTTGGTGAAACTGATGCCATCTTGATTTTTGCCTTTTTTCTTTTATATAGTCTCTGTAATCTTCATACATATACTTGTAGCTCTGTAGTCTTTGTAGTTATTGTGACTTAATTTCAGTATTTTCCTAGGCAGAAAAACAAAATAAATTCCAGGACCCCTGTGCTATCTTGGTTCTGTCGCTGTTGAGATGGACATGGCACTCATGAATAATACTCACCAACTCTGTCAGAAGGTAAAAGGGCACAAAAGACATTTTATTCTACAAAATTTCCATTTACATAGTCTCTTGGCACTCATCATGCTGTGTCCTCATAGGCTTCTACATGAACTCCTCTTATTAGTGGGTTGCAACCACCACCCATAAGAAAACAATTCTAAGCTAAAAACAACATCCCATGGACAGCTGCATGTTTTCTTCTCTTGTTTCTGCTTCTGTTGATGTTAAAGTTCTCACGGGTGCAAGCTTTACTCAAGGACAAAGAGCAATTGTGCTTAAATCAATGTCAGTTTCCACAGCTCCCCCTTCTTGTTTTTCAACTGGAAATGCAGCATTCGCGATCCTCTGCAGGGCCCTTTGCAGAAAGAAGAACAAACACAGCACAAGGAGGAAAATGAGAAGGATAACAATTATAATTAGACCTGCCGTTTTTATGAGGTCTTTGATGCATCTAGTAATTAGCCAGTTACCAAACAGATCTTTAAACCAAGCAGACTCATTTTCTTAATTTTGAAATACCTATTTGCAGTTATTTGATATTAACAAAGACTGACTTAGAGTGCTCAGAAAGATTCATGCAGCACATGCCATCAAATTATTCGCAACCATGTCCCTGTGCCAACAGCAAGAAATTGATGGCTGCTCAATTTTGCAGGGTAGCTTGCCTAATATAATCAACATCAGTTAACAATCCTGATAAAGCAAGTGAAGTGGTATTAGTCTGTTTAGCAAACCAACAATATAGCTTGTCTAACAATCCCAACACTTTTCCAGCCACTACTGCTGGAACAAAAAGAGAAGTTAAAACACAATTCTCCAGTTTCCAAAAATCAGGAGTGTCATCACAGCCTCTTGCAAAAGAATGCAAGGACCGTTTGTCACAAGTTGCATGCATGTGATTTAAAAGCATAGTTAAATTTGGAGAAAGCAGTAAGGCGGCCAATAGGACATGGGTCCACAAACAGCACAAAAACATAGTGCAGGCCACGCATGGTCTTCACAAATTAAAAATATCCCACTAGGTAATTTGCATGGAGAATGGTCTGAAACAGCTTGGTAGTATGTAACACTATCCTGATTTAAAACTATCCACTTGCACCAAGCTGAAGCATTTTGAAAGGCAGGATTTGTGGGTGACGCATCTTGAGCACTGGGACAACATGGTTTCTCCTAGCACCATGTTCATGTGTAATTAAAGAAGACACACTGGAGCCCTTATTGACCCCAAAATATCTATTTCTTGTGGCTCAAGGCTCACAGGGAGTGTGAGTATGATCCCATACCTCAATGTCAGGAAGGCACTTCTTCAAGTCAGTACTACAAGCAGTTTTAGGAGCCTGACCGAAGGTTTCCTGAACTATTAAAAAAGGTTTGATCAGTACTCCAAACAAACATGTGTGAAAAGGCTATTGTGGTGTTGCAAGACACATGCACAAAGACAATTGGTTTAGGGCATTGGCAAGGGTTACCCATACATTTTCTTTTGGCATTGGGGGTAACACAGCTAGTCCTTGCTCCATCTCAACCTGAAGCAGGACCATCCAACAGATGGCCCACACTGTTGTCATCTTCAGAAGGTTGCCTGTTGGTCTCATGACATTTTTGATGTTGCAAATCAGGGCGAACACACCTTGCTGGTGTCCACCACTCATGGCAATCTGGAAACACAAGCATACCCATGCCCCCAAGTGATGAGGTCCCACAGACCTTCCCACTTTTTAGTGAGTAAATTTTGTATCCATACTTTTGCTCGGGGTTGGTGTGTTTCACCTGTAGACTGCAATGAGAAGAAATGGCTCAAAAGAACAGGATTATTAGAATTTGGTGGCACTGTAAGATTATTTATTGTGTATAAGGCTTTTGCAAGTCTGCTCTGTGGGGTTGTTTTTCCAAAACACATTTTAAATAAACATGATCCCATTCAATAATAGCTTGACCAGTAGGAGAATGTGGAATACCAAGCTTGTGCGTCAACCCTATAATTGTGAAAACTGCTTCATCTTCTGTGAGACATAGGTAGGGCGGTTATCAGTTTTCACAGAGGAAGGCACACCTAAAACAGCAAAAGCCAGTCACCAATGAGCAATAGCATCACGACTCTTTTCTCCTGCATGAACAGATGCCCACATAGCAGAAGAGAAGGTATCAACAGAAACATGCACATACTTGAGACAGCCAAATTCAGCAATGTGGGTGACAACTGTCTGCCAAATTTGCAAAGCCTGTAGGCCTCTGGGGTTAACACCTGCTGGTAAAGGTGTGGCGAACCCCTGACAATCAGAACAGGAATTAACAGTGCTGGGAGCCTTGGTAGGCATTAGTAAAAATTGCTTTTGTAAAGTATGAGCACTCTGATGGAAAAAATTGTGCAACGCTTTGGCTTGCACTATTTTATCAGGCTGACGTGCCATCCGCACAGGGTTGGCTAACTTACCAGCTCTGGCATTACCTTCCACTATAAATACTGGTAAACTGGTGTGGCTCCTTATATGCAAAATATAATAAGGATGAGCTCATTTCTGAATCTCACACCACAACTGCTTCAACAATGAAAAAAGAGCAGCATTATTAACTTCTTTTGAAAGTGAACAATCAAGGCATGTTGTAATGTCTGCAACATAAGCAGAATCAGTAACAAGATTCAATGGTACATGAGAGAAATGCTATGGCCACAGCTGTGGAGGCCAGTGGACCTGTGGAACAAGGGACCAAGAGAGTTCATTGGTGGGGCAGTCCCTGAGACTAAAGATCCTCCCCAGGTGATGGAGACAAAAGGGCCTTCCCCCAGGATGCTTCGTTTTTTTATGTTAATGTGTCCCAGTTCTGCCTCCCCAGTTGGCCCATTGGCCTCCCTGCCCCTTGTTGCCTTACACGTCCCTGATCTAGAAGGTTCTCCCTTCCCCGTTCTCCCATTGGCCCTTGCTCCCTCACCACTCCCTCAGAGTTTCCCCATTGGCTCCCATACCCTAGCCCTGCCAGTGTACCACCCTCATGCCCTCAGATCATTGGTGTCTGATGCTCTCCACTGACCCTGTGTATTAACCTGAACCCTCCCATGTTCTTCGTCTTCATCCCTGGACCCTTGCACGTGCATGGCTGGAATAAACCTCCCCCATGGAATTCCATAAGAAGACCCTTCCTGCCTCTCTATCATCAACCTGGTTTCAGAGCTATCCGGTGTGTTTGTGAACATGTGTATGAGTGTGGTGGTCCTGCCGAGTGGCTTCATCAAGGAGACGCTTCTGGAAGATTGCTGCACTGACCATCCACCTGCCACAACAAATGGTGCCCAACCAGAGACCTACACTGCGTGTCCCTGGAAGTATCTCCAATGGCTTTTTGCTGCTGGAAAGTAAGCCACATTTGGCACTGCTACTTCCCCAGAGAGAGCCCTGAGTTTTATCAGGGTGATCCGATAGGCAACCAGCAACCTTCTCGGGAGGAGATCAGTCAAGGTGTCAACGGACCACCCTGAGAATTTTCACTGACCCAGTTTGGTCAGTGTGTATTTCGGGTCACTTTTCTATCATTTTCTGTTCACTTTCCTTTCATCTCAGGTGTTGGGAAGAGCACAGGGATGGGAGCCAAGTTAACCCACCCCCAGCAGGAAGTATTTCTCCAAGCTGAGGGAGCCCTTGTACAGGGAAACTTCCATTTTTCAAGAGGGAATTTAAAATGTTTTGTTCATGGGTTTTTAAGTATTTTCCAAACATTTCGGGAGATTTTGTTCTTACTAAGGATTTTTGGGATGGTGTTGGGACAAAGTTACTTGTTTTACAAGGAAGAACAGATTTATCTGTGGGGAAACTTCATCCTTTTTTTGAGGTAGTTATTAAATGAGGGTGTTGGGGAATGTTTGGGAAACGTTAACCCCCTTTTAAAAACCCCTTCACCGCTGTCCTCTCCCCGTGTCCCTGAACCCTCTTCCCTGCCTCAAGAGAGATCGGGAGACAGATCCTGTCCAAGGACGCAGGGTTGCTACTGTCTCCCTGACATCTCCTGATCTCCTCTGTCCCCTTCCCAGGAAAGCACTGGCCATGCTGTGTTGGGCTCTCCCCTAACCCTCCTGCCTATGCCCACCTACCTGGTTGTGTTACCCCCAGTTACTCCCCAAGATGGCACCAGCATTATGACCAGCCCTGCCATCTTGTTTTCCCCTACTCCAAGTTTTCCCACCCTAAACCATTCCTCACAAAATGGCATCAGCCACGAGACAGCAGCAGCCATTTTGCCAGCTATTCCGGACCGTGTCTCTCACAACCCCCCTCCACCTTTTCCTGTGCATGTCACTGCACCTGGCCCCTCTCCATTCCCAGCTCCTCCCCTGCATCATTGGGTATATCTGCATCGGGACCTCCCCTCTCCATCAGGAATCCCCTTCTGGCTGCAGACTCCGCCTCCTCTCCTTCCTATGTCCCCACCCCTTCCCTTGGTGGCTACACCTCTGGGAACCAATCCACTTCCGGTTCCCATGCTACTGGGACTGGAAGTGGTCATGGTAGCAACTGGAAGGACGCCATCTTGTTGTCCTCTGCCTCGCAACATCAGGCAGCTCTGGTTTGCCGAAAGCCCCTCACCCCAGCCAGACACTCTACCTCCTCTTCAGAAGAGGAGAGTGCTGACTCCCTAGACTCCAATTTGGGGTCTGAGGATTGCTGGGCTATGGTGAGAAAAGGGGCAGCCAGGGACGGCATCTGGGAGCTTGCTGATAAAATCACACCCTATGCAGCCCCAGTTATTTATTAAAAGGGGAGTAATCCCATTTTGAGCCCATCCCTTACGTGCAGCTAAAGGAGCTCTTCAAGGCCGGCAAAAATTATGGCTGAGACTTGCCATACTTTAAGAATTTACTCCAGGTTACTTTCTCCGCTCACACCTTAGTGCCCCATGACATTAAGAACATTATGTCATGCCTCCTCTCTCCTGCAGAATACACGCTCTGAGAGAGGACATGGAAAAAAACAATTAAGGGGGCTTTTACTAATATACAGGGGAGATGATGCTAGGGCTCATTTAACTATCAAGCACCTGAGTGGAGAAGGTAACTTGGAGCACCCCCAAGACCAGGCACAAGGTCTCCCCGAGACTATTCTTAGGGATATTAAAAAAGCAGCAGAGGCAGCCCTGCTTTTGACACCAGATGATGCCACTCCCACCCCGAACGTTTTGGATTTCAGACAAGACATGGAAGAGTATTCATAAAATGTATCGACTACTTAAAGAATTCAGTTGAGAGGCAGGTCAAGAACCCACAGGCCTGGTAAGAAATCTTATGTAGTCTGGCAATGGCCTATTCAAACACAGAGTGTTGAAAGATTTTAAGGGCTCTCCCTCTCAACCCCAAAACAACAACTGACCAAATGATTCAGGCCTGTGCCAAACTAACATCTGCTGAACACACTATGGTGGTCTCAAAGGGGGTGGTAGAAGCTTTGGTGGCATTATGAAAGGTCAAACAAAGATGTTATAATTGTGGGGAGTTTGGACATTTTAATAATGACTGTCAAGAACACCGTGTCATCAAGGACTTTTCTCAACATGTGGGGTGCTCACCTATGGACTGCCCAACTTGCCATCATGACCAGCAGTGGCACCCAGGAAATGGCCAGCATAACACTGGACAGCCCAGCACAATGATATCAAATGCCAAAGCCATCCTGCATTGCACTGCCTGCTGCCCCAGAGTCTTGGATATAATTCCCAACTACACCTAAGCAGAACAGGAGCTCCAAATCTCCGAGGCATTTTCACTGATTAAGGTGAGAACCCAGAAAAAGCTCTTAATTCAACAAGTTGGGCAGAGCCTGATTCATGGCCTTCCAGCATCTGCCAACCAGACTTATCCTCCAGGTGACAATAGCCTTTCCTGTTTTTCCTGATCTGTCAGTAAAATCCGTGAGTCCTTCTAACAACACACAGCTGCTCCTACGTCGCAAGGACGAGCTGGTGGATTTTGCAATTGCAGCAGTTAGTGACTGGGCAAATGATAAGCAATCTATCCTGAAAATTTTTGCAGTGCACTATGTAAAGGAGCACTGTTTGCAAAACTGCATTCTGTGCTAGTTTGGCCAAATTTGGAGGAAAATAACCTCTGATAGAAGGCAGGTTACAACCACCCCTCCCCCACCAGGTTCAGGATAAAAGAAATTTTCTTTGAAGGAAAATGAAAGAGATAAAAAACTATTTATTTAACAAACACACAGGAAAAGGATAATAATGCTAAATAATAAATTCTCTCACTGGGGAGAGAAACCTGGGAAGATTTCAGAGTCCTTCTGTAGGTGTGGTCTCTCTCCTCCTTGGAGCTGGGTTGGTGTGGACCCATCTCCGGGCCTCAGAAGAAAATTCTCCCAGTGTGTTCTGATGTTGTTGAAACAGTCCAGAAGAGAAGAGGGGGGAAAAAAAACCCCAGAAGTCCCAAGAAAATCAAAGTTCAACTCTCTGTCTCCCTCCAGAGAAAAGAGCCAAAAGCCAGCTGAAAGCAAGGGGTGCTTCCTCCACCCTTGCAACTGCAGCAGCTGAATGCAGAGGAGTGTTTATCTGTGTCCTTGAACAACTGCTTTGAAAAGTTTGCTCTTTTTTTCTCTCTCCCCCCTCTCAGGCTCAGTTTAAAGGCACAGAAAGGCATAAAAATTAATTTCTAGGCGTAGACTGTAATAGGGGATACACATCAAAAAGTCGCCCCAAGACACATTCCAAATATTCTTGTTGAATGGGAAGTATGATCTTTACAGAGTCTTTGACCATCAATTGCAGGTATCTCTGCCAACATTTGACAATCAGTTGAGAAATTAGTTTCAGCTGCGTAGGTGCTGTTTTCTTAGGTTGGTGAGGCAAAAAGACCCATTCCAAAATGTGCAAAGGGTCAGGCCATTGATCTTTCCATTGTCCAATGACACCTGTAGGATGGAAATCTGGGGTGACAAGAAACATAATAATATCAATTGTGAGACCCACACTGTAGACCTGACAATTTGAAATAGTTCGTTGAACCTCTTCCAGCACATGTTCTGATTCAGGTATGAACTTCCTCAATGAAGTTAACTCTGGGTCCCCATTAAGGATATTAAACACTGGGGATAATGCACTGCAGTCAACCCTAAATAGGGTCGTAGCCAAGTTATAGTACCCCAAAGTTTTTTCACATCATTCAAAGTCTGAATTGATTTTTCAAATCGAACATTCTGTGCTGTATTATTTGCTCAAATACTTTTACTCCCAGATATATCCAAGGTGGTGGCTGTTGCACCTTTACTGGAGCAATCTGCAAGCCATAATTTTGAAGCACTTTGAGCAAATGTGGTTGGATTTGTAACAAATCCTCTTGGGAGTTGCTACCAGGTTATTGTCCATGTAATAATAACAGTACGCTCCAGGAAGTTATTCCCTAACTGTTGACAAGGCTTGTGCAACATACCATTGGCAAATGGTTGGGCTATATTCATGCCCTGTGACAAGACTTTCCACTGATACCATTTCACAGGTTCAGCAATATTAACAGATGGCACTGTAAATGCAAATTTTGGAATATCCTATGGATGCAGTGGAATGGTGAAAAAAACAGTCTTTCTGATCAACTATTAATGTATCCCATTCAGCGGGTATCATTGTGGGAGATGGCATTCCAGGCTTGTTGGGGTTTGAAAGTTTTCCTTTTCTGTTCTTTTTTTTTCACTTGAGGAATTTTTTCCCCATGTGTGTTGCTGGGGAACAAATGCCTAGGTTCTTAAGAGGACAATGGAAGAGGACCAAGGGGCTGGTCCCTGGCACCTGGGGGATTGGAGCGCGCTCTGGTGGGCTGGGCACTCAGTGAGCTGGGCACTCAGCGTTTTGGCACGAGGAGAGACTGCTGCCATGGTGGTGAGGAGAACTCAATGCTGAGCCTCTGCTTTTTCATCTGTCCTCCTTCTGCGGGAGAAGCCCCGGGATTCCCAAGCCTGCTCTTCCCTGCCGTGCTGGGAGCCGAGCTGCGGCCACCCTGCCTCTGCTGCTGCTTTGAGCCTGTGCTACTCTGTAGCCCCGCACACCCTGCCTGCCGAGACCTCCCGGGATTTCCTGCTGCGGCTCCGGACTCATCTGCCACCCGGAATTTGTGCTTATCCCTGCTGTTCCAGCCTGCTGCTACCGAAAGTCCTGCCGGGCACCGGGACCAGCTGCCCACTGGGGTTCGTGAGGCCTTTGTTCCGTCCCTTCCCGGGACCCCGAGCCGCCATTGCCGCGTGAGGGCCGAGCTCGCTCCGGAGCGCCCCCTGCAGCCGCGCGGGAACCATCGCACCCGCCCTGCTGGCCGGGGCACTGCGGGTGGGGTTCTGTTTGCTGGCACTGCCAGAGTTATTGGTGTCTGCTCGTGTTGTCTTATATACATATATATGTAAAGAACTGTTATTCCTGTTCCTCACATCTTTGCCTGAAAGTCCCTTCATCTCAGAATTACAATAATTTGGAGGGAAGGGGATTGCATTTTCCATTTAAGGGGAGGCTCCTGCCTTCCTTGACTGACACCTGTCTTTCAAACCAAGACATATATATACAACACACATAAAATATTACATTTACAGTTAACACTTAATTTGGCTGAAAGTTTCAAAGCTGACTGGGAAAAGTGGTTGTTATTCTGAGGGTTGTTCATTCTGTGGATAAGAAGTTCAGGTAAGTTTTTAAAGACACTAAAGAGCTGAAATTACTTGTTTTCATTTCTGGATTACCAGAGCAATGGGGAGATAGTGATATCTGCTTTTGTTTTCCCTAATACCTCAGGGAATAATAAACCAGAAACATCAAAAAATGGACAGCTCTTGGTCTTGCATCATGACTAAAAGGGTTAAAAACTATTTCTGCAGCTTTTAAAATAAATGCAGTTATTCAGGAGCGGTCCTAAAGGTCTTTCATCCAACCAGGACTTGTCTTACATGGTTCCGTGCAAGGATTATGTTCATGGGAAAACCCAACCCCAAAAACTGAGGTTCAGCAGGAAAGAGAAATAATAAAATGCTGACCTTCAAGCAGTTCATCCAGCTCTTTGGATCCAGTGGTGATCTGGATGATCTCTGACCATTGCTGGTGGAATTCTGTGGCTGTGGTGAAACTCGTGTGTTGTAAGGCATTCAAATCCTGTTGCGGGCCCCAGCCAAGTTGTCTTTAGCTGGCACTACCTGAGACCTCGGGAATTAGTCAAGGTTGGAGAACTGTGGGCTATTCTAAATCAGGAGAGAAGTGGTCTGAAGAATGAGATAACAAGACAGCAAGAAGGTAAACAAAGAGGGACTGCACCATCTCGGACTTGAACCAATCAGGGTCTCTGAAAGGTGCATGCAAGGCACGTGGACAATGCGAGCGACCCAATCGGGTCATGCGTGATCGCGTGAACTACGGTAGCAGAAGTGTATAAGAAAGGTGTAATGTAAACAATAAACGGCTCTCGCATTAATCAAATTGGTTTGTACTATGAGGGTTCCATGCGTCTGCACCCACGGGAATCAGTTTGGCTGCCTCAGCCTGAGGGAAAACTGAGCATTGTCAGGAGAGTTCATGCCATTCATTAACCCTTCAGTAATTAATATTTCCTGCCTTGTGGAGATACACCTGTATCATTTTATGCAGATTTTACTTTATTGACCTTCCCTGAGCTGGTACCTCTGAACATAATTGAAATTCTCCTATGAGAAAAAGCTCCAATATCCCTTTTGTGTGTTTTATGGAAATATTCTCCTCTTGAACTCATCTCTTCCCTGAGCTTCAGGGACTTGCTGGTCCGGGGGTTTTATCAGGAGAAGCACTGAGTGGGTACGATACCCTGCCTGAGTAACTGTGGAAATGCACACCCTGGAGCAGACAGGCTGGAATATTGTCTGTGCTCTAAATACCACAGCCCCAAGCACCAGCAGTTTGGAGATGCTCTGGATTGCACTTCACAGCCTCAGTCAATCCCACACAGGAAAGCCAAGTGGTTTTTCCTCCTCTGAGAAAGGAAAACATACAACAGCAGGGACTGTCCCAGCTTATCTGGCACTCATGGGCAGCTGTATCACTGAACAGGATCTTCCATTGTGTCTCTCACTGCTACTAGAAAATATTGCAAGCCCTGTTGGTCTGGGGTTTAACAGCTACTTTTGGGTCAGCAAAAAGGCCTCTGGCTGGGACAATTCACTGGGAAAGATCCTGAAATCTGTTTGAAAGTGCTTAAAAACCCAAAAGAAAAGGTGCTGAGTGCACGGAGTTCAAGGTGCTTTGGGCACAGGTTCCCTGAACCACATGGAAATGGTCCCAAGCCTGGCTTTGGGCTGCTCCCCCTGCATATTGCACTCTCCAGAGCAGCCATTCTGTCTGGGAGGGCCAGGGAGAAAGGAAAAGGTATTGGAGGCCCTCTGGGAACCCCAAGCCCCACTTCCAGTGAGCAATGACCCTGTCAGTGCCTGCAGCCCTCACCCTATTTAGTGTCACTCAGTGGGTGGTTCCTGATGTAGCACTTGGGGATGTGAGTCAGGCGTGGCGCTGGCAATGCTGGGGGAGCTGTTGGACCTGATGGTCTCATAGGGTGTCTCCATCCTCAAGGAATCTATGGGATGAACGCAGATTGTCCCAGCTGCACAGGCAGGCACAGAAAGCTTTTACACACAGCATAAATTGACAGAGCACTCCAGGGAATTCTTGAGAGAGTGCAGAGAGCAGGAAAAGTCACAGTCACGGCACTAATGCAGCTTCATGCTTTGCCTATGGGACATGAACACTATTTCATCCCGATCCTGAGAGCTCCAAGGAAAATAACTACTGAGGTGGCACTGAAGATGCCACTGTCTTGACACTCCCAGCCCAGCACCATGGCCCAGCAGGTTCCTGTGGGAATCTGAATTATTTGTGTAGTTCAAAAGCTGCACATCCCTAAAGCATTCCCTTAGGGATATGAAGATTCCCATAGGCATTTTGTACTTCAGTGTGCACTTTCAGCACATTGAGATGGTTTAAATCAGAATGAGCTGCAGTCCATTCGAGCTGAGCACGAGTTGGCAGACAGCACGGCCCTCTGACGGGCACTCTGCCGGTTGCAGAGCCAAGCCGACTGCCCCTGGAAGGTGCTGCAAACACAGGCTGCCAAGAGCATCGGGGGAAAGCTCCGGGCAAGCGTGCCGGTCCTGGCGCAGTTCTCCGTGCGAGACGTAGATGAAAATCTTTTTCGTCTCCATTCTGAGACGAACAAAGAGGGCAGAATATGGCGCTGCATAAGCGCCTAAGAAGCAAAGGGGCACTCACGCACGCCACGACCCAGGCGTGCTTCGGCTGAAGCAGTGCGCTGCAGCTCTTGGCTGCCGGCGCTGCGTTCCGGGCGAGAAGCGGCTGATCATCTGCCTTCCGAGAGAGACCGAAGGTACAGCATGTTTGACTAGGCGAAGAACGAAGCCAGCACAGCAGCAGGGCCGGGTGCGCCTCGTACGGCCTTGCAAGATGAGCGCGGCTGCCACTCTCCTGCCTGCTGAATTCACGTTACAGCCTTGGCAAAGGAGCGAGTTCCAAGGCACTTGCTTGTGCCACTGCCTGTTCCTCTCGCAGTTTGGTGGGGAAGCAATTGCTATTGCCTTCAGTCTCCGAGCTCCGGAGAACAAGTGGTTGCGATGGCAGAGGAGAAGGGAAGCACAGCGGGCACGGCCGAGCTGGATGTTGCTTACGTGCAGAAGGCAAAACTGCAGCCCCATCTGGCTTTACCTTGTCCCGCCTTTCTCCGTGAGAGCAGCTGCCAGAGGCTGGCAGTGGGACCCGCGAAGGTGAAACCAAGGCGGACATCTGTCTTAGAAAAAGGCACAGAGCCACCGTGTGCTCAGCAGAAGCACAGACGTGTTTCGGCTGAAGCAGCGCGCTGCAGCTCTTGGCGGCCGGCACTGTGTTCCGGGCGAGAAGCAGCCAACTGTCTGCCTCCGGGAGATCGAAGGTACGGCGTGTTCGACTAGGGAAAGAACGAAGCCAGCACAGCAGTGGGCTTCGGTGTGCCTCGTACAGGCTGCGAGACCCGCGTGGCTGCCACTCTGGTGCCTGCTGAATTCATGTTACAGCCTTGCAAACGTCCACGGCACTTATGTCTGATTGCTGCCTCCTAGTCATCTTGCAACTCTCTTTCCCTCTTCCACTCTCCACTGCCACCAGCTCCCCTTGGGCAATGAGGGTGTTTCTGGCTGAGCGAGGGCCACACGAAGGTGTAGCAGCTCAAGGTTCCATTTCCTGCGTGCTTCCCGGGATAGGGCTGCTCTGGGCCTTGGCATGGGCAGAGAGTCCCCCTTATCTGCTCGGTGTGACCCTCCTGCCACTGCCTTGCTCAGTTTGATCCAAGTGCCTCCCGTGAGGGACGCCTTCCACACCAATCCTGCTTCTTATTTCTGGGATCCATAGCACTGTTTTTCCTGGATTTTAGCCATGGCTTCCCCTGTGTAAAGGGCTGGGGTTTGCAGGGGGGAGTGTGTTGGGCTTTCCCAGACCATCGTTAGTGGTTTCAGGCCTCCAGGGCTCTTGTGTCTCCCTTTCCCCCACCAGTATCCCTATGTCCTCTCCTTCCCAACATTTGCTGCGCTGACTTCATCCCCCGTCCCTGCCGCTTCTTCCTCTGCAGCGGGGTCTCCTCATGCTCTTTCCCTATCCCAGCATGGGGGGCTGAGCCCACCAGAGCGTGTCCAACTGTTCTAGAGTCCCATTAGGCATCTGCACATCTCTGCACACGTCCATTGGATGCTGCCTTCCCCTCAGAAGGTGTCCTTGTTTAGAACGATGTGTGAAATGAAACCATAGAGATGATTCAAAAAATTGATATTTTATTGAAAGCATTGCCTTACAGTTCTCATAGAGACCTCACAAAATCCAGTTTTCCTTCAGATTCTTGTGGCTTTTTCAGGAAATCATTTTAAATATATTCCTTAATAAATGAACCTAGGGCAAAGCGTTAATTTAGAATCGAGTTGTTACTCTACAGTAATTTTGCTTGTGAGCAGTCATCCAAGTCTCCGACACTGGCAAAAGGCTGATAGTCCAGAAGAAAGCACTGATCTTCCAGTGGGAGAATTTGTACTTCGAGAAATTTTCCCAGAGGAATTACTTCAGCTTATGTTTTCTCCAGCCAAGCAGGCTTTGTTCTCTGGATCTCAGAGAACTCTACCACAACTGTGAATGCTGACAGATTTGCAATTAGTGGTTGCAAGCAGCATTACGTAATGGCCCAGTGCAGGGGTGTAGAATTCAAATCTCCACCAAGCTGATCCACTATCGCACCTTTGGAAATGTAGTATCTGTGTAATAACAACACAGGTCAGGAACAGACATCATAAAATAGCAAAACATGATACTCATGATGACACATCTAAAGGACTAAATGACTCATAATAAAAAATTCACTAGAAAAGCAAATGGACAGAAGTAGTTTTGCAGTAAATTACACTGTTTCACGAAAATGTTGAAGAAAAAATATAGTCTTTAGTGGTGATATCATTTAATTCTTGGAGAGCAGCAAGATACTTTGCAAATCCTAGAACTGAAAGCCATCCTTTGGGCATTTCAAAACTGGCAAGACATGCCACTAAATGTAGTTTCAGATTCCTTTTACATGATAGGCTGCGTACAATGCCTAGAAAGCTCTGATCTAGAAAGATCAAAGATATAGGAACAAACATCTGTACAATCTACTGTCACAACTGCTGCGATTCCTGAACCAACGAACAGGTTCATACTTCATTATGCATGTAGGAAGTTGTCAACATTTACCAGGACTTTCAGAAGGCAACAACAGAGCTGACCAGCTCATAGCCCCAGCGTGGCCTAATGTCAAGCGTGATGCATTTGCTCAAGCAAAAGAATCTCATCAATTTTTTCATCAATCTGCAAAAATGCTAGCTCGCCAGCCTGGCCTTCCTCTCACAGATGCTGTGAGATGATGTGAGAGGCATTGTGAGATCTTGCCCAGATTGTCAACAGCATGGTGTGAGCACAGGAGCAGGAGTCAATCCCAGAGGACTGCAGGCCTTGCAGTTATGGCAGATGGATGTGAAACACATCTCTGACTTTGGGGTACAAAAGTATGTCCACATATGCATTGACACGTATTCCTGTGCCCTTTGGGCTACCCCATTCACAGGTGAAACTGTCAAAAAAACACCTTTATGCAAGCTTTGCAGCATTGGGTGTGCCTGAGACAATTAAAACAGACAATGCACCTGCATATACATCTGCCCGATTTCACTGCTTCTGTAATTTCTGGGGTATCAAACATGACACAGGGATTCCTTATAATCCCACAGGGCAGACCATTATTGAGCGTGCACATCAAATGCTTAAGGGCATGCTGCAAAGACAGAAAGGGGGAATGGTAGGCTGTTCACCTGAGGAAAGAATCGCTAAAGCATTGTTTGTGCTTAACTATTTACGATTGGTAGGTGACAGACTTGAACCTCCCATCAGTGTGCATCATGCCCCCATTCATAGTCCCCTCCTGAACAAGCAACAATCTGAAATTAAAGTTATGTATGAAAATTTGGAGACAGGACAATGGGAAGGGCCAGCCATAGTACAACTAACAGGTAGAGGTTATATGTGTTTACTTACAGATACAGGAGTATGCTGGGTTCCAGCAAAGTGGGTGCGGCCCTATATACAGATCTTGAATCCAGACACTGGAAGAAGAAGCCTAAGCCAGAAAATATCCAGAGGCTGAAACGGAAAGTACAACCTCTAATTGAACAACTAGTCCAAATAACAGGAATACAAATTTATTTCCTGACACCTGATCAATGAATACTTGAGTGGTTATTGAACGAGGCAGATGGTTTTTGGCCTGAGGCCAGTCCACAGTGTTGTGCTCAAATACGACAACCTTGTCCAGTTTGTTATGCTTGTGCACTGTGGTATAAGGTAAGGCGTGGAGGCTGTCAGAAAATATTCTGCCAAAAGGACCTCTGAAGCAAAAACTACTTTTATTGAATGCCATAGTTTTGGGCAAACAGGACCCTTGTACCACAAACCAATATGATTTTTGCAAGAGCCCATTTATTGTTTACATTACACTATTATTCATTTCTGCTGCTGTAGTTCACATGATCACGCATGACCCGATTGGGTCTTTGTGCTGTCCATACTCTGCATGCACCTTTCAGAGAACCTGATTGGTTCTAGTCTCAGATGGTACAGTCCTTCTTTTTATCTGCTTTATTGCAATCTTGTTATTTCATTTTCCAACAGCTTCTTTCCCATATTAGAATTGCTTATATTTCTGTGGCCTCAATGAATTCTTGAGGTCTCTGATAGTGACAGCTGAAGATAACTTGGCTGGGGCCTGTAACAGGATTTGAATGCCTCACAACACCTAGTGTTGATAGACAAGCTAATCCATTGATAGATTTGCATAAGTGGCTTGGTCTTGCTGCAGGTGAGACGCTACCATTGAGCCTTAATTTATTGTTTGAAAACCAAGAAAATAAGTTGCTTGCATTTAGCGTTTGGGCTTTACAACAAAAAAATTGTTTGATTACATGCATGTAACACTACAGTAATTTTGCAGCAGGA
>VXAC01000102.1:0-41375 GCA_013399225.1 Rhipidura dahli
ATATATATATCTAAAAAAAAAAAGGTTCCAAATTAAGCAAATGCCTGTGCTGATAAGCTCAGCCCAGAGATGCATGATGGTTCCAATTCAGATCTTTTCTATTGTATTTGACACATAGAGGAAATCAGTTTTACAGATCAGTATTAAATTTATATAAACCCAGCACCAAGCACATGTATTAATTGGAGTTTTTTTAAAGAAAGAAAGCAATTGTTATTGGCTCCCTCTTTCATATTGCATCTTTTGAATGAGTAGAACAAAGCTATAAAGATAGGAATGTATCAATCACCCTGTCTGGCTGTATTTGCCAATTGCTGTTAAGAACAAAAACTATTAATACTAAAACATGGTGCTCAATGAATAAGGTCAAATTCATTCTGCAGCTATAGTGACAATATAATTAATGAGAGATCTGTATATAGCAAGAAGGGAGAATATTGACCCATTAATACACATTTAAAATCAAAGACAATTTATCTCCTGGCAATTCTAGCACGTGTTGAATGTTATGTGATTTTTTTTTTCCCCCTTTAAATGAAGGACAGAAAAGCCATTTAAAAATTAAAAGTGGTTGAATCTATCAGTGATACTTGAAAGTCTGAAACTTGTGCAGCACCATATGTCAAAGCAGAACAGGAAGAGCACAGAGGGGTAATATCTGGAGCAGCTGGAAGGCTACAAAGATCTGTTCAGAATTTCAGGTTGGGTAAGTGCTTTATCCTATGCAGTAAGTATTGTTATTCCCTTGTATGTGTCAACTAAGCATAAATGTAATGCCCAGAGCTGTTCATGAGAATTCAGGAAAAAAACAAGATCTACAATCCACTGTTGTATTCAGTAGAAAACTGCTTTTCTGCACGAGCCAGGGTGGCCTGTGGAACAGAAATAAACTCTTTAACCCATCAGGAGACTCTTTAACCCATCAGGAAACTCTTTAACCCATCAGGAAGGTGCCTCAAAAGCAGAGCCCACAGCAGGACACGAGCACCCCCCACGTAAACCTGGAGTTGCTGTGAGACTTCACAGAGACTGAGGAAAGGAACAAAGCCAAGTGGAGCCCAAAATGATCCCTTTCCACTGTGGGGATGCTCACAGTTTCTGTTGGTGTGGTTCTTCCCCAGGGAAAATATGGCATTTTTGCTGAGCTGAGGTTCCTCTGCCATGCTTGCCACGGCTGCATTTCTGCCTTGCTGGATTTCTCTGTCCTGCAGGTGAAAATATTAACTCTTACAATTAGTTTACTGCTTTGCTTGACATAAATGGTTGGTTTTTACATATTTTATCCTAGTTGACTTTATGTTTTGATGAAGTCTGTGTGACATCTTGCTGCAAGTGACAAGGAAATCCTTTTCTATACAATTTATGAGCTTTCTTCATTAATCATAGAATCCAGTCATTTCATGTCCAGTCATTTCTTGAACACTTCCAGGGGTTCCTAGTGACTCCACTACCTCCCTGCATTATTAAGGTATATTATTTTTCAGCTTTTCTCAAAAAAGTTAATAGACTCATAGCCATGAAATGGCTGTGCCAAATAAAATAGAGCAAAGTCTTCAGAGTTTTTATCATATTGTTCCCTGTGGTAAGTTCAGTAACACTAACAAAATCTCTGTCTGTTTTTAAGATTTGTTATGTACAATCTCTAACTCAAATAACTAAAAATCTTTGCACCAGCAAAAAGAATATCACATAACTAAAATACCTGTAAATACATTCTGCTAAAGCTGTGTTGCCACTCCTAGGGGAAGAATGTTTGTAATTTTCTGATACTGTTTATTGAAATTATTTAAGAAAAATATCAGAGTTTTTTATTGTGATGACATCAATCCTAAAGGTCTCTAAATTCAGTATTTTCAAGAACTCTTCAATCACTGGATGGTTGGGGCTTTTACTATAATATTAATGTAATATTAAATTCAATGTAATATTAAAAATTAGCAACCAGTTTCTCTACTAGGTACGAGAGAAGCCAGAATATTAAGGTGAGAGAAGAAAATAGTTTTGTTTGTTATGGAGCTTTTTGTTGCTGTTTCTGATTGTTACCATGCAATTATCTAATTTGGCTCTCTGGGTTGATCGTTACAGAAAAATAGGTAAGTACTGCAAAAGTTAGATATTTATATATAAAGTATGATTTTTTTAATGGAAAATCTATACTCTTCTGGAACAGATCTGTCTGAAATGAACCAAGATGTATAGTGTGTTGTATGCAGTCTCCCTTCTTAATGCAGGTATAAATTCAAAGTTAAATTGCCATTGTTTTGTCCATGTTTAATTTGTCTTTTTTTTAATTTTGACCAGCCTGCAATTTATAGCAAAATGCAAAGAAAATGTGAATTCCCATTAAAAAAAAACCCAGTGCTGTTTTCAGGTTTGGTGCAGTCAGTGTAATGATAATGAAATATGTTTACCATGTATCCTTAAAAATTATCACTCCTTGGTTTCCATCTTCCTACTGCAACAGTGGCCTTGGAATGGATTCATTTTGTTCCCATACATTAAATTTATTTTTAGTAAGTTTATTATATAGTGCTGACATTTCTGTTGTAGGCAAAATACTTGTGTGACATTTTAAAGCCACATTTTTATTTCCAAACTGAATAATGACCTATAAGGTCTGTGCAAATATTCCAGATCCTTTAAATATTTGTGTTATTTCTAGGAAGAAGCAAAGTTGAAAGCTTTCAGACATGGCTCCAGTCTGGATTTCTCCTCCAAAAGTCTGGCTGAATTAAATATACAGTAGTCTTTGCCCAGTACATTGGGAAGAAATGGTGAGTTCTATACATAAAGCTGTTAGAAAGATCTGCTTCGTGCCACAGCCTGGTTAGGTGGCTGATGTGAGGATGGTGCAGGAAAAGCACTGTCTTATGCTTCTCTTCAGGCATAATTTGTGTAAAAAAATGAGAATATAAAGTCTGCAAATTAAATGGAAATCAAAAATCTAAATTCTTTCCCTGGCTGTGAAAGTTCCTGGCTAAACAAACAGAAGAACTCAGTTTTCTAAAGGGGTCAAGATAATCTCAGATTTAAAATATTATTTTGTTGTGTGCATGAATACATAATCTTATGTCATGTGAGGGAAGATGGGTAAAGCAATATCTGTGTGAGAAACTAAGTCCAGTAATTAGCTTTCTTTCCATTTGGCAACAAATAGCTGTGCAGTAATATCAGAAGAACATTACTGAAACTAATTTTCAGTAATGTGACTCCTTGATATTACAAATGCATGAAACCCATTAAACAAAGTTAATTGAATTTTAAAAGGCCACTTACAGCTCACACATCAGGTAGTTTTCTGTACCACATAATCAGAAATATTTCTTTGTGAGTGAAAAGCAGAACAAAAACAGAGCAACAAAACCAAAACAACTACCCCTCTGCCTAGACTGATTATGTTTTACTCCCAAATATCCTGCACTCGATGTGCTGGCACTTCTGGTTTGAGAAGTCTGTTCCTGACCCCAGTTACACAATGAAGCGGCAGCTCATAAAAGTGGAGGAGAAAAAGATTCCCTTGTCAAATAAGCAGACCTTAAAAAAAAAAAAAAAAAACAAACAAAAAAATCACTGTCTGTGTCATGGCAAGAAGAAATTACAGAGGAATGAAACAAAACCTGATGAAAGAAAGTCAAACTATAACCTCCTCCTGCAGATAGATGTGAAGACAGTCAATATTCCACACTAGAACAGGTGGTTAGTGAGGATTAGGAGCAGCCTTGGAGTTGCTGTTCTACAGAGGGAAAGAATTGAGCAGATATTTGTGCAGAACTGGCATCTACAGAAGAGCCACCCATTTGCAGAGTGCCAGTGAGCATTGAAAAGCTGGTCTGAGTGCTCACCTGGCTCATGGGAGGATCACAGAGCCATGAAACATTCTGAGTTGGAAGGGATGCACAAGGATCATCAAAGTGCAACTCCTGGCCTGTGGACAGCCCCATGAACCCCACAGTCTGCCCTTGTGAGAATAAGGGAAACCTTTCTTGTGCCCTAGGGAAAGGCCATCTCATCACTGCTGTCATTTTTATCAATTCTTCCCCAAGACCTTGGTTCAGCTGTCAGTCGTGCCAGTGGCCTTGGATTGCAGGAGCTGGGTCAGCACTGTCTCAAACCCACATTACCACAACTTAACCCCAATAGTTGTTTTTCAAAGGAAATCCTTCAGGAGCCACAAACCAGTTAAAAATGCAATCACTCTTGGGCTGCAAAGGAGATGAGGAAAAATTAATAATCAAAGCTGCATAATGAGCAGAATGGCAGCTTACTTATGGAGGGTGCATTTTCATCTCCAGCTAGTGAGGAAGAAATGACTTCTGAGCATACAAATGAGGAAAATAAAATACCTCAAGATCTTTGGGAGGAAATTTTGACTTATCAGATAATGAGCTCGCTTTTAGTGATGAGAATGATAATGATTCCATTACTAATACTGATAACAATAACAATGCTGTGCATAAGCTCGGCAACATCAAATGGTTTGCATCTGGTGAAAGAAGAAATTGTTAATATAAAAATAAGAAAGACATGAAAAGCTGCATTTTTTTTCAAAGCAGCATAGACACAAAGCCTAACAGTAACAATAAATTATAGGAAAAAATAGTTGTTATTATTATTTGCAGAAACGAGAATAAAATTTTCAGGTTTAGGAAACTTGAATTCAAGCCCATCCTACTGCCATCCTCGAGACCAAGTGCCATGATAAATATTCAGATCACCAGAAAGATTAGTCAGGGTGCCTGCTTTCAATAGCCTCAACAGTTGGGGCTGTCTGGAGGGGGAAAAGAAAAACAAACAAACAAAACATCCCCAAACTCAGACTAAAGTCCATATTTTTCTAGAGCTGAGAACTTTTTGCTTCTTGAAGATGATCCAGTGAGAGTTATTGAAGCCCAGTTAGACTGAAACGTGACCTACTTTCCCTTGACAGCAACAGAGCTTTCTCATAGGCATCAATAGGTATTGGAATGAAACCAAAATTTTCAAGAAGATTGATAATGACTGAAGTAATTGGGTTAGTTGATTATCAACTATACAACTTAAACTGTTTCCTAAATCACAAACTGCCAGACTGAGCCTCAAGGGAAGGTTCTACAGAGTCAACATGAGAAGTGATGTTGATACAGAGAATATTATCATCTGCTGACATTTACCTTCCATGCCTTTATCTAAAATCATGCCTCTATTAATTCATAATCTATCATAAGTAAAATATACTTCTGAGGAATACTCTAGGTAATAAGCCCTGCATTGTAATTGCCAGCCAAGGTAGTCAAAGCTACAGTTTTAATGAAGTTCCACTTCCCAACTGGAACTCTGCAGGGAGGGAGTCAGTGATTCCAGTGGCCTTTAATGACAGCGTTGATCAGAAAACCCCACTTCATGCCTTGCTTGTAGTTTCTCACCAGTAGCATTCAGAGAGGAGATGAACTGAATTAAACACGGGCTAAAAGAGTGTTAATTCCCTGGAATCTTCAGCTGCTGCCCTCTGTCACCATGGCTGCAAGAATGCCTTGCCCATTATGTGAGTACTGTTCTTCTGATTGAGGGATTTGGTCCTAAGTAAGCAGCTCCCAGGCAAGTCAGGGCTGGCTGGTGAAATAACACAAGTATAGGATAATTTTTTAAATGAAAAAAGCCCAGCCAAACCACAAACCAGGTCAATTCTTTCTAATCTCTCTCCTCGTTAGTTCATCCTGACAGACTGAAAGTAAATTTAACAAAAGAGACCAAGTCATAGCAGAAAAGTGGTACTTTCTCTGCACTGAGTGTTTTCAGCTGCTCTCAAGACATGCTTTGTGTCAATTGTACTTAATATTATACAGCTGTTCTAAGTGGTAGACTATTAAAAACCCTCTGATTTCTCTTTGTTGTAGTTCCAAGATTTCCTGTCCTGAAGGAAATTGGTTTGGATACAAATGTGGAAAAAGTAGTCTAACAGTTCAAAGGATTTTTTCTAGAAAAGTTAGTCACACTTTTGCAGTAGAATTTCCTGTGAGTGGAAATAAAATTCTTCCTTCTTTTAGTTAAAATATTGGATGGATTCATTGTCAACCAGTGGGTGAAGATTAATTGTTACAATAAGCTTGGCTGTCTGGCTCTGAGTGAAGGCTAAATCTCATCCAAGCCTTTTCTTCACAGTCACAGCATCGAGACATTCTCTCATTACATCTCTGCACTTGGGGTTTGGGTTCTGCAGAGAACAACCCCAAGAATTGCTCATGACCCTGTGACTGAGAGAGTTGTCCCAACATTTCTTGGACTCTGTCAGGCTTGGCCCTGTGTAAACCTCCCTGGGGAGCCTGTTCCAGCGCCCAGCCACAGGCTGGGTGAAAAACCTTTTCCTGATATCCAACCTAAACCTTCCCCAACACCACTTCAGGCCATTCCCTCAGTTCCTGTCCCCGGTCACCAGACAGAAGAGATCGGTACCTGCCCCTCCACTTCCCCTCATGAGGAAGCTGCAGACCCCAAAGAGGTCTGACCTCATCACAGGGAAAGTGAGGTGAAAAATTTGTGGGTCAAGATAAAGACAGGGAGATCACTTAACTGTGACTGTTGCACACAGAACAGGCTCAGCTTGAGGAAAATTAATATTTTACCAATTAAAACAGAATTGGATAGTGAGAGACAACGACAAAAATTAAAAGAACACCCTTCTCTCACCCCTTTTTTTTCCCACTCAACTACCACCTCCTATCCTGCCTGTGGATATGGGGAATGGGGACTGAACTCTGACTCACTGAGTGGTCAGTGGGACCAGAGCTTTGAGAAATACACAGTGACCCTTACAGCTGTTGTATTTCACACCTCCTTTCTCTTTCTGTGTCTCCTAAATTAGCTCTAATTTTGATCACAATCCCTTTAGCTGAGAGTGGGTCTTCTAAAGAGCATCTGTATGCATTGATTTCTATACACAGGGGTAAATGATTTTGCCTAATTTGACCTGTAAATGGAGAAAGAAGGGATTGAGCAGTGAATACAGGGACTGTGACTACCTGCAATATATAGGAGAGCTCTTAAAAACCTGCATTGACTAATAGCTTGTATAAATGTAAGCAAGGCAGTACCAAATGCAAATATGATTTATCAATATTAAACTGTGAGATGGATTAGCCATAAGTAATCAATAACAACGAACAATTAGGATACCAGGGTAATTAAGAGAATGTCAGTGGATGGCAAATGGCTCTAAATGCCTCATGAGGTGACTGCAGTGATGAAAATGGTAACGGGCAGCTGTAGCAAACTGCTCAGCATACAGCCAGGGAAATGTGAAAGGTGCAGTCATGCTTATGTCCAGCATTCCCAAATCCTTGGGCTTTCCCAGCCCACTGTGGCCCACCAGGCACTGCTGTGGGTCCTTAGAGTCTGTGCTCACAGCTGGGGGCTCCAAGCTCTCATCACGCTGTTCCTGGAGAAGGTGTTTGCTTCCACAGCAGTGAGGGCTTTTAATGTTTCTCCTGGTCCCAGCTTGGGATTTTTCTGAGTTTTCTTTTTTCCCCTCAGGAGTCCATAAGCTCTGTCCTTCTCTTCTCTGCTTCCTCAGTTTCCCAGGCTAACAGCTCACTGAGTCACTCTCCCAGTACAGAGGTTTCTTTGAGAAACTACTTTCCTGAAACCACCTCCCCCGTTTTCCCATTTCAATATTCCATATTGACATTTGAATTCCATATTCCAAAGGCAATGTTCCCTTCAAATAGTTCCTTTCCCCCTCATTTTGCAGCTGTCCTAGCTATGCTGTTCCTGCATTATTTTTCCTATGTGCTATTTATTGTGTTAAATCAGCCATTTGTTAGTTCAGCAGTTCCGCTGTGGTTTGTAGATATTCCCGGGCCTTAAAATTATGCAAAATCAGCTGTTTGGTTAGTTCCTGTCTCACCACAAGTAATGCCAAATGGATTTTCACAAGGTTGGCAAAAATTACACCAAGGCCCATCTTGTCTTTAATGATCCCCTCTCTGTTAGCCTGGTACAATATTATGTTAAGGTCTATCCAGCTCATTGGCTCCCTTCACCTGAAACAGCAAATTATGAGGGAGTCTATCAGCCTGTCTTGGCTCACTGGTTCCCTTCCCCTGCTATGGAAAAAAAACCCAAAACGATCTGTGTTGTTTTTGGATTTCCCCTTACACTGCCTCCATCGGGAGAGCACTTAAAGAGAATTCAGCGGCAAATTCCCCAATTTAGAAAAATCATTTTAGCCTTATTGATCAACAGAAAATTAGCTGCATAGCTTGAAAATTGTTCTTTATCCTCTCTGATACCATATGTGGGATTTTTTTTTTCCCCCCTGGAAGTACATTGTTTTTCAAATACTTTTTCAAGAAAATGGCAAAAAATAATGCCTGTACCCATAGTTTCTGATTCTATTGCACACAGCACATGGTATTGGATGCTGGCATGGTACAGTGGCATATTTATATGGGAAAACAATTGAAATGTGCTTTATGTTTTAGCTGATAAGGTGTCCTTTTGAGATACTCAGGGGAAAAGAAAGCTATAAAAAAGCTAGATGCCAATTAATCTGCCATTGATAACTTTGAGAACTTTGCAATTTTTGTAAAGAATGTAGCCATTGTTGGACATAGGATACACGTGTAAATTAATTGCTGTTATGGTCTTGTCATTCTTGCCAATGAAATGGTAATCTTAGTATTAAAAAAAAATATGTTATTTGTTTTGAAATACATTTTTATTATATAAACATGCAGGCAAGGCAGCCAAAGTAACTGTACATTTAAGCCGGGTTTAATTTTTTATTAGTCTTTAAAAAGCCCTTGGAATATTTTATGACCATTCAGGAGAAGAGTTTTTCAGAACAAGGCCTAGAGGAAGAGTGGTATATCCTTATTTCCTGTGCACTTTACTATTCTTGTAATGAACCTGTTCTACCAAATCATAAGGACCAAACTGATTTCTATACTTATAGAAATGACAAAAAACTAGTTCATATTTTGCAGTTTGAGATAGTTAACATGCTCAAAATACATTTTATTACAAGGAAAGCATAGCCTGGACAATTTATAGATTAATAACAGCTGAAAAATGTTGGTTATGGTTTAAATAAAGAATGTGTCAGTCCTACTAAGAAGTAGCACACTTTTACTATGAGGTGGGAAATAAGATATTTGTGCAGAAACTGTCTATGTGCACCAAATATTAAATTTTGAAGCATTACTTTATTTTAACATTTTAACAGACCTATTTTAACATTAAGCATAAACTAGGGCAGGTTGTTTCAAGAAATTTATTGTCTACATTGAAAGATACTGGACAATCTAAATCTCCCTTATATGGCTTAGTGATATTCTGTTTCATTTTAGATACCATTTTAAATATCTGGTGAGTCATTTGCAATAAATAAGTGTGTGGGGAGTAAAACCATTCCTGGCTGGTAACTTGGGAGCACTCCATGGATTTTGCCACTGCAGATGTCATTCTGCACTATTCTCTAGTGAAATCTCTGATTCAGAGTTCCCTACCAAAGACTGTATCACTAAATTAAAACCACATGACAACACAATGCCTAAAAATTCTCTGTCACTGCCATTGCTGCAGGATTAAAATGATCAGATTATAAAACATCCAGGTGCTGTGTGGGCTTGTGGGTGATGCTCCTTTATCAGCAGCAGGTAATGCCGCTGGTTTTAGCAGCAGGATTCCTGCAGAAGTTGGTGCATACAGGGATCACTTCTGTTTTCCAAAATTACCTCATGGAAACAGCTCTAAGAGAGACAAAATAAGGTGTTTATGTGCACTGGGTAAAGGGTGGATGTCCTTGCACTTTCTGACTTGTGTCTCATAAGGATGGATTGATGGGGTTTCTTTCTGACAGAACTCACAGCAGCCCAAAACAATCCCAGATGCTCTTGGGATGTTCTCCCTGTGGCAAGCTGGTAGCAGGGATCTGCTGCTTCCCTGGGATGGGGTTTTTGCCTGCAAAGGGCTGCAATCCAGTTCCACAGTTTAGCTGATAAAAACTGAAGAATTACTGCTAATTAGCATTAAACCAGTTCACATACGTAGCTTGTTTTTTTCTAAAAATGTTTTGAAGGATTTGTTGTTCCTTCATCCCTCAGTGAAATGTGTTTGGCAGAGAGACATTTGAACCTGCAGATACACACGTCTATAATCTCTGTGTGTGCCTCTATATATTTATATATTTATGCATATACATGGATATATATATAAACACTTATGTGTAAACATGCACATGCAGTGCTTTTATTTTGTGATTTTTGTTTTCATGAGTAAGGCAGCCCTTAAAAAAGCCTGTGAAACCTTTTGAAGTGTTTTTAGGAAGTTTCCAACCAATTTATTACAGATTCTTTAATAAATTTACATTTTAACATCCCATTAAAGCCTAATTATTTGGAACAACCAAAGAAGAAAACTCAGAATTAAAAACCGAGGGAACATTTAATGCCCTGATATAAAATGTTTTCTATTTTCATATAGCTATTTACAACTGTGTTGTGGCTGAATTAATGAGTTAATTTATTACCTGTATATGAGTATTTATTGTTGGTGTCATTATCATGTGACTGTAATTTTAATTAATTCCTTGACAGCATGTCTGTGATTTCTGTGTGGAACATTAAATGTCAAATTGGTTTTCTTTGTCGCCTCATTTGTAAGTATTAAAGTATTTATGTACAGTACAAAGAAATTAGTAAAAATTACTGTAAGAGATCTCTTGCCTGTGCTGAATGAAAGCAGAGTGCAAAAACCCCATTCTGTTCAGGTGTAGAGTAGTTTGGATTGTTTACAAGTTAGATTGAGCACAGAACATGGGTTCAAATGCAAAAAGATAATAATCCATGCACCATTGCTGCATGTGTGCCCATGTCTGTGTCTATCTAATGGTTTCTGTGTGATTTTTGAAGAGCACATTATAGAAGAATATTCTTTACAGCAATACTGAGGCACAGGCGGGTAACTGCAGTCACCTCAGTGGTGATTAAGTGATTTTTGTATTCTCATTTTATTTATAATTAGATTAGTGAGAATCAGCTCTTCAGCCTGAGTTTATCAAGTCCTCACTTTCTAATTATTTGCAGTATAAAAAGTTAATGGATTCTCAAAACCTGAGCACATCAATCAGATTTTTTTTTTTTAATATGAAGTATGTATTCTGGCAGCAGAGGAATTTCCATGTAGCTGGAGAATTACTGGACAAGCCCTGAAAGTCCAGGTACTGCCCCATGCCTTCCCAGCAGCAACAGGAGTGGTGGTAATAGTGGTGATATGGCCCTGAAGGTCTGGTTTTCCTCTTAACCTCACACTAATTTTCACTGCATAACTGGTTAGCCAGTTTTATGTCAAAGTTCCATGACTGAACATAAGAACTAAGACAAGTGTGGCATGCAAGATGAATGTTTTCTGAAAAAAAACCAAAAACTATTATACTTATAGGGTTTAGGCAAAACTTTTGCTTTTTTCAATTTTGCAATTGAATTTCCCATTCCACAGGCAAGTCTTGAAACGACTGGCTGCTGAAATTTTGCAAACCTGCTAAAGCTGTGAGTTGTTACTACAGTATGTTGGCACCCTGTAATAATTGTGAAGCCCCTTCCAGTTTTTATATGGGCCCAGAATAGAACTTTACAGCCAAAGCTGTTAAATATACTGAAGATATTTTAGCAGAACTCACTTTTTGAGGTTGTTGAAGGCATGGATACAAACCTCAAGGACAAAACTAAATTCAGTTTTTAGATGCAAGTATTTGGTAGTGAAGTAGAATAGGAAACTTCTAATTTTTATTCAGAGTGGTCTTCCTTATTTGATTGATTATTCTAACTATATAGATTTTTTATTATCCTATTAGAATATTGTACTCCTACCAGCAGTTGAAATTTAAAATAATAGATATAAAATACAGGTTGAGGAAGACCATTAAATTAACACAAAAAACTGAAAACATAGATCCTAAGAAATCTAACCATAATTTTATGTTGATGAGGTAGGCTGAATATATCTTTTTGTGTTTCGAATTTTAAACCTTAACATAATTAAAATAGGCTAAATCTTTTAATCTCTTACATCTACTTTTTATTTACACCTATATTGATAAACAATGCAGGAGATGCCAATGGCTTTATACAATGCTGATTGCAGAAGAAAACCTGATTTCTCACAGCAGAAAAATCCACCCACATGGAATTTTTTGAGTGGTCCAGATGAGTATCTTCTGTATTAATGAGGCTTATATGCATGGTAAACATGCTTATTTTGTGTTTTCCTGCTTTGGTGTCAGCTCAGCCTTTCATTTGCAGATTAAACAGGCAACAGAACATGGGGGTTTTTTGTATAAACCTTTTTTGTTTTAGTTAGAGTATTTTTTTTTGATCCAAGAGCATTACAGATCAAGATGCTGATCTTTTATGAAGTCACCATACTGATGTTTGTATCATAATACAGTACATGGCTAAAAAGAGGCCAGTGTTAAAGGGAATAATAAGAAATTTCCTTAGGTTCAGGTATCTTCTAAGATTAATGCAGTAGTATAATGAACAGAAGAATAATGATGGATTAATGCAGACCTAAATGAAGGGTGTTGAGTCCACAAGGTTGTCATGCAGCTACTGCAAGAGCTGATTCCAGTGTAACCACACACAGAAGCATTTATTTCATGTTTCAAAACTTTTTTTTTTTTTTAAATCTGAGCCACATCTTTCTCAGGACTTGTTCATGAAGTGTCAAGTTTGATCTACATGGGTATATAAATCCTCACATTTCAGCTTCCATAAATTAAGACTGGTTTGACCTGGAGCACAACATTATGGCAGTAGTTAGTTCCCCTCCAGAGCAGGGAACCATTGTTCCGTGCACAGGACCTGCAGATGAAAGACACATCTGCCCTAAAGAGTTTCCAGTCTAAATAGACCTGGCAAATAATAGGAGGAAAGAGCTGTTATTCATACTCTTTTCTTATACCTGAAAACTGATTCACAGAAGGTGTTATGAAAAACCCATAAAAGTCAGGAAAAGGCTCCCAGTGCCTTCAGTGGATCTGTGATGTTCTATCAGCCCAGCACTTAGGGACATGCTTAAGTGATTGTCTCACTCTAAGGCCAATTCCTCACAAGGTTTGCAGAATAGCCTGGAAACTGCATTTCTGGTGCCAGCACTGGATGGATTACCCACAAATGCTGTGATTTTGCCAAATAGTAAATCTATTTATGGAGGCTGTTCAGTCTTTCAGCAGTTAGACAATCCCATAAGTATGGGAACACACACCTTGCATTTCAGCTAAAGGCCCCAGATCTGATTTGTAGCCTATGAAAATCAATTCAGCAGACTTTGCCTGGTGACCCTGGGGAATTTTAATCATTGATACAAGAATTCCAAAACTGATCTGATGTTTAAGAAATAATTTCTTCCCTGCTACCACAGAAAATGCTGGGTTTGTATCATCCTCAGAAACGACTTACTCATTCTCTCTGAGTAACACACAGTAAAGTAGGTCATAATCTGGGGCATCTGAAATATCAGTTGTAGTGAGTCTTGCATGCAGCAGTCAAGAGCAAGTTTCTCCCCACCAGTGCACTCTTCAGATCTCCCTTGCAGGGTTTATATTCAGGCTCCTCACCATTGGCAGTAGGAACTCAGCCTGTGCTGGGGTGCAGATTGTGCAAGGAAGGAAATGGAAAATCATCTGTGGAGTGGGGAAGAAACACTAATACAAAATGAGGTGGTAGCAAGCCATTAAGGAGAGGCTGGCTTGTTCCAGCATACTAGAACATCAAATTCGTGTTCTGTTATGGTGGTATTTATTATAATCACCAAACATTATTAATTATGCAAGGAGACAGATCTCATGCCATGCATAATCTCTCTCTCACACACACAGAGAACATCCTCCTTGTCCCAGAATGTCTATCACCTCATATTTTCATTTGTCCAAAGGAGAATGGTCTGAAGTAGAAAAGTGTATTTCCGAGGCACCAGAAAAATTTGTGGTTTTGGCTAGAGATACCTCTAGGAATGAGAAAGGAAAGGAAATTGAGGTCAAAATCCCTTGTCATTCTCACAGGGCAAGGGCATAGCTGTTGTTCTGGCAGCCTTGGTGACTGATAAGTGGGAAGAAAAGAGAGAATAACAAAAACCAAGCCAGGGCCATTGGCTCAGATGATTCAGAGCATACTGCTCTGTTAAAAATCATTTCATGAGAAAAAAATGTTGGAAAAACAACGTGGATAATGGATGGGAGAAAAAGTGTTCTTGCTCTTGGTCAACCACAAGAGTTCTCTGATAGCTTCACCACCATAGCTGAGAAGATTTAACATTGAAAACTCTCCTGTCTTTCAAAAATCTTCCATGTCTCCAAAAGATGTATTGTGCAGGGGAAAAATTAATTTAATACAAACTCTTCACTAAAGTTAATAGCAAATATTTAACTACCCATGCGAGGCAGGAATTGCAAGTTTAGGACTATATCTCTGGACTGTATTTTAGGATTATATCTTTTGTGTTAGGTCACAAGTGACACCAAACTTGAGTGCTCTGCAGCTGTGAGTGCAGTCAGAGCTGCAAAGTGTAAGGACAGCTGGTTGCATTAGAGATGTAACCTCAGCCAGGACTTGGAATAGAATAGGGCTATTGAGGATTTTTGGAACTCTTGGGGTTGAAGGACTGTTGGGATTGTGAGGACTGTTGGGATTGAAATGGATCCTTACTATTATTATAATGTTAAACGTTTTTGTTAAATGTCCAGAGCAAAGAATGTCTCCTTGGGTGTCCAGCAAATCTTTAAGAAAAGACTCATCTTGCACGTGACACTCAAGAGTGAACACTATAAATTTAATTTACATGAAAAAATGATTTTGTTATTGGAGGCAAACCAGTGGCAATGCATGGGTAAGCCTTTTTCAGTTTTACAGCAGGTAAATAAGAGCCTTCAATGCTCTTGTTTTGAAAGAAACCTTCCTGGGCTTCATTTTTTACGTAATGGGAATCTGCCAGTTTTATCTCCATTTGTACTGGGTATTTCTCCATGCCCTGATCACTGTAGTTGGTCAGAACACCTGCAGCCAAAAGCTCTGTTAACTTGACTTGGCAACTGTGGTTGCATGTTTCTCTGCCTCTGGCATGGTTGTTCATTGTGCTGTGTCTTTGAAGTTAACTTAGGCTTGCTATTAAAAGTACATGTGATTTTCCCTTTCCCAAATGCTTTATTTTCTCACTGACTGACATAAATCTCCCTTCATTGTCAATGTTCATTAAAAATCCTTGTCTCTTATTCTGGACTTGGATAAACATTAGTGAGTTCCAGGTTCTTTTGCTTACCTGCAGTTTAAGCAATTCTCAAGACATCCCACAATGTTCAGTGGCAATGAAGAGCATTTTGTCTCTCCCTCTCTGAGGAAAAGCTGGATAAAAGTCCCATGAACTTGTCTGATTTTTATGGGTGCTGCTGCTAATTAAGGAACCACTGCTGAGTTTGAACAGAAAATGCCTCAGTTCTTACCTGCTGTATCTGGTGGGATGCAATCTCTGGGGCCCAGGAGAAAGGTCCTAAAAGGTTTGAATATTACTCAATAGAGAGTCTCCAAAACTACCTGAGCATATCTGCATTGCAAATAGCCATTGATAATCATTTGTGTTAATCAAGTGGAATATTTGGCTGCTAAAGAAAATGCAGCAGAGGTTGAAAACTTGGAATCCTACCAGTTTAGAGACTATCCCTGCTGTCTACAGGGGGAAAAGCCATCTGTAAAGATGGAAAAAAAAACCCCAACTTTCTATTGACATTAGATTAGTAAGATCTGGAAAATAAAGGCTGACATTTCTGGATATTAGGCTGATTTAGAGGAGAGTTTGTATTTCCCCCTGAGGGGTTCTGGTATCAAATAAGCCCTGTGGTGCACCAGGCGATCCGCAGGGGTGGGGATGCAGCTCTCGAGGGAGGTCCCCGCTGTGCGGCTTCTCCCGGGAGGCTGCGCAGCCCCTGGGCTGGGGAAGGCTCGGCCAGGAGTGAGCAATAATCAACAGTGCCATCTTGTGAGCAAAGCCCACCCCTGCACATCCCCGCGGGAATTCCAGGCAGCCATGAAACACACATTCCTGTGCTGCTGCCTTTCAGGAGTAGGCAGGTCTTTCTGAGCAGCTACCTGTTCTAAACGCCAGGGTCATGGATTGTCGCCTTGCACGAGCAGATTCCCGTGCTGGTCATACCCCCAGATCTTGCAGGCAGGATGGTCTGGTGGTTTATCCTCTAAATGAATACCTGCTATCAAGTGCAGTAGTGCACAGCAGCATCTCTACCTCCTTGCATCCCCTGTGACCTTTCTTCTTTGCTTTCTTTTTGTCATTCAACAAAGTAAGAGCATGCAAATCCACCATGAAAGGCATTTTAGCAAATAATAGTCAATCCTACTTTATAAAGAATGATTTATGATATTATTTCTGTTACTCGTTACTGGCTCCATTCCTTGAGATGATGAAGGACCTATCTTTATTAACCTCAGCTAGCTGAAAACATCTCATCTAGGAGGTTTTTTTTGAGAAATGCATCTCAGTAGCTCATGATGGAAGGCATCTGTGCTGACCCATCAGCGCTGCTATGACTTTCAATATATTATACTTAATAACAGATAAACATCCTTAGCCAGAAACAGAATCCTGCTCTGCAGCTTGATTACATCTGCAAAGAACAGTGATTGCCCTGACTATTTGAATACAAAAACAGTGAGTGATGGCAAGCAAACACAATCTGTTTAAAGCCCTACTGATTAAATACTTTCAATGCTCAAACCAAGGGTTTGTCATTATTCCAAGGTGGTGTGTGCTCCCCCCATTGAATGTAGCAGTTGTCCCTAACCTGGGTGGGGAGACAGTGAATAGAGGGGCAGTTTTCCCTGGAACATGAAGCTGAACTCTGCAAAGTAAAAGTGAGGCAAAATGGCCCCACAAAAGATTGCTGGAACAATGTAGTCAGGAGGAACAGCCGCTGTGGATTTCTTCATGCCAAGGCTGGATGCTGCCTGGAAGATAATGTTTGGACAAATGTAACTATTGTGCTCAAGCAGAATGATTGTAAGTAAAGAACCATCATGATGCATTGCAGTTATTTGCTTTTAAACCAACTTTAAATGACTAATTGATACTACCAAATTTATTTTTAGGGAAAAATCCTTAATCGTGAACAAAGGTATTATAAAACTTAGTAAAAGAATGAAGCCTTTGATGACAGATTTTTTTAATCTTTGTTGCGTTAGTAGCCTCTGTGTTTTGAGGGCCTCTGTGAGTCTCACTGATATTGATTTTATGCTCTGGGTCTGCAACAGGTCAGATGAGATGGATCTCTGGTAGGTATCACCTGGGAGGCCACAGCTTGTACAGTGAAGGTAGCAGCGTTCAACTTCAAAGGCTTGCTGGAATTTTAATGTATAAATATTACAATAACAGATTTTTGTGGGATAGCCAGAGTCTTCTTCCTTTCAAAGCCCATTAATTTAAAGGAAAATAGTAATGAAAAAAAAAAACCAAACCAAACCAAAACCAAAAAAACCTAACCCAAATCCAACCAAACCAAAAGAATTTATTCAGTTATTTCAGATGTCTTCACCATTTTTCTTGAGGATATTGTTATGGTATTGTTGTGTTCTGACATAGAAGGCAAAGAATTTTCTCTGTTAGTGCTTAATTGATTTATATATAAACACATACATATCATGTATATATTGCTGATGCAATACCCAAAGGGAGAGAAAGTAGCAAAACAGACATTTTGGTGTGTTTGTTGTCAGGAAATGTCATGATTCATCTTTCATGAGCATCTGCAAATATGCATCTGCCAAATCTATTTTACTAAAAGCTTGTTCTCAGCCAAACATATTCTCACCCCAAGAGTAGAACATTTTTGATTGACAAGTAGAAAAGGATTAATGATTACTTGAATGTCTCTACAGATTCCCACACTCCCATTTTCTGCTGCACAACAGGAACAAGGACCATGATTCACTCTCACTGTCACATGGTAAGAATAACTTGATGGTTTTTCCAGTTCTGTGCACATCCTTTTGCAGTGACACAGGGGGAACAAGCAAAGCCTTACAGGATGAGTAGGGCCCACCCTCAGTGGTTAGCTTTGCTTAAAAATGTCCTTGGTTCCTAACTGCTGTTTCCAGAGCATTGCATTCCAATCCACATGAGGAACTACTGATGAAATGAAATTTATGGAAGTTGGTGTCATTCTTGTTTTGCTATTAAGAGGGTCTATGGCAGTCCAACAGATAGAACTCTGGTAATTATCAGAGCTCATCAGGCCACACAGATTCCTGTCTTTCTCTGACTTCATTCAGCTCTTGCTCTCACACCTAGAGAACAAAATTTCCCTTACAGATGTGCAATGAAACTATAACCAATGTTTTAATAGGCTGAACACAAAAATTGCACTGGGACATTAAACTAAAGTTTGATATCTTCTAACAAGGATTTACTTTGCTATTCTGTGACTGCCCTTCATTTGGAGACTAAATATTGCAGAGCACATGAAGTTGCTATTGAGCTTCCTGACAGTTCTGAGCCATAGTCTGTTGGTTTTCATTAGGAGCAGGGGAGAGAAGGGAGAGGAACTGTTTTTATTTATTTTGGCAAATGGAGTTGCCAACATCTTCTGAAACCAGCAGAGAGTAAGCCCAAACTGGACACATTAAACCTCATTTAAGATTATGGAAATTACTTTTGTCCCATGATTAGGATTAAAGCTCAGGTATTTTAACATGCAGTGTTCCTCTCTAATCTTAAACCCTGGGTCATTTCAATATAGAAAGGAAACCATTCCCTCCAGATTGCAACTGAATGTGGATAACATGTCGTCATGGTTTGCCATAAGGATTATTTTTGGGTACTGTAAATGATAAAGTACAGAAAGATCACCAATGATTTCCAAGTATCATTTTGTAGCATGAGAAATTAGACCAAAAAAAAAAAAAAGGGGCTGTGTTCCAACAGTATTTGCTGACTTTTCCTTCTTCATCCTTAGTGGTAAACTGACAGCATCTCATTAGTTTATATTGTGTTTCCTTCCTTGACAGCTCCATTTCTAACTTAATCTGGCTTTTTGCCAGAGGAAAAAAAAAAAAAACCTTGATTAACCTCATCTTGTTTAATGTTTAATTGTATTTTTCTCTTCTCTCTAAAAGTAGCAAACCTATCAGTAAAATGCTTTGATGTGTGTAAATTCCCTGTTGCTGTCCACAAAAGCTATATAGAAGGATTGTCCCCTCTTTACTTTTTTTAAATTTTTGGTTCTCTTCATTGACATAGACCAAAAAAAAAAAAAATATTCAGAACAGGAAAACAACAACAGAACTTTTTGTGGTTCATTTCGTTTCTAATGTGAGCTGAATTTCTGAGTGTGCTTTCTGTGCTGGAAATGCAAATACCTGTTTTGGCTAACTCCCTCCCCATCCTACTGCCCACCCCTCTGGGGTGCAGATTTGAGACATGGTCTCCTGTATATAGAGGATAAGTGAGTTAATAAAAAAATAAAGTACATAGGAGGCCAGAGTAAATGGAGCATATAATTTTTTCATGAACTGGTCTCTTAAGTTTCATTTTGCAAGGCAGCATGATTTTCTACATATTTATGAAAATATGAAAGAGTGAACTCGATGCTTAATGTGAAATCTACTTAGCAATTTTAAGTAAGGCTGTATCGTGCTTTCCCTGTCAGAAACCCTGGATCTTCTGCAGGCACTGCCACAAATGATAGCAAGATCTGTTACCAGTTTCTGTAATACTGCAAAGCTCCCTCCAGAACTCTGTGTCTTACAGAACAAATCTCTGTGCCAGTCTGTGCTGTTTGGTAACATGCAAGCAAAAACACTCTCAAACTGTTTCTCAGGGATGGAATGTGTTGCTTCAAGCGTGGAAGTTGCTTAAGATTTGTATCATTGTCTACCTATAAAATAAAGTGCAACTCTTAAGAGAGATGGGTGAATATAAACTTTTGAAGAAGTTATGAGATAGACGTGTTTTTTTTTTTTTTTCCTAGCATCCAAATGGTGTTTTCAATCTTGAAAGCTCTAAAGCAGTTTATAAAGATAATTAGGCATAAATGTCCCCATTTCACAGCTGTGCAAACAGAGGGAAACAGTTCTGTAACCTACTTCCCAAAATCTTACAGAGGTAAGCAAATCTTGAGCCACCAGATTGCAAGCACTGGTTCGTTAACATTGCTTTTGTGTGCCTGCTTCTTTGTAGCTAAATTAATTAATATTGATATATCAAAGCACCAAAAGTAGACCTAGATCTCACTTTTGTGTAATGTTACATTTCTTTGATAAGACATCAGCTTCAGAACAGTTCAATGCATTTCAGTTCTCTGCCTCACTGCAGCCTTTGAGGGCCACTAAAATTTCCAGTTTGATGTCGAGGAAGTTGTAGAGCAAGAGGTCCCTGCCTGCAGCACTGTGAGAGCAAAGAGCAGCACGCTCAGGAATGGTGCAAGGAGCCACCCAGGGGCTGCCCCAAAGTTGCAGGGCACTCAGGAAAGGTGCCTGCACACAGACAGGCTTTGCAGTTTTCAAAGGACACAGCATATAGGCTCCTGCTTTAGCAACATCTCCATGACAACTGCTTTATAATTCATGCCACATAATATATAACTTTACTGTTTAAAAAAAAAAAAAAAGAAAGAAAAGAAAAAAAAGGGCCCTGCCAACATACTAACAAGGCCACATTCTTGAAAATTAAATGAACCTGAAAGATTTTTTAGCAATCAATTAACCATTAAATAAAGCTTAAGGGACATTAGACACAGTATTTATACCTTTGATGTGATCATGAAATCTCATTCTTTGCTTCTCCACCATTCTCACCATTTCAAATCCCCATAATTGATACTGATGCAACGTTTCAGTCAATAGCTATAAAAGGGAATGAGGAGCACAAAATGGCTCTATGGCATTTAATGAGTAAATATAATCCCACTGGGCTTCGTATTTCAGAAATTTTGCTAATCAGTCTTGTTTTAACTGAAAGAGTTGAGTTGTTTGAGGCACAGCAACAGGTTTGGGGATTGGCAAACAATAGAATGATAGCAAAGATAATAGAAAAAATGTGTTCTAATGCGGTGCAGAGAATTAAAACCATTAAAATGCCTTTCCCAGTTATTGCTTCAATGCCAAGGTAACCAATCAAATAAAACTGCTGCTGTTAAGATTAATAGACATTCTGAAAGGTATGAAATGCAGTGTAAGTTTAGTTCTGTACATTTATCAAGACAACAGAAGCCTTGATGAATCGTGAGAGGGAGAAACAGACACCCAGGTACCAAGGTGTTACTGGCCATATCCTACTTCAGGAGGCAGAAAGAGGAAACAAGGGAAACAGGGAAAGCATGTTATGTTCAGTGGATTTTGAGCATCCTATTAGTTGTTCTGGTTTAATTAACATCTTCTTGTTTTTAACTGGTAATTTTGTTTTAAACATCAAGTGTAGGAAAGGTTGGGACTCAGGCTTTGACTCCTTTCATAGCTTAAAAAGGGGATCTGCCACCATAAGACTGCTCAGTTGTTTTTATGCTGGCTTTTGTATTTGGAATTGTGTGTTATAATGTATAGATTATGCATTGATTTTAGAACTGAGGAACAGAAACTGCACAAGATATCAAAAGGAAGGAATTATCAAATTGCAAATTACTTCTGTTGGGTTATAAAATTCAGTTAAAGAAACACCAATGCAAAGAAACACAATCTGGAGTGAGAAACACAAGTCCAAAATACAAGGACCTCCTCATGAGACAAGTTACTGACTTAAGTTTACAGGTTTTAGCTACCAAAAAGACAAGCTGAATTCCCCAGTGAGACCTAATTCAGAAAAAATTACTTTACAGGCCAAGTGCCAGCAGTTGTGCAGAGCTAATCCCAAAGCAGGGTGTGCTTATATCAGAAACACATGATGGTTTTGACTGTTTTCTGACTATCTTTCCTTACTGCCTTTCCTCCAGCAGATGAGAGGAGAATTGAACTAAAACATCCAGCAATGATTCAAAATAGGACTGATGCTTCATCCTTTTCAGCAGGGTTCCAGGTACTATTATGAGGTAT
The DNA here is from genome assembly GCA_013399225.1 of Rhipidura dahli. NCBI lineage: Eukaryota > Metazoa > Chordata > Aves > Passeriformes > Rhipiduridae > Rhipidura > Rhipidura dahli. The sequence goes on from VXAC01000102.1 coordinate 22,059, forward strand.
TTATTTTTGAAGTATTATTTTGAGATTTATGTGACTCTGGAGCAGAATTTGCATTGCTTGGTTTACAGAGAGGTGGAATTTTGGTTTGAAAATGGGCTAAATCTGCTGCTCGAGCTTAAGGAATTGAGGCAATTCTTTATTTCCTCTGCTCAGGGGTATATACTAATGTATATTGTGGGGTTTTATTTCTATTGACTGTCATGTTCCTCAGTTACTGGGGCCTGTGCTTCTGCAAAACACTCAGAATTTAACAGCGGGGGAGTGGAAAAAGGGGAACATCTTGTACAGCATAAGGACAGTTTAATTTTCCTCAGCTAAAAATGATAAAAACTCCCAGTGGAGCTGAGCTGCATTTCTCTTTTAAACAACAACAAAAAATAAGCTCTTCTCAGTAGGTTCTACAAGGTCCATAGCCAAACTTTTGTGCTTATTTTTAGCAGCAGGTTGCATTAGAAATACTTAAATAAGGAATGAAGGAGAGAGTTGCACACAAATATTGATGCCAGTGCAATGGCAAAGATGATCAAATACAGTTTTGTTGTTGCCAGTTCCAGTCAGAGTAGCTGGGGGTCTGGGCTGAATGAAGTTGAGCCTTCCACAGATGAACCCTCTCTGTAATAGCACTGAATTAGGGAACCCTTTTCTAGTTTAATTATGTTGACCATTGACAAATATTTCTTTCTTTTCTGACCATGTAATTCCCCTAACCCTGTGTATTTATTCCTTCCCTTCTGTCTGCAATCTATTTAGCCCTGGAATATTTCTTCTCTTGTACATGCAGTACTTGCTCTGTTAATTCTTCCTTTTTTCTCTTTCTTTGAAGACCTACTGCTGTGTTGAACAATCTTCCTACAACCCAGTCCTCAACTCTCATCCTCCTCTCAGACTTCCAGACTGTGCTGCTGAACATGCTGATATTTGGGTCTTGTTCAATGCTAAGAATATCAGTGTTTAATAAATATCAGTATGTGAAATGCACAGTTGCTATAAGAGAAATAAACAGCTCAGGAAAAAATCAAGATACTGCTCCTCTGCAACAGCCACTGGCTGCACTGACTGTGAAATGTGACTGATAACTAAATTGTCAGTTTTGGTGTGTGCTAAAGAAACCAAGCAATGTCACACTCGCAGATGTTTACTTTCCATTATCCTGGTAACCCCCAGTATATATATCCTTGTGGTGCAGTGTAAACTCCTTTCAAGATGACATTTAAGAGGAATTTAATCTGTACAGAGCACTAACAAACTGAAGCACAGCGGATTTATTCATTTAAGAGAATTATTCATTTAATTTTCACCATTTAGTACTTATATTCATTTACCATTCATTTATTCCCTTCATTTTTATTCATTTATTCATTTATCAAATATTCATTTTAATGGTTTTCATTATCACTATAGTAACTGTAGGGACAGATTTGCAATAATTTTATTCCTTAAATAGGTTTATTCTTGGAAAATCTACAAAACAAGGTAAGGCCACTTGATCTGTCAGGTTCATTCCCTTTTCTCAGAAGTGTTTGTCTCTTTACTCCCTTTGTTTCTTTACAGCTGTCCCTAGCTTCTCTTAAATTCCTGTCTATGTTCTATGACACCAGCTTAGTTTGGTGATATTAGACCAAGTGCTTGACTGATGTGAGGTACTGAAATCTGAGTGTGTTATTCAGTGCTTTGGACACAGATTTAGTCTGCTTGTTTCTCCCCCTATTTTTCTTTTCCCAGTATAATGGCCTTTCTTCTAAAATTCACCTCTTATTCTCTTTTAATGCCGGTTCTATTTCTATGTAAATGAGTCCACTGCAAGCCAGGGAACAATGACCTTCTAAGTAACAAGTGTTTTGAACTACAGCAGAAGAAAGTCTAAACCTCTGAAAATATTGGGTTCTGTGTATTAATTTCTATTGGAGCATTGAGAATTCAGGTCTTTGTTGTTTTGTTGGTTTTTTGTTTTTTTTTAATGTGCTTTTTTTTCCTCTAAAGTGAAAACAGTGGATGAGTAATATCTTTCAATTTCACTGAGCATCAGACTGTGCTTTTGATGAAAACAAGGAGTGGATCATCTGATACCTTTCTTATCAGGCCAGTGCTCTTGAGCTGGAATTCTGGTTCTTTTGTTACAGTTCTTTTGTATGGACTGGTGAGTGCTCATGCAGTTGAGTCCTTGAAGTACATTACCAATCACCTAAAAGGATGTCTTCTCATGTGTAGTGAAACTTTTTCTTGGGGAGCAGGATATTCACAGATGGACCCAGGCTTGCTCTTGGTGAAGGATTGTTTGTGGTTTTAAAACTTCCAGCTTCAGTGAGCCCCAATATCCTAGAAAACATCTCTGTGACTACCTTAGTGCTTCCTTGCATCACAGCTTCACACCAGTGGCAGTATCTCATCTTTAGCTAAACCTTTTATTCCTTAATCAGACACTGAATTTGAAACTTGTTCTTTAGGCAACTCTAAAGTCAAGCCATTCCCATCATGTAATCTTTCACAGCATGTCTGTGCTTGGAGTTGTCAGAAACTTTGGTGCTGTGTCAACAACAGAAACACAGCTGAAATACTTCCTGAATTGTTGGTTGTATATATGTTTAACACTTGCAATTTTTTATTATTACTATTTATATCACCAGAATAGGGAAAAAGAAAAAAAAAACCCAACCCTGTGCTTGTAAGAAGCATCATGAACTGGGTATTCCCTACAATTCTATATTAAGTAAACCAACCTGCTTCAGATATTTACATTTACAGTTATCTTTGTTGCCAGAAGAGCTAGAAGGAATTTTCTTTACAATGAGATCTTAAGTTTGTGGAGTGTGTTGTGACTCTGCAGCAAAAACTCTTCATGCCCCAACCTGAGGCTGCAACTCTAATTTTGAGAACCATTGCTCTGGAGGCTTTTTATCAGCTCCAAAAATGCCTTATCTCTGGTTGCTTTTAACTGCATAATAAGAGGTCATTTGAAACAGGTAATATCTTCTTAAGGGTTTATAATCTGAAGTTCACAGTTGTCAATGAACATTCACTGATTTCAGGGACTCTGAATCCAGGTATTAATTCATATTATGTGGTGTTGGCTTAGTAAATTTAGTAGTATTATGATATGAGGAAATGGACTGTCTATTAAAGCTAGGCAGAAATATTCTGGTGGCATTTAGGTTATCAGATAAAGCCTTGGAATTTCTGTGAATATAAATATTTTTCAGCAGTCTGCTTCTTTAATTAACCTCTGCCTGAGAAAGCAATCCTCTTTCCAGCTCACCTGTCCAGCCCCTCCCAGCTCCTGAGAGCTTGCAGCCCTGGAGAGCATGTCTCAGGGCTTTTGGAGGGCTGCAGGTCTATCTGTGGGGTTACAGCCTGCAGGCACCTTGGGTTCTTCCTGAGGCTGATTTCTCTGAGGGTGAACCTGGAAGATTAGGCCCAGACACAGTATAAAACATCAATAATATACATGTCTATTCTTCTTTAAACTTAAAATAATTTTATTCAAAAAATTAGAACTTCCTGAAAAAAAGTTGGGGTTTTTTTAAATCAGTCAATCAAACTTGCTTAAAAAAAAAATCAAAGTGTACATTCAATTAAAGGGAGACATAGTTTGTGCTTTCTTTCATCTCATCTTCTTGTGCAGTGTTTGAATGAGTTTTATATTTGAGAGGGTTTCACTCCCTTCCCCCTCAGCAGAGACTGAAGTCAGTGGGAAGAGATCTGATGTGTGCTTTACCCCTCTGGTGTGTGCATGTATGTTTTTTCATTAAATCTGAACATTAACCTGATGGCCTTTAGGCACAATACTTTCTGGAAAAACTTAGGTGTGCTGATTATTTCTTGCTTTCCAACTCCAGATCCTCTTGCAAACACTACAGGGACCTCATTAAATTCTGCAGCTGTATTACCCTCCTTCTTTATTAACTTCCTTCAAATATCCTGCCGTGGTCTAATGTCTTCTCTTGTCAGCTTCACTCCACTTTATACACCTGAAGGAGACTTTATTGTTCTTATTTCCTTGCTCTGAAAACTTCATTCATAGCCAGTTTTGACTTCTCAGGATATTTTTTTTAGCTCATCCCTCCATTGTATCAGCCTTTGTAGTCCCTTGGTAATGTTCTGTGCTTTTTAGGCATGACATGCATTTTTTAATCATTATTTTAATTTCCTGATTTAAATTTCCTGATTTAAATAGGTCAAGGAGAACAGCAGAAACCTAGATGGTCTTGTAATATTTTCCTTTGTCCTAAAAAAATGGGGAGAACTTACAATAACATGAAAAAATAGTCTCAAAACCTGGAGAAACCTTGGCTTTATTTTTAGGAAGCTGTTAGTCCAGTGAGTAAACAGGTGACTATAAAAGGCAGTCCAACTCACTGGTGTATCCTAAAAACTGGAGCCACAGCCACTCACTGCCTCTTGAGTCTGGCCACAAGGGCTTTGTATCAATTTCCCCCAGCTCCTGCTCCCACTCAGGCTCTTCTGACCTTCCTGGCAAACCCTCGTACTCCAAGGAAGATGGAAGATGCTTTTGTGAGGGAAGTCCACCTTTTATATCCTGTTTTACCCACATATTGGCCTGTCTACGGAGGCAAATTCCATCCTTAATTTTTTCACCAGTTTTTAGAGACTTAGTTTTGCACACTTCACTGACCATTCCTTCTGCACATTATTTCCAATCTCTTATTGCTGGAGATTGAACTTTTTGGGTCCTGTCCCTGCATCACTCTCAGCAATAAATGAACATGTAAGCACGTTTCAGTAAAATTAAGGATACTGGAAAAATTAGTATGAAACTCCTCTTCATGAAAACTTGGAAATTATATAGACAGGAAAATCATTTCAAGAAAGCAATATAGTAAAGGAATGTAACAATTATCTCATGCAGAGACAGCTCAAGTCAGCATTTTAAAGAAGTCTGTGTGTCTGCTTCCAAGTACTTATGATGCTCAGTGCAATCCTTTAAACAAAGTCAACTAGGCAAGAGAAATGCCAAATCAATTACAGTCACTAATGTCTCATACAACTACAGAGCAAAAATATTCTGAGTTGAATGTAGCATTTATTACAAGCAGCAATACATTCATAACCTGATCTCCTCAAATTAAGAAGTCTGGTGAAGTACAAGGGAGAATTTACCACGTGTTAGGACTTTCCAGTACTAGTTCTCCCAAATTTTTCTTTTGGTTCTAGTCTTATGCTTCATTTTTTCATGGTTGCTAATGTTTCTGCCACGCTGAAATGGTACTTGGGTCGTTGTTGTATTTTATGGGAAGTTGCATATTCAGTATATTACTGGTCTAAGAGATCTTTATTCTAATCATTTAAAAACTGTTCCTGTTGATTTCAGAATATTTTTTGAATAAATCAGAATTAATTATGGGATGCAGAACTCAGTTTCTCAAATGATTCATGGGGGTTTATTAGGAAAAAATAGATTAAAACCTGCCGAAATTACTCCTACCTACAGGGATGTTTCACTGTGATTATATTTTCACAGATTGATAAGGAGATCAAAGGAAATGTTTTGCTCTAGGATTTCCTTAGATCAATTCATGGGGCAATTCCAGCTGCCCTGTGTTGTACTTTACCATCACACTATCCTCAGTATTCTGAGACGCAATGATGGTACCAACTCCATGTTCCTCACCTCTGTATCTAAGCTTTAAATGTTAAAACTTGATCCTGTAGTCATGGGATCAATCAAAACCACCTAATTCCAAACTCTTCCCATGGGCAGGGACACCTTCCCCTATCCCAGGTTGCTCCAAGCCCCATCCAACCTGGCCTTGGACACTTCCAGGGATGGGGCAGCCACAGCTCCTCTGGACAGGTTGCACCATTTTAAAAGGCAGAAGATGCATCTTTGTTACGATTTCTATCAGCTGGGTCCTCTGAGAATTTGATTCTCATTCTGGCTGCTTGTGTTGCTTAGTTCTCACTGACCACACGGTGTGCCCCATCCTGGCTGTGTGAGCTCACAGCCAGGCCAAGAGCTGTGCAGGCAGGAAACCTGCAAAACACGCAACACTTTGAATCTCTAGCATGTCCTTGCAGCTGTGTGTTTTATTGTCACAGCACTGCTCATACCAGGAGGTGCTCACATGGAATTCGGGCCCAGCAGCACTGGGGATGCATGGCTTGGAAAGCACTCACAGAAATCAGGTTAAAAAATTGTTTTCTTCAGAGTTGGTTGCTTGCTGGTTGACAGGGAGTAAGCACAAAGGATGAGCACTGCAGATGGCTTCAGGCAAGGGCAGATCTAAAGGAGATGCCAAATCTGGGCCCATCTGGTGTGTCAGCTCCCAGGAAACATGGGTGACATGGAGTGCAGGGCCAAGTCAGTGACACCTACTAAAAACTGCTGCTGCTGCTGCTGAGAAGGGTTTTACTCCATTTGCTACTATATATTCCCATTGTAATTAACTACAGAAAATGAAAAGAACTACTAAACCCACCTCTTAGGGTACAAAATAAAATATTTAAGTCTTTTTCATGGCTGTAAAGAATAAGATTAGAAAGCAGAATTAATGGTTTTTTTTACCAACTCATCTTTACTCTCCCAGGATGCTGGAAAAACACCTGCTGAGTAGCCTAGAACTCCCAAAAGATGTCATATAAAACTGACAGCTTTTCCAGGAAGTTATTTTTCATATAAAAAAAAATTATGTTGTTTATGGAATAGTTGAATATTTTCAGAACTGCTTAATTGCTAAAAAACCCCTAAAAGTGTTGAGGGGGAGGGGAAGATAACATTTTGACACCTTTTCACTAAGCTTGAGCTAGAGCTTCATAATTTGCACATATGATTATTTTGCTGTTTGTTGGTTCTGCTGTACTTTACTTGGGCTTTTCCTGTATAAATAACTCTTGGTAAATGTGCACCACAACATAAGCTTTAGGATGTGTGTTTATTTATAAGCTCTTAGAAGTTATAAAATATACTTTGAGTTACTTCTGTACGTGTTTGTGTGTTTGAACTTTCTCTGCTGTAAGGCTAAAGGTCCGTGGCCCTCTCTCCTCGTGTCCCTGGCATGAAGGTTGGCCCTGTGGTTTGGGTGACCTCAATCTGTCAGCTCCATCTCAGAGAATGTGTGAGAGTGTGTTTAACTCATCCCCTGGCATTGCACAGTGTGGAAGTTGTGGGCTCTCCAACAGCCTGTCAGGAATTCAGCTGATGAGACGTGTGAATCTCAGAGAGAAAGAGAGAAATATTGGGCAAAACATTTTGTGTTTAGTGAGAGGCATTTCCTGACAAAGCTCTGCTGGGTTGAAAATGTTTTCCATTCTAGTTTTGCTTCTCAAAAAACTAAATTTGCAACCAACTGCTGCATAGTAAATTGAAGTAAATTGTAATTTACGTCAGAGCAGGCTGTGACACAGCAGTATCTTTGTTCCCAGGGAACAAAAGAGGTGTGACCAGAGCAGAGGTTTGCTCACATCCCAAGCAAGTAAGGCTGACTTTGTCACTGCTACACCATCAGTGCTGACCAACAGCTTTGCTGAGCTCCAAAATTCTGGCTGTGAAAGAAAGCAAAATCTTAAAACACTCCCAATTACTGTGATTCTTATGCTCATCTTTGTAAGGTATGATTGTCCTGCACTACTGAGTTCTTTTATATGCTAGTTGTCAATACACATTCTCCCCATTATCATGATAGTACTTATCTTCCCTTTTATGCCAATGTAAATAAGTAACAGCGTTTCTGAACTCAAGGAAATTAAACATCTTGTTTTATCAATGTAAGGAAAAAAAAGAAAGAATCAAGCCCCGTATTTGTTTTATTCCCGGCTTTGCTTTCAGCAAAATTTTAGATGCAGTAAATACCATTAAAAAAAAACCAAAACAGAAACAAAACCCCGTGTTCTAACATTTCCAACATACGAGACAGCAGCAAAATATAGATTTCTTAGTTTCTTTGTATCTTAGTGTGTATATAGAATTAGTACAGAGCTCCAGAAAGATAAGAAAGGAAAGAGCCCTACCCAGGGAGCAAGAGCACAGTGCCAGGAAATTGCTGTGCTATTTGCTGTGCCCTATTTTCACAAACAAACAATTTCTGCCACCAAAAAATGCATGAAAGTTCAGAAATTTCAAGAGTCCCTGTTGTGCTGTGAGTTGTTTTTTTCTTCTTCTGTTGTTTTAGGTTCTCTTAGTTTCTCCTAACCTGTGCCGGCATAAATCACTTATTTTCCTAAAGGGGGATTTCATTCTGTGAGAGGAATTTCTTTGAATTTCAACATGACCATACTAAAAGAAGGTGCTGCCTGCTCCCATTTTCAGTTTCTCAAAGGTATAGCTCATCCAGGGAGCAAGATCACTTGTTCTCCAGGCACCCAGAGACAGGGTATTTGGGACAGTTAAAAAACAGAGGTAAACAAAAAACTCTCACCATATTGCAAATGCTCTGTGCCTTAGATTTCTATGTGTAAATGTAGCTTTATATCTTTAATATAAAAATTAATAAATGTCACAATGTAAGGCCAGGCATACAATATATAAATTTAATACCTTCCTATTATAAGATTTCTTGCTTCTGGAAAACATGGATTAGGGGGAAAAATAAAATGGAATTTCAGCCACTGATACCGTGTTTTTCTCCTCCTAGTCACAAGAGTAAATCTAGTTCCCAGAAAGCTCATCACATCTGGCACTGAGCACGTTTCAAGGCTCACAAGTCAAAGACCAGAGTGCAATCTTGCACTGAGATCCATGTACAGAGTACAACTGAGTTTATGGAAAAATTTATAGCAGCTTTAAACTAAGTGCCTCCTTAACAAGTGCTCTGGGGTGCCATTCTCTGTTCTGGAAGTGCAGTCCAAAATCTGACAGGTGTCCAAGGGCTGAGCACAGGGCTGGGTTGGGTTTAGATCCAAGGTTATCCTGAGTGCTGGACCACCACACAATAGATCTGCAATAATTGAACAGTAATTGAAAATCCCTCTCCTCTCCAGCTTCACCCCTCAAAGCAGAACCATAAGAAAATGTTGGGGATGAAATAAGCTCAGTAACCTCTGCTGTCTGTCATCCACAGTAGTGTCTTCACACCTGAGCAGTCATTCCTGCATTGCTGACACACTTGCTTTCCATTTTAGATTTGCTTTAAAAGTAAAATATGATTTATTTATTTATTTATTTATTTTATATGTTGGTCGTTGTAGTAAATTCTGTACTCCTGGATATTGGCTTGTGACTGAAGCAATTCAATCCCTGAATGTCCCCCTTTGGTTCTTGTTTCCACCAAAGGGGAAGATTTCATTATGGCAACATGCCCATGCTGAACTGTGTGTTAACCCAGCTCCTCCTGCCCAGTGTGTTACACTAATAAGGTAGAACTTGCAGTCTCCCAAATCCTTTATCAGGTGACAGCACAAATCCTTTGAAAATCCTTTCCTAGCTTGTGGTGATAGGTTTTGTTTTATGATGAATCCACTCAGGACTTTGCCAATGGCTTTGAGGGGAAGGACAAGGTATGAATACAGAAAAGACTGGAGGTCTTGTGGGGGCATTAATTAGATGGGCCTTTCATAAAATTCAGTGTCAAAGAGGCTCAGTGGAGGGCCAAGGGCTGCTGTCACTGTGTGCAGGTTGGAGATGGCAACTTCAGGGGTAACACACATTCCACCTCTACTGTCGGGACAGGACAGTCCAGAGACTGTGCTGGGAATCAGCTGAAATCAACACAGCTGTGCTGGTATTTACATCTGAAGGTTGTTGTTTATATTAAAATAAAATCTGCTCTTCTTGTCTACAGCATTATTCTTCCCAAATCTCTTTTTTACAAGCTACTAATGGGGAAAAGTCATATTCATTTAGAGAGGAAACTTCCCAATAGAATTCAAAATGTCTGTAAGAACGCCATGTTATCAAAACCACGTTTTCATGTTCTAACCAAGACTTGGCTCAACTTCACCTAGCTGAGGGTCATACTTTTGTTGCTGTTGCCTGGAGACTGGCAATCCCCCAAAAATGTTGTAAATAAATACATAGAAAGGAGTCCAGAATGAGCAAGATTCACAGCTGCTTTTCTCCAGTAGTAAAAACCTTACAACTAAAATATGGTGTACTGATAGTTGCATTTTTGTCTTGTTTTTCTTTAGCAGATCTTTAATAGTTACCACCTAAGTACTCACAGCACAGTAATAGGGTTCAAGACAGATACAGAGAAATACAAGAAAAATGTGTATATTTGTATATGCCTTAAATGAGCTCAAAAATCCCTTTATCATCCTGCTAACGTGCTGGCAAGCCATGTAGGTGGGCCTCAGTACTTAAACAAATTCTTGTATCACAAGATAATTTGATTTCAGAATGAGCAAAAGCCTACACAGACATGCAAATCCTCTGCTATTACAGTGGGGAGATCTAACTATATTTACTTCTTTCCCCAAACTTCACCTTTAAGGAGTTTTCTTGAGCCACAAGTGGAAGGGAAATTAGGAGATGAGCAGTCCTTCACGAGGAATGTTGGTTATTCTTCCTAAAGTTTAGACAGTGGTGTTCACACATGATAAAGTGGGACCACTCCCTGCCTGGGTGCCAAACTGCACCTCTTTCACCAGCTTGCAAGATTACCCCATGATAAACTCTTCATTAATTTACTGTGAGGTCAACTTTCTCCTGTGCCATGGTGGTGGGAATGTTTCAGTTCCTCAGTACACGCTCCAAACTGCATCTTAAATTAACATAAAAATTATCCATTTCCTTCCAACCTTTATACCAGCACATAAATGAAAACAGTATTAAGCAGTTCATTAATGGCTTTTGCTCTTTGCTGTGTGCAGTAATAACCAACTGCTCCACTGGCACAGAAGGAGGGACTTTTGGGGCGTTTTTTGCAAGGGTGTATAGAAGGGTGGGGAATTTTTGTAACTGCTTTCAGCAGAAAAGCAATACTTTTGCAGAAATATTGCATTGCACTGGAAGTATTCTAGAAATAGCCTTATATGACTAAATGTTTTACTGTTTTGTTTTTTTCAGATTAGGAAGATGTTTAGGGCATAAGATGGGAGGAATTTTGATTTTTATGAGGTAGGATCCAAAGAGATTTCGATACCTTATTTGGTCTGAGAACGTTTTTCATTCTTAAATTTTTCACTACCACAATCATAGCTGATTAATAAAACTGGAGCTGCAGAAATAGTAACAATCAGTACCAACAGTGCTGTGCACCCAAGTACATTGCAAACACATTTTATCTTGCCTTTTAGCCATTAAATGGTTCCCTTTCTCAGATAAGCACTGCTAATCTAATGACTTGCTAGATCACACAGTGAATCAGAGGGAGAGCTGTGGAAACAAGTCTAAGGGCATGAAGCTACAAATACTCTTGACTATGAGTAACTTTACTCTTGGGAGTATTTCAATTAACTCCAGGAGGGATTATGTAGGGTAATAAGCTCTGAACTTCATGGAAAGTGTTCTCAGGACTGGTCCCCAAGCATATTCAATTGCAGTCTTCACATAAAATCACATAAATCTGTAGTCAGGGACTTTTAATAAACATATTTTATGCCATAAATTACTTTCTGAGGAGGATTTTTAGAGGTATAATTTTACAGCATTGACCTCCAATAGACTCATAAAATTCTATCATGTTAAATGTATATTTAATGGCTTCAAACATTTTATATTAGTGATCCAGTGGGCCTGGAGGACTTCAGTACTGCAACAACCTATTGCGTCGATGGATATTTAGAGAGGTTTAAAAAATGCAGATTATTGACTTTATTATTGATGCAGAGGAGGCACTATATCTTATCAGGCAATTAAATGCCCTTTCATAAAGGGCTCATTGCATGGAGACTGAATTTATGGAAATGATGAAACTTAATGGCTCCACAGGAATCGTTACATCCGGTCTCAACCTCTTTTTGAGATATTAATATTTATTTTCACATTCATGCTTGTAGTAATGAGAAATTAAGGAATTTTGTAGTTGATTACAAATATAAGTATGTAGATGCAGCGGCTGCTATATTAATTTAAGTAAATCCTAAAGAGAAATGTACTTGCATCATTTCTTCCTGCCTTTAAATGTACACAGTTAAACCAGCCCAATGAAAAGAGATGGCTGTATTTTGATAGCTTTTGTAAATCCAGGATGTGCCAGGTCAAAATTTACAATTTTAATTTTCGTTTCTACATCTGATTTATGAACACTTACCCACACTTCATCCCTTCCTACTGGGCCATAATTTTGCACAGACTATTCTGACATATATTTGATAGTTAATGAAGGATTTTGGATGTATCCACATACACTATGGCATTGAACCTGGAAATTGCTCTGTTGTTTTCTCTTGAGTCCCTCTGTAAATTCAGTCCTAAATTCAGCCTCCCAGTGAGGTCCTCTGCACAAAAAGTTTTTTCAGTTCTAGGTGTGTCCACTGTCCAGACAGGTTCCTAGAGATTTGTTTTTTTTCAAACACCCAGATTTTCAAAGTTATTTGACACAAAGGAGTAGAGAATATGGGAAGTGCACCACAAGAATGCTGGATTTTTGCAGAGTTTTGTTTCCTACTTAGGGTAGCACATCATCCTTCTGGAAATGAAGCTGCACCTGTGTCAAAAATTGCCACACCATTAAAAACCCTTTGTTGGACTCTCAGGTCTGAATCCACCTGAGGAGGTGTCTCTTGGTCATCTATCCTAAATTTAACTGTAGCTCCATTTAGTCTTTGCTCTTTCATCTCTTCTTACTTGGCAAAAGAGGTAAATTCAACAAAAGTCATGTTGCTATAGCCTGTGTAGTCCCTGGGGAGAGAAAATGTTCCAATTGACTATGTAGATGTAGAATTTAAATAAAAATATTTGCTGGTTTTCCTGGATTTATAATCTCACCACTGGCTTTTGCCTCAGTCTGAGACTGGCAAAATGCAACTGCAGGATTTCATTGTGCTGCCAAGAGCACAGTGCTGCCAAAAGCACAGTGCTGCCCCTACTTGAATAAAGTTTTCTTAAATACCCTCCCATTAATAAAGCCAGGTTTACCTGTGTTACAGGTTTACCTGTGCTATGACATTGCCCTGAGTCTTTTGTAACCTTTTAGAATGTCCCCAAGTCTGCTATGCCTGATGTATATGCTGAAACACAGATACCTGTGTACATCTTGGTAGATTTGGGCTAGAACCAGAAAAAATTCACTGAACAGAGACTGTGCTTCATAAAATCGCAATGCTTAAGATCACAGTTAATTTAGGAATTGCTATAGTTTCCATTCAAGTCAAAGATAAGACTTATTCCTAATCTGAAGAATCTTTTCCACTAAAAGGCTTCTTTGAATAGTGTCCTTTGTAGAGTAATAATTAAACCAGAAAATTTTAAGAAGCCTTTTTTTCATAACTTTGACTCACCTTCTTACTGTACCTTCTTATATATGTGAGAGCAATAATGCTATAGCTTAAAGAGGTAATTTCTCTGTTGTTTCTGTGAAGAAGCTTTATAGACTAGTACAAAATGATTTAAGGTCCTTGAAATGTTTGGTTTTTACTCTTTCATTTTCATGTGGTTTTGGGGTTTTTTAATTAAAAAATGCGCCATTTCTATAAAATAAATTCTTTTGTAGAAGGAGACTGTGGAAAAATCCCTGAAGTGCTTCACTTTGAGGAGCTTTGTTCATCAAGGCAGAGGGCTTTGTAAGCCACAAGCATTATAATTACCTGGTTTTGCTCTTTTTTTAAACCAGTGGCAAAACTCTCATAGGCTGCAGAGGCAGCAAGAGAGAAAGGAACTGCTGTGCTTTGGTTTATTGTTCCATTTTCTGATTAACATCTTAAGCTGCATTTTGATCGTGCAGCTTCCACTGTCAGAGAATGCCTGATGGTCTTTTGTTGATCTTCTGAGAGAACAACAGCTCATCTTGATGCTCAGCCAAGGCATCTATCATTTAGCTGTCCCTCTCAGTTACTGTGTGAGAATGCAGCTCAGCCCTGGCTTGGAGTGTCCCCTCTCCATCTGGTGACCTGTCAGAAGAGTTCTTAGACCTCTTTCCTTTCACCACCCAGCAACGAAATTTTTTTTTTTCTGCACAAAATGTGTTTTTAACATTTAATGTTGAGTAAATTTAAGAGGTCAGATTCAAAGTAAGGTTACTATCATTCAAAAAGTTGCTCTGCTGCACCAGATTAGCCACAGTGACTGTCCAGAAGAGGTGTTCTTAGGCTGCAGAAAGTATTGTGTCCTTTAACCATCCCAGAGGTCAATGACAGAAAATAAAAGGTACATCATGTTACCTAACATTTGTTGCAATGAACAAGTATGAACAAGTGCTGAAGTCTAGCTAACATATATCAATTTGACTATGGCATTTAGCCACTTTGGCATTTCTTTCTTTTAATTTTCCTAAACAGATGGTTTTTAATCCCACCATGCAATTTTTTTCTCTCCACTGTTTTGTTGTTTTTTTTTTTTTTTCTTTCTCATCTAGCTTTCATTAGCCTTTGTTTTCCACATATTATTCAGGCAAGTGTGCTGCACACAATCTAGGATTGCAATTAAACAGGACTGGGAGCAGGGTAAATGAATGGCAGACCTGTACTTATGCTTCTGCCAGAGATAATGGTGGATAGGTGCAGGGGCCCATTCTTTCTGCTACATGCTATGACTCTGTTTTGTGCAGGTATTAAACAGAGAGGACCAATATTTCTCTCTCTTTCCTTCCCCTTTCACTTCTGCCTCGTACCTGTGTCACACGACATCCATCAGTCCCACAAAGGCCATGTCACATGCTTAGTTATTGCTGCCAGAAATAATACAAAATCAGGTCTGGCTGACATGTAAAAAGCAGAGCCTTCTTTATGGCGGGCCAATAAAAGTCACCAACAAAAAAAGCCTGTGGATTTTTAATGGAGAAAAAGTGCTATTGAATAGGCATTAATTGAAAATTAGGGCATGGAAGACAGAAAAGAGGTAAGACAAATCAATTGCTGTACCTATAAGCGTGAGTTGACAATAAACCAACAGCAATAGCAGCAAGATACATTGGACCAAAATAATCACAGGTGCAAATGGTGGGAAGTTAGGTGTGAATAAATTAGTTTAACAAGAGTCTACAGAAAAAATCCACAACTGAACACGAGTGCAGTGACTGTACAAAAGTATTGGAACAACTATACAAAAAGAATTTAAGATTTATGCCCTGCCTCTGGTAGGAGATATGATGATTGACTGTGAGCGTAAAGAAACAAAAATCATGGTGGCTCATTCCTTGGGCAGTGCAGGCTCTGTCTCTGTGTTAATTTTGTAATCTTCTGTAGGACTGGGGAGTCTCAGTTCCCTCTTGTGCTAAGCACAGTTGGTGCCCATGCCAGCTCCAGGTTTAGCAGATGGACATGTGTGAGTGAAAGGTGATGCAGAGGGGAAAGGTTGGTCTCAGTCACCTTGCTGCCAGGTGATTTCACTTGTGGTGTGAGTGGGGAGAGTTTACAGAGTAACTCTGTGTTCCAGTTCTCCTTTTTTACAATGATAGCTTATTTTCCTTTGTGTTGAAAGCCCTATTCAGGAACTGTACTTCAGTGTTCTCTTGCCTTAACTCCCTGAAAAGCCCTAAATATTTTGCTTGCTATTCCCAACAAATTAGAGGCAGACATGGGGCAGCTCATGGCTGAACATGAAAGAGGATATTTAGGAAAGAGTTACAAGGTCATTTGCGAAATTTTTGTTGTTTTTCTGTTTTCTGACATATAAAAATTGGCCAGTATTACCCAGATAATGAACAACTTGTGCTCTTCTTGCTTTAAGCACTGCTGCTTATTTAAGCTGCACTGTCTGGTGCTCCAGTGTGTGTGCACCAGGATGCCTTGGAGGGAAGGATGCTGTGCCTTTGTGACTGCTGCAGAGCAGCCAGCATTCAATTCACTTTGGAATTTTTCAGCCTGAAATTACAATCATATTCCTGCTCTCCACTGGCATCAACAAAACCCATTAACTGTAATATCAGGACTGATTTTGTTCTTATTAGGCATTTATTAAGAGTTAAGTACCTTGATAAAGCAGAATATGCTGCAACTTGATGGCAAAAGTGAAGTGTTCTGGAGAGTGCTCCTACCATCCATCCTCCTTCCTGGTGGTGATGAATGTGCACCATGAAGAGATTAGATCATCTGCTTCACTTGAGTAATAAAATGCTCTGTGCACTTTCTCAGTAGTCAGATTGCTGATTCTGATCAAGTGGAGGACTTGGCTGATCTTGGGATTCAGCTGATAAGAAAATGGAAATATTTGAAACGCAGAATTTACTGCCAACTACATAGTTTCATATATTCATCTGTAATGGTTAAAATATTGTATGTTCTTAAATTTATTGCTGCTCTTTACAATAAAGAGCTGTCCCTGCATTTAAATAGTTGAATTGATTTTTTTCCTTTAAATTTCCCGAGGCACAGGAGCTCTTCTATCAGAGTAACTATTCCTGGCTCACACTTCAGGCTAAGGCACAGCCATGGGACAATGCAGTGCCATACTCAGAGCACTGAAACCTACAGATTCCAGCTGATGTATCTGGATAGAATTAACAAATGAAAAAATCACAGATTCAAATTTCGAGTGCATATAAGCAAATATTTTTCTAGAATAGTTAATATGGATTTTTTTCTGATCTGATTCTATTTGAGAATTCAGGTTGAACCCTATTTAATTAAAATCTAACTAATTATGCTGCTTGTTTTGTAGGATGGAATTTACACTCCCGTTTCCCAGAATTCCCAAATTGTTAAATGAATCTGCAATATCATATTCTAGGTGCAGCTTCTTCTCCTTCAGTTGAACCTGTCTTTGTGTAATGGTGTGAGCTGCAGCATCAGAAACTAGGAATCTCATTTTATACCTTGGTAGCAAGGAGTCTTTAGAGCTATTCAGTCTTCCCTCCTCTTTGTGGCTGTCCTGCTTGGTGGAATATCTTCTACAGGAAGAATTGAGACTGACCCCAGCATATCTGCAGTAACTGAGAGATGTAACAGCATAATGGTTAGGGGCATGCACCTACAAAAGAGGTCTTGTGAATTTATATCCTCTCAGGAAATAAATGCTCTCAAAAACTGTTCTGGAATTTATTGTGGGGTTTAGGAAAAAAAAAAAAAGAAAAAGAAAAATAAAAGTAGCCTTAAAAGCCTCAGTTATTTTCAGGTAAAATACAGTCCTAAGGATTAAATACTGCAATTACTACCTATTGTAATGCCCACTAACTTAATACACAAACTAATGTCTTCAGGTTTCTTTCCCCTTTATTCTGTGTGGTTTTGGTATCTAGAATGTAGGAAGCAGCTGGATGCTGAAAGTAGAAGGGAATAAGCCTTTGATTCAATGCAATTTGCACCCATGTGCAATACAGAGCTGTTATTTTAGCATTTTCCTCTTTTAGGTACTTGCTGTGTTGTAAAATAAGCAAAGTCCACAACTCCATGGCTGTCCTTTATTGCCCAGAAGGACACAGAGTGATCAATGTATGGATTAAACAACGCCATCAATTAATCTTTAAGTTTGGAATGACTTGGCAAAGGTTTTCGGTATCATTCAAGACAGAATATGTGGCCCTGCAGTTTTCTTAAAGGAATTCAATGCATTTCTAAACATGAGTGCAGCAATTTGCTAATCCATGCCTGTGCTTTGCTGTAAATACCTGAAAGCTGCATTTCTGAGCTATGGTCAGGTGGCCTGGGTATGATCAGGTGGTGCCAAAGGTGCCAGGTCTGCAATCATTGGGGTTGAGTTAATTCAAGAGGATGCTTGTCTCAATACATTTTAATTAGCACTGGGAAACAAGTATGCAGTAGAGTGCACTGGTAAGATGATAGTGTTGCACAAGTGCATTGTTCTATGATGAAAATAATGTTTTGCTTTATTCTGAAACCTATTTAATAAGACAGTTGGCATGAACTTGGTTTAAAATGGCTACAGAAGTCCTGGAGGCTCTATTCTCCCTAAACCAGTGGAGTTGGGAGAGGAGAAATACAACATAATATGTCAGGGAAATAGCAGGCATCATTTGTCTCTCTTAGCAAGGAGACAAGTTGCTGAGATTTACATTTAAGAATGAGAAACTCCTTTCAAAACTTTTCTTTACAATACTGCAGTTTGGGAAATACATAACAATGAAAGCATGTTTACTTTGTGTGGAATTCATGACATGATGAGGATAATAAGACCCTCCAAGGCAATAATTGCTTCACTGTAGGGTGCTTCTGCATCTCAAATTGCTCAGCATCTGGGTTTTAAATCATTTGTGTTCCTGGTGGGTAAAGCTGCCAGCTAAACAGGCAGGCAGACAAGTAGCATTTTTAAATTTACACAGCATGATCATGGCATGTGTGCATTTAAGGCTGAGCTTATTATCGTCAGGAACTGTTATCTACACCATAGAGACAGACACCAAATAGATTCTGTAAGATACAATCTTAATAAATTCTTTTCATTCACAAAGAAGCCATTTGGCTTATGTTTAGATGGGGTTTGGGTATTTTCAGCAGACTGTCCAGCAGGAAGGCTTTGTCTGCTGAGCTCAGAAAATGTGCAATAAATTCCACAACTTATCTGTGCTGTGCTGAGCAGGTGACTGTCACTAAATGCCACTCTGAAGATCATGTTATAAGCAGGAAGAGGCTTTGCTGTACTCCCAGAGAATTATGATCTTGACATGTAAAGCAGACCTCTGTTTGGAAAGAAGTGAGGTCATTCTGCCTGCAAGAATCACCAAAACTGATCCTGTATTTCATTTTTACTGGCAAGGGTTAGACTCTGGTGACAAATATTCTGCCTTTACCATGAAGGCTCTGGATGGTTATATGCAGAATGTTCTTCCACCCCCTAACCTAAGGAGCACTGAGGGTGTCCTGATGCTTATGGGGAGTAGTTGTTTTGGTTTTGGTTTTTGAAAATCCTTCTTGTGAGAAGAGCACTCTGAGGTGGCTGTTTGGTGGTGGCTGAAGTCCAACTTGAAACAGCAGATCTGCTAAACTATCTGAATTACTGAAGTGTGGGCAGCAGTGAGACTTGCATTATCCGTGCTCTGTCCATCTCAAATGAGGGTTTAACACCTTGTGTTCATGTGTTTATATCACCAACTCCCAATGTTGGTGTTTGGGGAAGGTTTTCAAATCCTGCTCTTGCCTATGTCCATCATGTCCCTGTAATGGGACAGGCTCATTTGCTGCTGTCTGTGCAGGCTGTAGGTCTCAGATGCAATGCCAATCTAACTGTCCTGAAACTGTGGCTCTGGAGAGATCCTGGCAAGGCTGAGACTTGCCTGACATTTCTTTTTGGTTCCAGTGGCAGCTGCTTTGAGTTTTTATTCTATTTTTTTTTTCTTCCTTCTTTTTTTTCTTCCTTTTTTTTTTTCCTCCTTT
>VXAC01000102.1:42686-84281 GCA_013399225.1 Rhipidura dahli
TTTTTTAACCACACAATTCTGGCTCAAAATCTTCTGACAGTTGCACACATGCAGAGTGGTTGGGGATACCCACTCCACAAGGGGCTTTTCCCCTCTGCAGTCAGAGAAAGAGGTTTGCCAAGCAAGCCTGTGCCAGTGCTTGATGTTTTCATGCTTTTCTGTTATCTACAAGGTGGTGTGAATCAGCATTACTTGATGATCTTGAAGGTGTTCATAATGATTGTGATCTGGGGTTTGGCTCTTTGCTGAGAAGCTTCTATTTTTTTTTTTTCCTTTTTTCCATGAAGGGAGATTGAATCACTTGGAAGGTGATTCTGCTCTCTAATGTCATACTTCTCCATGTCAGTAGTCATTCTTGATATGAACTTCTTAGTTTACCTGAAATCATCCTTTTTTATTTTTTATCCTTAATTTTGGGAAAGGGGAGAAGTTAGTCATGAGAAATGAAAATGTTTTGCTTTTATGTTCACTAGATTTCAGAAAAAGATTCATAGTTAGGTCTTGACTCTTCTTGAGGCTGTAGTACCCTCAGTCATCTTCTATACCATTACAAAGTGAACATGATCCTGCCTTTCTTCTTTTCTCATTTGAGAGTGATACAATGAAGTGGAAGGTGTACATGTATCAAACCTTATGACAAAAATACTCCAGTAAAACACAGATTTCCTGAAAAATTCAGCATTTCTATTGTTTTTTGTTGCCTTGTGCTTTGGTAATATTTGGATTCTGGGCAGAATGTAGGTTGCTTGGTAGCTGTGAGATAAGAAGAAAATAATAATTATGCAAATAATAATAATAATGATGATAGTATTAATTTTAATGAAAAGAAGAGAGAGAAATAACCCAGAAATAACTGGGCAATACCCAGCCCAGTCCCAAGCAGCGGTCAGCAGCTTCTGGACAACTGCCCCTTGTTTGTGCACTGGTGTTCTGTGGTGTGGAAGATCCCTTTGGCCAGTTCCAGTCAGCTGTCCCAGCCATGCTCCCAAAAGTCTTCTTGTCCACCTGCTCACTGTCAGGGCATGGGAAACTGCAAGGTCATTCACCTGGGGAAAGCATTTCTGGGAAGAAAATTTACTTTATCCCAGCCACATCTGAACCATGGTTGGAACTCCGCAGCTGGATTGGGCTCCTGGAAACAGCTGTAAAGTGGGGAAAGTGCTCAGATCCTCTCTCTGTGCCAGCCTAGAGCAGAGAAATTTTGTTTGTTTCTGGAGAATGGAGAAGCCTTTCTGATACTTCATGTCCATCAATGTGTTCACCAGGAAAGCAGAAATCAGTGCTGTGGGAGGTATTTTACTTACCCTTTGGCACAAAATGATGACTCTCAGCAAAGGGGACTTTTTTCAGCCAGATCCATTAGGTTACAGACATGTACCTGAAGGCAGAGGAGATTGAGTTCTATAGGGTATATGCTACACAAAAGAGTGCTACAATTTCCACCAGTTTAGGAAAGTGTCTAGAGATTTACTTTATTCTGCTTTTACCCATATAGGTCTAAGGCAATTAATCAATAAGCAAGGAGACAGGGTGGAAACATATGGTCTTTGATATTTAATAAATGGATTAACAGAGTCCACTGCTTAATATTTCAGCCTCTGCCTTAGGAGCATAAATTAATAAGCATTAGGTTCTTTTTAATGAGGAATTTTCCCTTTTAAAACCTGAATGAATTATCAAAAAGAGCTCTGGCAGAATTTCAAAGACATTTTCTGACCTTCTAGTATTCTGGCCTGCATGAATTTTTAACAAGATGCTATATATCTGGAAGGCCTATTAGAATTTGTCTGCGGGAAATCTATCTGCCCTGCAGCCCATCACCCCTTTTTCTTTTTTTCTTTCTTTTTTTTTTCCTTTTTTTTTCTCTTTTGGATAATCAGACAACTGAAACAGAAAAAGTATCTATAACAGCAAAGAAATGTTTAATTTATGCAAATGATGTTTTAAAAAACCTCCTTATTGAAGTTAATAAAACTCCACACATGATTTTTAAATATTAATAGTGGCTGGCAAAAATCCTTTATTTATAGTGCCATTTTCATTTATAATCATTTTTGAACAGTATCAACAATGTAAAGTGTTCCAAGATCTGTTTGAAAATGCATATTTTAAGGTGCATAACATGCATAACTTACAATTAAATGCACATGGCTATGCTTTTCTTGTTTGTTGGTTTCTATCCTAGAAAACTTATAAGAACTCTTTCTGGGATCTAAGACTGCTTGGAAAATAAATGTAATAGACCAAAGCAGATGTTTTAAGTATTTGTAGATTCATTTTCACTATAACAAAGAAAGCTCATTGTCATTCCTTTTTTTTTTTATTTTTAAGGGGTTGTTCTGTGACATTTTGAAAATGCAGAACTTTGTGTTTCATAAAAGGTTTTAGTGATCTATGCAAATTTTTACTGATGATGTTTTGTATTCTAAATGCCACTTCAGAAAAGTACTGCATCTGTTAATGTAAACTGAACTGTTTCACTTCTTGACATCACAAGAAATCATTCTTGGCTGGCCCTACAGATGGGGCACTCTGTGGGTGGGTGATCACTCTGAATTGCTGGAGCAGACTCTGGGCTTCAGTAGCTCACTTCTGACTCCTACTCAGTGCCATGAATTAGACACCTCCTCCTGGAACTACCTGGGGTTTTCACCCTGCCCACCTGGAAGGTGTGGAATAGCAAACACTTGGGAACAACCCTTGCTCCCAGACGTGATTAATATGCTCCATGATCCCCAAGTGGATCAGTGCTCATGTGAACCAGGGGAGAAACAACCATTAGGTTTTAGCAAACAGATTATTAGAAAGTGGTTGTCTTTATCTTGTTAATAATGCCAGGAACCAGTAATAGGATTTCCATGTCACTATTTCTTTTATTCCACTAGTTTCAAGGGAAAGTTCCTGTCTGAGTTAATCCTTTTTCACAGAATACCTTCCCAGGATAAATCCACAGGAACTGTTGCAGTCAGTGGAATTGCACATCAGTTGGACCTGTGCCACTGAGAGTCACTGAACATAAAACTGTGAAATTCAGAGGCTGGTTCACACATTCAAATGCTAACTGGTCTCTTGAGGCTGCAGTTCACTGACATTCCCTGCCCTGGCTCTTGATTAGGGCCACACACGAGTAGAAAATGTTGCTGAAACACATGGCTTAATAAAAGCTGGTTAATTATTTTCTCATATTACTTTGTCAGGACAGCTTAGCTCTGGAACAACTCTGCTGTGGCTGATTTTTAATAGGCAGTAATGACCTGACACAATATCATCTTTCTTTGATAGGGCAAGGGGTAAAGGTTTAAACTGAAGGTGAGTCCATTTAGGTTAGATATAAGAAAGAAGTTTTTTACAATGAGGGTGGTGAAAGAATGCCACAGATTGCCCAAAGAGGTGGTAGATGCCCCATTCCTGGGAACATTCAAGTTCAGGTTGGCCAGGGCTCTGAGATGTCCCTGTTTCTTCCAGGTTGGTTGGACTTGATTTTGAATCATTCTGTCTTCCAGTATTTCTTTGCAAGGAGATGTAGTTTTAAGGATGTATTGATTTAAATGTTGAGAATAAGGCCTGCAACATCTTGGGCTAGTACTCGTCTACTCATGTCAGACACTTGCAAGGACACAAATCCAAGCTGGGTGCATTGATATTATCAGAGGGCAGTCAAGGACTGTATCCCTGTTGTACCTTTCATCTTGTGGCCATTGGTTCTGTCTTTCATCCAACCCAGCACATGCAACAGGCAGCCTTTCTGAGCTCATTGCTACAGGCAGGCAGCCTGACAGCTCCCTCCCAGTTCCCTGGTGGAAGGATGACAGGGAACTGGGATGTCACTCTCCACAAAATGTTTTCCACCAGAGCGACAGGTGATTCCTGGTGTGGGAAAGTGACTCTCGTGGGGGACATTTATGCCATTTTTTGTTGTGAACTCATGGGTGCAAAGAGAAAAAAGCCACTTGGACTGACAGGTGGGAGCTGCACAGTAACAGGGCAGGGAAGCAAGAGAGGATCAGAAGAAAGTCTCAGGCAGGCAGGTAGCAGGAGCTCTGAGGGTGTGTAGTAACACAAAGGGAAGTGTTAGAAGTCTTAGACTTCTTTAGCTAAACCTGAGGTTTTGGTTTTTAAAAACAGAGCATTTGGTCTTTCTTTGCTGAGGCACAATGTAAAATAAGTTGGAAACCACCAATAACACTGAAGTGCTTTGGCACAGGCTCCTCATTCACCATCTGAAGGGTGCATCAGGTTGAACAATGCTTGTACACCAGTGTTTGTTGTACAGGGCTCTTGTACAGCCTCACACTGCCCAGAAAAAGTGGCCAGCAAATCTTTGCAGAACTCATGCCAGAACTGGGACATGCTGTGGTCTGGAGGGGTCATGTGTTCAATGGCAGAGAAGCAAAGGAACAGAGTTTGTTTGGATGACAGTCTCCTCAAAACAGCACACACTGGACTGATGTTGTGCAATTGATTGTTACTGTTGTGAACAATCAGTTCTAGCAATAAAGGTTCCTACAGGCCAACGTTTTTGACTTTTTAATTTCATTTTCAAATGTCCTCACACTGCAGAATTAAAGGATTGGTGTGCATGAAGAGATGAGCATGCTAACAGTAGAACTGAAGGCAGGATCTGTATGTCCTCATTTCCTCTCAGTGAAGTCTGTTAGGGAAAATAATGGTGGGGTTTTGAAAGACACCTGGAGATGTTAATCACCCAAATGCCATCAACAGTGCTTGCAAATTACTTCTACATGCCTCAATTTGGATAAAGGGATTGTCAATATCTACTCAATTAAGCTGGGTCTCCCTGACAGTGCTATTGACCACAAGGGAGGGGAGTGTGCTACATTGATGATAAATGGTGAAATAATTAACAAACTGTTGTACTTCAGTCAAACTATTATATTTCCCCAGAGAGAAAGACGTATGGGACCTTTTGTTATGGAAGTACTTTTTGAGCATGGTATCAGTGGGTTAGAAATTAGAAAAAGGAATAATTCTGTGAACAGTCATGCTTATCTTTAGGAACATTAAAATAAAAATATGCTGTGCCTTACATCTGTAAGCTGCATAGGACTACATTTTCAAATTATATATTTTTTTTTCTGAATAAGTCACTGTACTTGCAAGGACTAATTTGCATTAAATGAGATAAATGAAGGGGTATCTGCTTGGATGGGAGAGCATGCACCAAAAGAAGCTGGGGAGTGGAGAGCACTGACATTTGTATACTGAGCCAACATTTCTCAGAGGAAGCCAAGTCTATGGCTGAGCAGAAACAAAATTAAAATCATGTTATCAGGTGGCCACTGCAGGAACTACCTTTGAATTTGCTTCTGCTGATGACATAGCATTTCTTTATATGGCATTACTTCTGAATCCTATCATGTGACAGAGAGCCTAATTGGTTTTTCTGAAGATTAAAGTGACTATTGGGTGGCACATTTGAAAGAGTAAATAAGGCCAGGTGGAACAAAGAAAGCTGCCTTGCAGTCTCTTGTCTCAGCTGTTCTTTCTGCAGGGCAGTGGGAAGGAGCTTTTCCCAAGAGCAGCTTGTCATGTCCAGGGGAGTACAAGGAGCAGCTTGGGCAGGGCACAAGGTGGACAGCAGCACCCATGGGGGACCAAAGCTTCCTGGGAAAGTGAGACTGCAAGAGAAGGAGTCAGTGCTGCATGGCAGAGACAGTAGGAGGTTTGTTTGACCATAATTTGACTTGTCAGGGGTCTCAATCTCCTGGACTGAAAGCTGTCCTCTTGGGAGAGAAAGGTGCAGCTTCAGCTGCTTGTCTGGGGAGTCATGGAGCACTGCCTCGAAGACACCAGGGGGGAAGGTCTGTCAGGTGTTCTGGGGAGTGCTCAGTGGCTTAACACCACCAGCTTTGCACTTCTTCAAGTTATGGTTTCTCCATCCATGGTGAAAGGCTGACACTGTCACATCATCTCCCAGCACTTTCCTAGACACCTCTGTAGCTGGATACTGGCAGAACCAAACTGGTGTGGTCTAATATTGTCCTGAACTGTGATCTGATGGCACTTGGGTAAATACTGCTCTCAGAACTTCTCCAGACACTGAATTTCTACAGTTCATCTGGGCTGTCAGAGGAGTGTAGCTATCAGTGCATTTAGATTTCTGGAGTAGAGAAATTAAATATTTCTGGAGCGCATATCAATGAATATGTATTAGAAGAATAAACAGTGATCAGAGGAAATGCATTAGCTTTTAAATGCAGGCATTGAATCCAAATGTTTTGGTCAGCTCTCCTGTTTTCCTGTTTGTTCTGAAATGCTGCAGGAAAAGAGTGCAGAGAGATTCTGCCTCCTGTAGACAATATAGAAGGGTTCAGGAGGTTTTGTACAATGAAGTAAAAAGAGCTCACAAAAGTGCATTCAATCACCTGTACTTACCAAAAAGCACTTGCTGTGCAAAGACTCAGATGTGTGTTGACGCAAAACATCCAAGGGAATACAAGACAGAATTCTGTGTGTGCTGGTTTATTTCTGTGGTTATGTCTCAGGCTGTAGCTTGGCATCTGGAGCTGTTTTAGGAAAGATTGGATGTGGCACTTGGTTGACAAGGTGGTGTTTGGTCATAGGTTGACTCAAAGATCTCAGAGGTCTTTTCCAGCCTCATCGATTCTGTGGCTTCTGCTGATGTGTTTCTCTGGTGGGTTTTGTCTGTCCACACAATCATAAGCATCCACAATGGGGTTATCTTGGTGGAAAAGAGAAAATGCCTATTTAAACATTTACTGAAATGCAATATTTGGGGGAAGGGTTAATTTAGTCTGGTAGGATAACTCTTGTATCATCTGAGGATGCAATGCATTTTATAGATTTAAAATTAATGATGTATTATATGAATGCTACAGGAAATTAGGTATACCTGAAGGGAGTTGGTTGCCCTGTATAAATAAGGTTGCATTAACTATGCATGAAAAGCCAAAACCAATTAGCAATAATTGGATATCTGTGTCCTTCCCTGTGCATGTAGTAGGAAGAAACAGAAATTTTGTGGTGTTAGGAGAGAGACTGGGAATGGCAAACTTACTTCTAATTGTGGCTCAATATGTGTCTACTGTGAAGCCATTGCATCTCCCTCAGACAGTGCAAGTCACCATCCTCCCTGCTTTTTCCATCTCTCCAAATACAGGGTAATTGAGTACTGTGATTTTTTGGGGTTTTTCTCTCTGCAGAAATAATGATTTGAATTTCAAAAGGTTTTGCTTTGAAACTGCTATCACCTTCTTTGTTTTTGCTTTTTTGCATATGTTCCATGATTTTGCTGGCAGGGAAATGCATATGCAGCAAGTTTTAACTAATTAGAGCATATTAATAGAGGATGAATTTCAAATTCATATATATGGCATTTCACACAATCTATTCATATGGTCTCCTCTCATGATCTAATAATGTACTGTGTAATTTATGAGGTATGTCAAATGGGCTACCTCACAGATTTTGAATATCAGCTCATAAATTGTGAATAATCATATTCACAAATGTTATTTCTAGAAATTAATTAAAATTAATAATAGATCTGTATACTAATTGTTGACCTCTGGTGGCAAAGACTATGTATATGGAAGAGGGAACCATTTTTCTCAATGATTTTCTGCCCAGTTGCTCTAATAGACAATCTGACTACAGACTGGAATATTAAGGCTTAAATTAGGTATGGAATATCAAGCACTGGGAAGGCAGGAAACTGCATTGTTTGTTATGCACTGTGCTGACAAGCATCCCACTTCTATGAATTTAGTTCCAGCAGTCAACTGCATTGAAGAAACATTAAATTTTCCATGGAAACATAACTGCTTTCTGGAACACAGTAGCAGAACAGTTCCATGCTACTAAAACAAATGCAGAAATTCAAATATGAATGACTGTACATGCTCTTTCATCTAAGTGCATCAATACATGACTATGTAAACCCTTGAGGTTTTTGAAAATTCTGACCTTAACCAAAAAAAACCCCCAAGATTAAAAGTATATGTGTATATATTTTCCATCTGCAAACTCAGATATCATTTAAAGATTGGTCTTATAAATCAGAAAACAACTTTCTACAGGAATTTGGTTTGCTGCTTTACTAAAGGTGTTGAGGCTGCTTTGCCAGGAGGAACCCTGTTTTTCTGGTTTGTGCAAGTCGTGCCATTTGCATCACGAGAAACTATTCCCTTGGCTTAGAATTACCTCTGTGATATGAATGAGCAGGGCTGTTATAAATTTAATTATATCAAGCACATGATGTGATTGAAAACCTAATCTAGACTCTTCTTGCCTAAGTCTTCTTATCATTAAAGAGGTTAAATGCATGGGTAACAGAAAGCATCTTTGCAGGTGCTTCGATTTGACTTCAGTCTGTCCACGCATTGTTTCCCTTATCTCTAAAATGGGGGTATATAGACATTGTGCTGTTTCAGAGGAGTGGGAGCAATGGCTCTGAATTTTTGAGTTATTTGGAGATTTTTTTTTTTGACAGGGGGTTGATAGTACAAAGTTCTGAAGATTTTATTTCTTCCTTTCACACTCAAGGAAGTGACTGGGGAACGTTTCCAAGCTCAGGTCTGCTTCTCTGTTAATTTCTCTATGTATCTTTCTTTGAGCTAATTTTGATAGCTTTTCCCCCTCTATCTGCTCATTTTCTGACCCTAGGCAGGTGATTTTTGCACTCTATGTGGTCTGTAAGCCTCACCTGTGCTTGAACATCTTTCGTTATGAATTCTATTCCATTCAGCGTAAATCCACCCCTAATTACCTCTGTGTCAGCAGTGGCTTTCCACCAGCTTAAGGAATGCCTGTGAGTTTCCCTAACAACTTGCAGTGCAGGTTTCAGGAGACAGCAGTAGTTGATATAATCTTCAAAAAGAGATGAAAAAGGGCAAGAAGGGAGCGAAGGGTTCCCATGTGTTTCCTGTCACTCAGGCCTTGATCCATCTGCAGCCACTCTGCAAAATGATGCCACGGGAAGATTAAAGCAGCTGAAGCACTTCCACGAAAGAGAAAGAGATCCTGAATTGAGCAGGAGGATTTTTGCATGGGGGAGATGTGATTGTAAAGAGAAAAAGATGGAATCTGAAGGCATGCCACAGACTTTATAACCTGGATACAGAGAACCAAAGACAGGAAAAATATTCACCTGCCCTGGTGTTTTAGTTTCTCTGGGCTGTGAGGAGAATTCATTGTTCCTCTGGACCTGAAAGGCGTTCTTATCACATCTAATTGTGTTGAACTGATCTCTAATAATATTTATTGATCACAGATTTCCATGATAATGACCATCAGCATCTTCCAGTAATAGCAAAAATATCTTTAGTATTTTTCAGAATTAACCAGAGGATGCAGCTTGGCTTGTCTGTTATTATGGATCTATGGATTGGCTACCCAGCTGTTTGGTTTTAGGGTTTTGTTAAGGATTATTTAGGTCAGCTGCTGGGTTCCCTTTGTTAATTTTAGACCCTGAACATGTCGCTCAGTGTTTTTTCCTTTATTTGACTGCAAAACAAACAGGGCTTTTTGTTTGTTTATTTTTGTCTTTTTTCTTTTTTTTGTTTTTTTTTTCTTTTCTTTTTAACAGAAAAGCCCTGGGGACCCAGGGAACAAATGCATCATATATTTTTTCTAGTACTGCATTGTTTTATTATGTTTATAATTTGTAAGTCATTCCGTTTCTTACCAGAAGTAGCTGTTGTTTCAAGATTACACAAAATCTATTGGGGATAGAGAAATGAGATATTTACAGGAGCAGACATCTTTCTACAGTTTCTTTACTGGATTAAAGAAGAAAAATGGTGGAATGAAAAGGAAAATGAAAAGAAATGCTTATTTGTTCTTCAGATAATATGGTAACACTATTCCGTTATGTGTACTTATTTCCAATCTGTATGACTCAAAAATATTATATTATTGAATATAAAAAAACTCTGGTGCACCAAAACCAAGAGGTAATAAAAAAACACATTGTTCTAATTTAATGCACTGGACAAATTACCTCAAAGACAAAAAATAGCTTCTTTTATTTTTATTTTTTTTCCAATGCAGAAAGAGCCCATAACCTTATCAGATTACAACTCCTTAGCATCGCAAGCTTTGTTTATAATTAAAATAGTCTGAGTATCACTTAGGTTTTTAGATTCAGAATACAACTCAACCTGATTTCTGTTACATCAGGGAGAAACAGGGGCAAAGACTTTATTTTTCAAGGCTTTATAACTGAATTCAAATGAGGCTTTACCTGGTGTCCTGCCCATTTCTACTGGTGCACTTATCTGATTTTACTGCATTTGGTGTAGGTTGTTCTGCAGTATTTTAATTGGAAAATGTCAGTGAAAACATTAGTCCCACCGTAGCTAGGAAGAGTTTATTCACTCCCTAACAAATGATTCCTCAAGGTTAACTTTAAAGAAATTAACTGCAATTAACGTGGGCCAACTAAAGGAAAAAAATCCCACAACAGTAATTAAAACTCTTTTTAGTGAGATTTTTATGTGAAACCTCCTTTATCTGCAAAAAATCTCTATCAAGTCTGTCCTTGTCCTCCATTTTTTGTTTGATTAAAAGAAAACAAAACAAACTAACAAACAAAAAAGAAGTTAACTTTTAAAACTGATACACAAGGCTACAAATGATTTTAAAAACTTTTCCATTAAATTAAAAAACACTTGGGACATAAAGGGACACACATTAGATGTGATAAAAAACTGCAGGACACCCCTTACATAGAGCTGTGACAATAACACCAGTGTAGAAAATGCAGTCACTACTGAAATGACTGAAATTTGGTGGCTGCTGTTTGCTCACAGAGGATTAAAAAAAGAGCTGGCAAAATTTCAGTACCCCAGAAAAGCCTGTGCATTCTGACATGGGTTTGCAACAAAGTTTGGCCTACATTAAATCTGATCTATCAGATGCCTCAATGAATCAAGAAAACAGGTTCCTAACCTAAATAGAGATGTAAGAGCATCTAAAAATGTCCCTATTGAACGAACTGTCGAGCTGAAAAATCAAGATCAGATCAAGTCAATCAGCGGGTTAGCTTTTTAATTAAAAAGCTTTCTTTAGTGGTTTCACATGTATCTTGCTAATTTTGATGTTTTTCTCCTGTGTGGTGGCTATTAGGCTGCGCAAATTGAAAGACTTTTCTGCCTATGCAGGTCACATGCAGCGTAGTGGTCAAAATACATCTTTTGACTGGTCCACTATCTTGGGATGTTCAAAGTAGCTATTCATACCAAAGTAATTGGCAGAACCATATTTCTTCACAGCCTTTAGATTTGTGCATGGCTTATCAATTAAAAGTAAGTGGTGGGAAAAAAATAATTCAAAATAACTACTTTAAACTGGGTTGAATGAAGTATCAGTAGCCTAAAATAGACATCTTCCTAGTGTGACCTGGGAAAAACACAATAATAATGAAAACCTCTGAAAATAGCTCTTATCTGAGCTGTTTAGACACAGGCAGCACTCGTGACACTGTTCACAGAGGATTCTGTGTGACTGCAGTCACTTCACATCTTAATACAATAGTCCTTGATCCTCTGTTTCTCCTAAAGTGCGTGACATTCTACCTTGCTAGAGAGGAGGAAAGAAAAGGATAAACAAGGCACACCAGTGGATGCTTCTTCTCCACCTGGTATGGTTATACATCAGCCTGTGACTCCAGAAGAAAGAAGATGAGAAGGGCAGTGTAGAGGAGGAGTACTGCATTGTACAATCATTTGAGTTCATATTTTTGTTTCCTTGGTTACCAAACCTCTCTTGAAGAGTCAGATTTGAAGAAAATTGAAAGAGCTATCATTTCTTTGTCCTACCCTGTTGCCTGTTGGATGACTTCTTAGTTTGGTTAAGTTCCTGAAAGCTAAAAAGTCACTTAGACAGACAATTTCTGTCAAGGACATGCTTAATCAGCTGCACTCAGGTAGGAAGTAACAGCAGCTCTCTCTTGGGCTTTGTAGTAAGTCTTCGTGTAGATAAGCAACACGGTGCACTGGCAGCTTAAAAGTGTCTCTTGTGTTTGAAGCAAACTCTGTGGATTCTAAGCTGTGTTCAGAGTTACTTTGAAAAATGCATATCTTAAATTTTCTCAGCCAGAGAAAAGTTTTTAAAACTGGTAGACCACCTTCCCCAAGCCAGTGAATGTTTTGTGTCATTTGCCTCTTCTATTTCTATTTTTTTCCACATCCAAGCTAAAAGAATAAAGCCTATTATACTTCAAGAAATGTATTTTGATTCCTTTTATGCTGTCTTCTTTAAATATGACGTTATATGACAGTATTATTGTAAATCTAAGAGTGATTCTCTTCCCTTTGAAGCTCAGACCTATTCTTCATTTTAATGTGTCTCCCAGCTTCACATGGCCTGCTCTGCAAGGTTCCTGTGAAGATGCAGTGCACCTGCTTCTGTGAACTCTGTCCTCTTCTTCTCAAATGCAGAGCTGAATTCAACTTTGATACGAAAAAGGCTTAGAGAAAAATTACTCTCTGCCACTGGAAATCCTTACAGTTTTTGTTAGTATCCTATTTATAGCCTGCTCTTTAGTGTTGCTGTGTTCTGTTTGACTCTGGAGTGTTCCTTCAAGATGCAGTGAACGCCTTTGAACAGCGCTTGCACTTAAAAATTGCTGTGTCTTCACACACATATCTGGGTAATGTAGACAGTGAAATCTTATTCTTTTTCCTTTCTTCCACTTTGACTAGGAAATATCACAGGATCATTACTTTGTAACTTTGTCTATAGGTCACGTTTGAGACAGACACTCCTGTGGGCTCTTCAGTGTGGTAAACCTGTATCTTATTTCATGATTAGATTACTTTGGTTTCAGAGATTCCTGTCACAGGGGAAAGATTGATCCTCTAGTGGGACAATTTTCAATAATTTGAGAGGATATTTATCTACACAAAAAACTGTTCCAGAATATCTCTTTCTTTGTCCAAATTAATTGTGTTTATGAATGGTCTTCTTCCTTTTATATTCCTTAATCCGAAGTGTGTTCTGCTGTAATCAAGTCATGAGCAATAATACAGGTGAATGAATTTCTTGAAATTTGTTGAATGATGTTGATTGGCTACAAATGCCTATGGTAAAATGATTTTGAGAGTTATTAAAATATCTGCCTTTCTCAGTACAAAAACTTATGCTGTATTAGTTTATACCAGGCTGAAGTTTTGGCCCATACATTGAAGCCAACATTTGACTTTCCTTTCCTTATGCATAATTCATTTGGTATATCTAGTCTTTGATATTGACTGGCTAGTGGTTTGTTGGTTTTTTTTTTTTATTTCTAACAAGATATGGATTTTAAGCTTTGCAGATATTTTCAAGAATTTATATTTCAGATTCATATTCACAAAGTGAATCTCACAGAAACTGCCATAATAAGGAAATAACTCATTTGTGAAAACACTTGAACTTTCTTTTTCTGCTAATATAGTATTTGAATTGATTACATAGTGTTTATTAGTTAACTGCTATAATTTGCATATTGGCAATAAGTCAGTATCTGGAATTCAGGGCTTAGACTTTTTTGTCAGGTGGGCCTTTGTGGCACCTCATGGATGCTGCATTTTGCTGCAGTGATTTAAAGTGGTTGTATCAGCTGCCTAAATCAGGTTTACACTGAATTATGCTGATTCTGCTCTTGTAAAATTCCCTACCAGATATGCATATTTGAGGCCTGATGATTTTTATTTTTTAGTCAAAACTTGTAGCATTTATTTTGTTTAGCCTACAAGACTTTCTCTCCTCAGTGGAAGAAAAGGTTGACATTTTTCCTATCAGTGTTTTAACTCATCATCACAATTGATCCGGAATATTCTTTTGATATGTTAGCCTTGATAAGAAGGCTTGTATGGTAGTATTTGCAGTTGGCAGCAGGTAGTTATTTGGGACCAGTGGTACTGATAGATCCTCTTAGGAAAGTTCTAACTGTATCAGTCTGGCTTTGTAGAGCAACCAAAATGTGCTTAAAACCATATTCTAACAGAAGAGGTAGGATAAGAAATAGCAATAAAAAGCATCATGATTTGTACTTCTTGTTAATATTGCAGGTATCATGTCCTGGCCTTCTGACTTGTGCAGCAACTTTCTGTTCTTTTGAAGAGTTCTGCTCAAACATTTTCTACCACCAAGAGACTAACCCACTAACATCAAACCACCTACTTCCTTGAATGCCAAAATCCAGGCAGGGTTTTGAAGGAATTGGAAGCCTTTTATTTCCTCAAACTTGCATGAACTCTTAAACTGTAATTAGCATCAGCTTGACTCCCATACCCAAATTTCTGTCAAGCACTGCAGGATGTGGATGCAGATGCACTGATGCTGCTTTAGTACTTAGAGAGGTTTCTTAGTTAGTGGTACCTGTCAGCACTGGACCCAGGCAGTGGGGTTGGCAGCTGACAATTTCTGTGGTTTGAGTTTTGCTACAGGTTATTTGTGTGAAAAGGGATCTGATCCTTCAGTGTTTGTGTTCATTATTCTGGTGTTGCTGGGGAAAGAAAAAGCTTAGAGCAATGTTATTTTTATTATAGCTTAACTGAGTTTGGCTTCCTGAGATATGCAGTCGATACAGCTTGTTAGATAGTATAAGAAGAGTCAAAATATGTATAAATTCCTTTGTCTATCACCTTTTAATGAGTTATTTATTACACTTTTCATCACATAGGGATTTCAAGCTTGATTTTATTTATGGCAGGCTGTTATGATATACACATTGAATTTGATATTCTATGCTTTCAGAAACTGATGAAAACTAAATAAGTTCATAAAAATGACTTTGCTTTTTGAACCTTTTAAATGCAGCTTGAGATCCTACAAAAAGAATTGAAGGATACAGTTCTGAACCGTGTGGTTCATGTTCTTCTGTAAACAACCTATATTGTGCCTTTAAAGCACAAAAATAATTTTAAAAAAATGCAAAAAAGCAAAATTTAACTCCATAAGAAACATTTGGTAATAGTCATCGTAGTCATTGTAGGTTATCTGTACAAGGAATCCATAAGAAATATATACAATAATATTTAAAAGTGTTGCTACAAAGAGCATCTTTGTAGAAATTTTTTGTCATGAAGTGGACGTACACATTAATAGCTTCTTTTTTTCTTTTTTTTATTGTGTATTAAATACTTCCTGTTCTTGGACTCCTTAGAGTTCAGTTCAAAAATGTGTGCTATTTTTTCTTTTTTTTATTTTATTTTATTTTTTTTCCTAAGCTACGGGTGTCTAGAATTCAGTAGTTATAAAAAGTGCTAGAGAGTAAGTTTCACATGCAAATAATGGCCTTTTCAGTGATAAGTGGTTCAATTGCCAGTGTAAAAATAGACACTTCCTCATACCTTTGTGCCATGCCATTTATTATTCTATATTAACATCTGTAGAGTGCTATTTAATGCTCTTCAATGCTGTGTGTGTGGCTCAGTAGCACAATGAGCCAGCTCAGCCTGATGGACCTTGCTGTCCTTTCAGCTGAAAAGCCAAGGCTTGGTGCAATATCCCTGAAAGAAGCAATCAGTGGATTTACAGAACAACACAGTGCACTAACTTTTACTGCCTGTCCCCAAAACATAATATTAAATTATGTGCTAAAAGGATATTAGGGGCACGGTCTTCGGAAGGATCCAACTTGCGTCCCCTCCGAATTAGCATATAGATGAGCTGGAGTCTCAGATGAAGCACAGCCTAGATGAGTTTTCCAGTATTATGCTGCTTTGTACATTATCTCTGTCAAAATACAGCTTTGTGGATAGAGCCTTACACACACACATACACACACACACATATTTTTGGAGATGTTGCATAGGCAGCAAGGAAACACAACGGACAGCATTCGCCTCTGTCTCCATGCTTCCTGTGCCTTATCAAAACAGACCTGATTCAGCCCTGCATCATACAAAATGCTTTCAAATCTGTAAGCCTAAACGCTTCTTGTTGTCCCCTGGAACAGTATTTAACTATTCCTATCACAGAAACTGTTAGGCACAAAATAATTTTGAAAACTTGGTTAGAATTGCCAGTGTCATCAGTCACACAACTTCTGCATGTTCAGCTGGGACATTATTCTGTATGCCAGTAACCTAGGGCCTGGGCATGACCTCAAAAATATTGTATAAACCCCTTCCAGTTAAATATGAGTGAAACCTAAAGGCTTGATTATGAAAACAGTAATGTTGTGTTTGCAGAATAAAAATAAATAGCACATTTAGGAATTGGGCCTTGCATTGCTGACAGAGCCTAGAAGTGGGGTTTTTTGGGCAAAACAACAACAATTGTCCTTTGGAGAGCTTAAGCCTGAATTGTACCTGGCAAAGGATGTCAATAATGACATATGGGCTCTTTGCTTTGTTGCAAGTTGCTGCCAGTCTTGATTGTGCATTTTGAGAGGAGAAATGTTTATATCTCTATGAATATTTGACACAATACTAGAACCAGTGGGGTAAAGATTGCCCTTCAGTGTAACTGGCATCAGTTGAAGGAGCTCCCCCTCTAATGAAGCATTAATTTCCCAATTTGTTTTGTAGCTGCAAAGAACAGAACATTTTGCACTCCAGCGGGGTCATTATTCAATGGAAATTGAATATAGGAATGGGGCTTTTGCAGAAAGGCCTTCTCTTACCTGGCTGCTGCATATTCTCTTGCAGGCCAGGTATTAAGCAAAAATTCCTCCCCACATGGAATATTGAAGCCTGGGTGCTACCAGGAAAGAGAGTAATTATTTTTCTGAGCACTGTTGGCAGAAAGAAAACTTTTCTTATTAGCTTCACATCATCACAATAAGAGTTTAAAAAGAATTATTAAGTCACTGATGGCAGTGTAATGAATTATTAATACAAGCAGTTTATAAAAATGAATGTTTGCTTATATTTGAAGTTCTCCTCTTTGAGAATGTGGGTAAATAAGAAAATATCTGTGTTGATTCAAGACTAAACCTGGGGGATCTGCTAAGGTCTTAGTGCAGACCACTAGGGTTGTTTGCAAGAGTCTTACTGAATTCAGAACTAGACTGCGTTGGTAGAGGAAAATCTTTTTTTTTTTTGCAATTACTTTACTTTGTTTACACCAGGGAGGTAAATATAACTTTGGAACCATCATTTGCATCCTTGCAACATACATTATCAAGTAAAGAAAAACTAGTGCTTTCCACCTTTTGTTTTTACTTAAAAGTCACAAACAAAAAAAAACAAGAAAGGGAAAAAGCCAGCTTTTTTTTTTTTTTCATTTAAAAAAATATTTATTTATCACACCTTTCATCAAGGACTTAAAATGCAGCTGTGAATGGAGTCATGTCAATGAAGCTGCATTTTCATACCATGTATTTCTCCACAGAGCCTGGTTGACTCAAAAAACTGATGGTGCCTCATAACAGTTGTAGCAGCATAACATTCAAAATATAGCTTTTCTTATATCATACTGCAAGGCTTGTAAGGAGCAAAGTACCAGGAAGAGTCTCAAGAAAGACTATTTGATACTCCTCATTGCTAATCACACTTCAACTGTGCAGAACTTGTCTCCTTCCTGGCAGATATTTGAACATCCGCCCAAGAAAGGTGGAATACCTGGGTGGGAATTACCACTGGAGGGAAGTTACCATTTGTTTGAGACACACATCAGGTTTTGTAAATCACCGAGGCTGTTGATGGAATGAGAACAATGGACATTGTTACCCTGTGTTTTGTTTTTTAAAATAGTCCAGTTGTTTGGTCCTTGATCCTTGAAGGTATTTAAGTGACTAACAAGTAGATCAGAGCAATATATTTCACTCACTTGTAAACTTACTTTGACACAGTGTGGTGCAAGTAGAAGTAGAATGAAGGTGAGAAAACAGGTGTTACCCATACAAATGTGGACAAAGGGCAAACCTGTCTTGGATGTCTCCCTAAAAACAATAAATCTTGAAAGGATTTGAGTTATGGTAATTTTCAGCAGTTTGTTTTTGGTTTTGTCTTTTTTTTCTAGAACCACATAGCTGAATTCTGTGTATGTAGAAAATATGTCTTTGATTAAATAAATGCTCTTAAAAATATTGGGTGGTATGAGGACAAAAATAAGAGAAATTAGCAGAAATGTGTTTAAATTGTATTGATGGTGGGTGAATGAGATGCTGCTCTGACCAGTGCCCCTGACAGTCTCTGCACTGACATATTTTCTCGGAATTTTATCAGGGAGGCTTTTGTGCATTTTTCCATGTATAGTTTGCCCTGTGGATATGAGAAGGTGTTTGTTCCACAAGAAACAATAGCAACCAGAAGTGGAAATTACTGCCAGCTCATCAGATGCAATCGAATAATAATGAAAGCTAATGCAAGACAACATTCAAGGTTATTTTTAAATGTTTGTAAAGGTCAATGTATTCAATGGTATTCAACTGCTGAAAGAGTTGCTGTGCTCAAATATGATGCCCTTGTTGTTTAGGACATAAAAGATCCCTACTAGGAAGGGTAAACAGGACAAAGTCATATCTATGTCTTCTTATAGCATAATTTAGGAAAACAATTTCTGAAGTATTATTCTGATGATTAGTTTCAGTCTCCAGAACCTGTGTACTTTTTCCTCCGTCTCAAGCTGCAAAGTTCATTAGTAGAGAAAGAGCAAAGTGCCTCCTTTTTGGACCTTTTCTACCCTGGATGGCTGAAGAAAGCAAAACCTGTCTCGTGACCCTGACTGGTGGAACCTCTGGAAGTTCTGGAGGTGTCATTAGGGAATAATTTGGTCACTGTAAAAATATCAGGATGTAAATGTTGTAATGTTTATGCTCTTTTGCATTCATGACTTCTGCCCTCCTTTTCTTATTGTGCTTATATCAGGAGAAAAAGACCTAAACTCTCAGAAATGGAGAAATAAAGAATAAAAGGAGGGGAAAACAAAAGAAACCAAAACACCACAGTGGAGATATTGACTTTAGCTAGCTAGACAGGTCTGCATCACCTCCTTTATGTTGCTAATTGTTGAAGAATATGAAAAGTTTGCTTCACAATATCAAATCAAAAATGCTGCCAGGGCATTT
This sequence comes from Rhipidura dahli, assembly GCA_013399225.1. Lineage (NCBI taxonomy): Eukaryota > Metazoa > Chordata > Aves > Passeriformes > Rhipiduridae > Rhipidura > Rhipidura dahli. Next base: position 61,672 of record VXAC01000102.1, read on the forward strand.
TAGAGAGGAGAAATGTCAGCATGGAGTCTTGTGCTAATGCAGGGTCCCTTCCCTGTATGCAGGAGGCTGGTGTCTCTCAGCATCTGTATCGAAGGCAGGAACTGTAGTACAGTACAGAAAATGAGATACTTGCTGGCTGGGTGATCATACAGCCAAAAAACAGAAAGCAAGAGGAAGGCACAGGAGTATAGATATGCGAATCCAAAGACTTTAATTTTAGAAATATTTATTCCCAAGTTAATTATTTATTTTTATTTTTTAAATTAAGGTAGTATTGGAGCCATGATGCCTGGATTAATGAGATAGAAGAATTATCCTGGAGGGACTTTTCTCTGAGTCAGGTGTTCATATTCTCTGTCAATACATGTTGGCCTATTCATGAAGCTTTTCACTTTGTTTACTTGCAACTCCATTTGTTGAAGGCTAAGAAAAATCATGGCAAATGTAACTTAACAATGTTAAACTCAGAGCAGATAATTCACAAGCACTATAAGTTTAACTAAGCTCCCTTTGAATAGAAAAAAATGGTTTTATGTAAAGATTTAATACATCTTTGTCATGTAACACAGGCAAAGAAGTTTAATAAATAACTCCTAGAGACAGCTTTGCATAAATATTTACCAGATTTTTTTTCCAATGATAGATAGGCACTGAAACACTTTTGAAGCTGTGGACCCTAAGACCATCTAAGAATGTCTATTCATACAAATGCTGCTCTCTAACGTTCAAATAAACCATCTGGATAAAGGTTAAAGGCAGAGATAGAGACCATTCAAGGACAGCTGACAGCTGCATGGCAATGGCCATACCAAGTCTGTCATTTTTTCCCAGCCCTATTGATAGAATTTTTCAGAGTTCATATTGAAGGGAAAAAGGAACTAAAAGAAGAGGGTTCAGGAACAATCGGCAGAAACAATAGGCAGCACAGAGGAGACCACTCTGGGATGAGTTTTACTCCAGTCATGTCTGCTAATGTGTGCATTGAGCTGTGCTGTGGCTTCCTTTAATTGTGTGGGTTTGGTGGAGAAAGTATATTTTTGTTGGTTTTTTAATCTATTACTGACAGCTATTAAAACCTCAGATTTCTGTGGAGGTGTGCAGTTTCAACAGTAATGCACAGATGCCAGAACTGCATTTGCTTTAGGAGATTTAGAGTCATATTAATGTCTGTCTGTGGAAACAGAAAATGCTGGAAGGGATGCTGAGTGTGCCACCTTCTGCCATGTAGAGCTGAAGTAGAGAAAAGAGTGCTTGAGACTGTTTGAAAGGTGATGTGATTTCTTTGGTTGCAACAATATTATCACCAATTAACTTGGGTCCAAAGAGAATTTGTACAGCATTTTTTATGTATTCCTCTGCAGGTTTCTTCCCGTATCAAGTACAGCAGAGTGAAAGAACAGCATCATGTCCTTAGAACTTACCAGTAAAGAGAAAATGTTTACAACTTGCCTCTGAACAGCACTGCATGGATGATGGAGCACTTCTGAAGAATATCTGTGAAGGAAATAAACCCATTAATTGAACAGAATTATTGCACACCAAAGCTACGTGTTTGAGAGGTCTCTACAGTATTCAAATAACTATTGAACCATTTGGCACATCCCTAATAAAAACCTTTATCCATTAGCCCCATTGGTGCATGCTTAGGCAAATTAACTCTTTTATATGTAGATCTAAAGAAAATGGTGTGTTATAATTAAATGATTCTTTTGGGGGCAGTAAACCTCTCTTCAAACAGCTTGAATATTAGTGCAGTCGTTTTTCTTTCAGCCCTACTAATCACAGCAAATTTAGCTTGCACAGCCAGAGTCAGGGTGCATGTTACAGGACATTCTGGCAATGGTGATGAACAAATCCCATAAGAGCTGCTGTTTGGCTTATAAGAGGATTTTATCTGAAGTTAATGTAAATTTATCTGGATTCTTGCTGTTCATGAAATCGTGTTGCTGTTTAAGATGTCTGGTACTTGAGATATGTGTAGGTCAGAGCCCACCCCATGGAAGCCCATTGTATGACTGACTTTGGATTGGAATGGAAGATCTCGAGGACAAATGGCAGCTGCAGTCATCACATTCCAAAACAGAATCCCCGCTCCTCCAAGTCACTCAAGCTGTTCTCCCCAGTTTCCAAATCATTTGAAACTTACTTGACTTAGGTGACATTGTGAACGTTCCTTCTGATGGGTGGAAAAGGCACCAGAATCATAATGGAGCAGACCCTTAGTTACCCTGATGAATATTTAGGCCAGGATTTCCTGACATGACTACCAGTGGCTGGGATCTGATACTTTGAACTGTGCCTCATTTACTGGAAGTGCTGAATACCTGTTTTTCTGAAAACTGGGCTCTATGGACACGACCTGTTCTGACTTTCAGTTGTAAAACTAAATGCTTCACGTTTAAATGCTGCAATCTCCTGAGACCACACAAGGCTGCTTTCAAAAAATACCAGTATAATGTGTTATCCTTTAGATATTTGTCTAGGATACAGCAAGCAGTCTTTGTGACCAAATTTATTCTTGGGTTTCCACATATCTACTGGATATCTACCAGAATTAACGGGATGAAAGATTTATTCATACCTCTTTTTCTTTACTGCTTTCTATATTTTCTACTGTCAGGCTTGTGGGTGTGCTCCTGCTGAGCAGGGCACATGATTGCTCTCAAACAGTTCCAGTGCAGTAGGTTGGTGGCTCTGACAATGAGCCACTGGCATCATCCAAATACTATTTTCCCCTGGGCTTTTCTGATGCCTTGGAGCATTCAGATATGGATGAGATACTTCACCGTCTGATGGCTGAGGTCAAGAAGTTTGGCTGTTTTCAAAGTAGAATCATTAAAATAGGACCTCTGATAGTATGGAATTATAAGTAGGATTAGCAACAAAATGTGATTCAAATGTTATGGACACTGCAGTTTTGAATTGCAATAAGCAAAGCAGGTTTTTTTTTTTTTTTTTTCAAATTATGTGCTGCAGGATATAAAAGAGCAAGTAGTTTATCTCACAGGACCATGAGCTGCCTTCAGTTTGCACATGCAGCTTACATTGGTGGGAATCCCAGTGTATTCTGAGGACTCAGTCCAAACCTGACAAATCTCTTAAGGGGAAGTGTTCAAATAGGAGCCATACAGTTTGTTTGCTGCTCTAAACTGGAAATTAGCACATTTAAAATGGCTAAATTCAGAATGCACATGGATCTCTCAGGTCTCACCACCCTCACAGGGAAGAATTTCCTCCGAATATCTAACCTAAACCTTCCTAATATCTAACCTAAACTCTGTTGGTTTGAAACCCCTTTGTCCTATCACTACATATCCTTGTCAGAAGTTCCTCTCTGGCTCTCTTGTATCCCCCTTTGGGTATTGGAAGTTGCTGTAATCTTCTCCCAGAGCCTTCTCCTCTCCAGGTGAATAACCCCAGCTCTCCCAGCCTGTCTCCATAGCAGAGGTGTGCCAGCCCTCAGAGCATCTGATGTTTCTATGTTCATTTACATTTTGCCACTATAAAATGTTTTTAGATTTTTATTCCCACCTGAGAAGGATGATGTTGCCTTTGCCCCTGCTCAGGCACTGATTAACACTGTGCACTGCTTTTGGTCAATCTGCCTAGGCTTTCCAAAGGTGGTAAGAGACATAATTTCTGAGAAAACTTCACTCCTTTCTTCTTCCAAGAAAGCATGGTGAGTCCTTTTTCATTGATTCTATGAGATGAAAATGTATCCATTATGAATTTAGAGAAGTTTAGAAATTGCAGAAACAGTATTATTATTCCATAATTGATTTGTTTCAGTGCTCTGCATTTGTGAGGGCCACCAGTTCTCTTCCAGGGAAGTGCAGCTTGGCTCCAGCTGTAATTCATGGCCATTGCCTCAGCTCTCAGCACCGGGGCTGTTTAACCTTGAGGCTGCCTGTGCTGTGTCAGTGGTGATGCCTCGTGTGCAAATGTGCTGCTTTGGAATGCAGAGGCCGTACCTGGAATGTCCTGCCTTGCAGACTGCATCAAGTTTTCTAGAAGGTGAAGCATTATTTTCCACATCTCTCCTGGGATGTACCGAGAGCCTACTGAATTTTGTAAAGACTAAAGGTGTTTAGTTTGCTTACCAATCTCTAGCTGTTATCAGATACCAAAGGAAATACATAATGTAGCACACAGAAAAGGAATGATGTTTCAGCATTATGTAAAAATTACTGTTGTTCCACTTATTGGAGATGTTCTGTGAGTGCCAGAAAAAGGTATTTTGGCATCTTAAGTAAGACTTATTCATTTCACATTCAGAAATATTTCCTGGTAGTGGGAGCACCAGATGCTGTCAGGAATCACGGGTGCCAAGATGTAGGGTCACAGGTCTGACTTGAGAATGAGCAATTTCACACTTAAAGGAGGCTACAAACATTTGGGATATCCAGAAGTGGAAAATACTTTTTTTTTTTTCTTTTCTTTTTTTCTTTTTCTCACCTCACCAAAGCAATAGTGGCTGAGTCCTCAAAGAAGTTCATTGCTCAGGCTCAGGCAATGACCAGGTTTTATCATTTCACAGTTCACATTGCCCCAGCTGAAGACAATGAGCCACAGTAGATTTAAATGTTCTTAAAGTGAATTTTATATTCTATCTGAAAAGCAAGAAGCAGCTCTCGTTAATCTAGCTGGAAATTTTCTGAAGGCTTTTGCCTCTGTTGAAAAAGAAGGTTCATTGAAACTGAATCGTATGGAAACCCACTGAAGCTTTGACAAATTTCTCGTGTAGGCAGGGCTTTTGGGTCCTTGAAGCTGGTAGATTCCCTCCCACCTACCTCCCAGCTCTCTGGTTTCCTAGTGCCATTGATGCTTTTTGGGGAAATAATTGTTGCAGTGGTGGGGAAAGAGGTACTGAACTCTTTAAAATAGCTCTTGTGAGGTTCATAAAAGTAAAAAGTAGGTAATAAACTGCCCTCACCTCAAAACCCCCAAAATTTTGCACCACTTTTATTCCAAATATGAAATTTTCCATATGGGGGGTTATTTTGCCACAAATTCAGACTTTAATTTTCAGCATTAATGGCAAAGCCACTTTGTTGGCTTCCTATAGACTTACTCATGGGCATTTTTTAGCGTAATTAAATTGTTTAAGCAATTCAGCTGATCTTGTACATAGTCTTATTTACAATGTAATTAGGACCACTGCAAGAAGCATGCATGCAATTAGTGATTTAATCCTAGTGAAGAATGCTTTGAGTTTCAGGTTTGGCTTTTTCTGCTTTTAATCCTTCCACACCTTCCTCTCTAAGAATGATGGTAAAGGAATACACAATGTGTTTAAGATTATCTCAAGGAGAGAACTCCAGTTTGGGGAGCATAATTGCTTTATATTTGCATGGGCTGCAAATGAAATATTTTTTCTCTACACTGAGCAGTGTCACCTTGTCTTTCAACAGGTACTTGGGATTCCTGGTTTCCTCTTCTGACTTAGACATTGATTCACTGTCTGGCCTTAGGTAATCTATTATCACACTTTCAAATTTATGTGCCTGTAGCTACATTCAGACACCAAAATAAGTGACTTAAGGACTGCCAAAAAGCAAGTAATTTATGGAGTTATGTAACAATAGAACACAATCCCATCTCTGCAAAAGTTAAGGATATTCAATTTTGAACTGATGAGTGCTGTTCACTTAAACATTTGCATAAGATTTCATGGGTAGGGGGACTGGGGATCTAATGTGAAGTATCAAATTTTGAATGTTCTGTCACTCTCTAAGAATGTCACTTTGTTTTTATGTGAAATATTTCCTTTTAAGCCATTTCTCTGATTCCAGGATTTTTTTTTCCTGTATTAGCCTTATAACCAGCAATTAAAATGTCTGTTAACTGCATGTGAGTAGAGAAAAGCTGATTACATAATGCAATGATGCTATGACAGCTCTTTGTAAGAAAAAGGAAATATGAAAGATTCTTCAATGAAAAATGCACAAACATTTAAGTTGCACTTCTCTTTAATAAATGACCTTTTAGAAAAAAAGGCCACCTGTATTAAATCTCCTTCTCCACAGACCCCTTGCTCTGACATTACCAAAAAGCAATTTGTAAGATGTCAAAAATTGTCCTGCTAAGAAAAAAACTCAGTGCATAAATTTCTCACGGTTCCATAGCAGGGAAGAAGAATTAGAAATGTATAATTTATCCATGTAGATGGCTTGCAAGTGACTTTAGTTTTATCCTCAAGGTAAATAAGTGCTGTAGACCAAAGGTGCTGGTGTAGACAGGCAGGAGAAGTCTCTGAAGAAAGTCCTTCTGGGATGGAAATAATGACAATGCCTGTGTGAACAACTTCCAGCCACTCCACCTATTATGTACCCATTAGAGTACAAGCACCTTGGACTGCAAATTACACATATGCCCTCCTGTAGCTGACATCCCCTTTGCTCCCCAGGTTCATTGTCAAGAATAGGTCAGACTTTTCCCAGCCTTGGTAAAAAATTAATTTATACCTTAAAGTGATCAGAAATTTTCTCTTAAAAAAATACATGACTTGACTTAATACTATGTTTTTTTGAAATAAGTAAAATGCAGTTTCCTGACTTACTGGATATTTAAAATTAGGACCCTTTCTTTTAAATTGTTTATGATGTTTAATAAGCAAATCAAGACATACTTCAATTCTAATTAAAGCTCAGTGGAAATGCAGGAGGGTAATGGACATAGGCAACCATCTGAAAATTGAAAAAGTGGTGTATTACAGGAAAAGTTTATGACAGATTTTTATTTTCAGAAAGCAGACACAATTGCTTCTACCACATCAGTTATCAAGAAGTTTAATAATTAGGTGCAGTATAATTAACCATTAAATCAAGGAAGTTGTATTTTTGTTCCTTGGCAAGGGGTTTCAATATTTCTTTATTCATGGTAACAGTTATATCTTTGTTTTAAATTACTCTGGAAGAGCTTATTTATATTCCTGAGCATAAGTAAATTTTACAACCCTCAATATTACATTTTTGCTGTTTTGTATGATCTTAATTCCAGTTCCTGTCAATGAAATCCTCTTAGGCTGGATTCAAACTCACGTTATGTCTTTGTGCATTTGGCCAGGCCAGCCTGGCTGGAATCCATCTGGCTTCATATGGCTTGTGCCATTCCCAATAGCTGGGTGTCAGACCCCTCTAGCTTTTCATAATGTGCTTTTTTGGCGGTTCTAGATGGTTCTGAATCCTGTCCTTACTGCTTCCTGTGCCCTTGTTTTATTAGCCATACATCTTTCTCTTTCTTCCTTTCTTTTTTTTTTTTCTCTTTATTTTTCACCCCTTTCCTCCTAATTTTTTCACTGACTGTATGATTACAGTAGCAAACATGATGAAACAAAGTAAAATGGATTTGCTGGTGGTGTGGTTTCAAAAAGTTCTGTTATTTGGGAATTTGGCTTATGCAGAAACAAGGAAACCAAACAAAAATCTGACTTATTGCCTATGTGTTACATACAGAGTCCTTTTAAGTGTATTAATAAAAAAAAAAGAATTTTCTAGCGCTCCCTTCTCATCAGTATTATTCCAAAGAATATAATTCTGTTTTACTGGGGAGTGGGACAAATAATGAAAAAAATCCACACATTTTTACAGAATGTAAAGCAGGAGATTCTTGGGAAAAGAAACATCCATCTATTTCTCAGCTCTTAAACGTTACACTATTAACAAGAAAAAAAGATTTACTAATTAATAAAATAAAATTTATAAGTTCAAGTTAATGTAAAGTCCATTTTAGAAATAATTTGATGAGTGTCATTTAACCCAGTTCTAATAACTGCATTTCTTGTCAAACCACTCAAGGAGGATCTGACACATATTAATAATGTGGAAGCTGTGTTAAAACAAACAGGAGGAATTAATGTGAGGTGCATATAAGTGCAATTTTGATTGATTTCCTTTTGCTGAAGTTAGCTCTCCAGGAATTTTGCCGGAATTCAGGATTGATGCTTCCAATTTGTCTTACGTTGCAGAAAAGTTGTACTCGGCAGATGGAAGGGCTCTGATGAATGCAGCACTCAGTTCTTCTGCTGCCCAATAAAACTGGAATGACACTGTGTGAATCTGGGAGCTCTGGTAATCTGTGAGAAGTCAGGAGAAATTGTATTACAGTAATTGACTTCGGTAGGATCGAGACTTCCTCCAACAATTCCACGGGGCTTTCAGTAGTTTTGCAGTCTATTTTAAGACATGTGCACGTTGGTGGGAGTCGTGCTTCTAATCAAAATGGGCTATATTTTATTCAGACCTTGGAGACCAAGTAGGTAGAGCTAATTGGCTTATAACTGACCTGCTTAAAGGATGTCAAAATTGGCTGTTGGCTGTTCCTTTATAACATTAGATTGATTGACTGAGAGTCTGGCAGCAAGATATGAAATATTATGAATCCAATTCATTAAAATTGTCCCCATTTTAGATCATTACATATTTTCAGAACAAATGGAACATACTTGCAGTATAAAAGAAATATGGATCTGTAAATTACTAACCTGTCAGCCACCTCCTTCTCCTTCTGTTCCCCTCCCCACAATAAAAAACTCCAGCTGATCACATGAAAATAAGGGGAGAGAAGTGGGACATAAGTTTTTCTCGTGGTACTATGCAAAATAAGTGTCTAAAAAAAATGAAGAGGAGTATTTGGGACTTGATTTGCTTCCAAGTTGTCTGGTTGCCTGTGATGCAAGGACTCAGTTCAAGAGCAGCCTGCATGCAGAGTTATCATTACATCAGAATTCTGCCTTTCTCTCTATGGGGAAGACTTGTTTATCTAGATAATAGTTTTATTTCACCTTTTTTGAGCCACTGACTTTTACTCTGCTGGGTGCACAGCTGCTCTGTCTCAGGTGACTGAGACATCAGCATCTCCTCTGCTGCCAAGGGAAGCTGCAGCCATGCTGAGGAGGAGCAGGATGCGTGCTACAGTGACTTTAAGAGGTGAAGGTGCATCAATCTGTCCTTCAGCCAAAGGCTTCTGGTTTTTTCCTGCAGAATTATGGTGCAGACAGAGCTAAACTTGCATTAGAGCACATCTGTTTGCTGCCTAAATCTGTTACACACAGCACATACAATTTATGTTGGTACACCAGTGAATTTCATGTGAATGTGATCTATGCATCTTATCCAAGCCTTTGGAGTTGTTCATTAATATAGATTGTTGTTTGTTCATTCTGGCAGAGCTCAGAAAATCCTACAGGGGCCAAAAGCAACTGAAATCCTCATTACCTCTAACAGCAAATGATGCATTCATCATCTTTAAGCTGAAAAACACGGTTATTTTTTTCTTTTTTATACTCAAAATAGCTTTTTCAGGTCCTGAATTTGAGAACAGAAGGCTCAACATAATGAGAACCAGTCTTCTGAAAGAGGCAACATGCTAGGGAGGATTTGCCTTTTATGCTTTCGCTTTGTTGTTTTTTGCTAATGTTTCACTGCAGTTCCAAGCATCGCAAGTTTCAGGGATGTTGCTGGATGTTTATGTTCATCAATGTGTTCCTTAGCAAATACTTTGACAGCTGGTAAATTGAATATCATTCTTGCTTTGCCACATGCTTCTTCCACAGCAGTTACCCCTGGCATGAAGAAAGTGTCTCTGTCATGCTTCATTCCCATCCTTCACCTTTCAAATCTCTGTTGGTGTGTAGGGGGCACAGGTAGAAGTCTGGCACCATTGCAAGAGCCTTGTAAATATTATGAGGAGGAAAAAATAATACAGCTAAAATTATGATGTCTCTTGGAAAATTAAATTTAACCTGTGGTAGTGTCCAAAAACTTGTTGCTTGTGCTCCATTTTCTGAGTTGAAAGGTTTTCCTAGTTGTTCTTTTCTATGGTGATTGGGTAAATTTGAAAACAAAGCCACAGCAGCCAGCATAAAGTAGTGCTTATTTTAAAGAAGGAATGATCTGCTGCTCTTCTTCACAGCACAGTGGGACTTTCTTCTCCCTTGGCTTTGGCTTGGAGGCACACTTTGCACTGAGCCTTGCAGCCAGGCTCTGGGTGACAGGGGAAGAGGCTTTGATAGATGGTGATGAGCAGACAGTTCAGACTGCACATTCCAGTGCCTAAATCAGTAGCAGTAATGAAAGCAACACAGCTCACTAGAGCAACATATGATTGTAAGGATGTATTCTCAGTTCTGTCTAGTACATTCTTTAACAAAGCTGAGCCATGCTGTCTCCCTGTATTTCATCCAGCCTTTCCAGTGCTTTGTTTTCCTGCTGAAAATTTAGATGCTTTTTGTCATCTAGTCCAGTAAATGCTGCTTTTATTCACAATGTAAACGATGGACACTACTGGATGGATGATAGAAAGGGCAGTGACTTGCCTCCAGTCTTCCTCCTGCCCATCTAAAGTACTGGTGTACAACTGCTTCTCTCCATATCAAATTTATGTTGTTTTCCATGATTCACAAGGACTGAGGACCAAAAATCAGATAAATTCATCTCTTTGAATTTCATGCTCCCTTGAACCATTCTTACTGATTTGAGGCCTTGATATTAATCATTATCTCACAGTATTTCTCTTGCCTATTCCCTGTCTACCACTTCCCCTTTCATATTTTACTGAAAGCTCATTTAGTTTTTTCGCAACCATCTTTTCTCCAGCACTCTTCACATCCTACCTTAACTGGATTGTCCTTTTTTCATCTGCCTTATATATTTATGGCTGGAATATGTCCTTTGCTGTACATTAAATCCTTTTGGTGCTCCCAAGCCAGCCTTGGCTGTGTGAATTTAATGAGGGTTGTGTAGTGGTTGAAGTCGTAAGTTATCTTAGCCTGATTTTCCAACTGTCTGCTGTTGGACTACTAGTTTATTATTTTCCTGATGTGGTGTGGATAAGGGTGCCCCAAAGGCTTCTCCTTAGAGCAGGCATCTCCTCTGAAGGCTGTGGCTCATCTGGTGCAGGGCTGCAGCTGCTTCCCTCTAGGTCTGCATTGAGGTTACAGGGTGGGACATGCGTAGTGGGAGCAATTCTCAAGGAAAGGTTTGTGTCTCCTGAGCATCTCCAGCATGCAGGGAGGAACATCCACAAGCAGAATGAAACTAGAAGCATGCTTTAGTGCTGTGAGGAGTCTATCCCTTTAAACCAGGTTATGAACAGTGGGCATTGTGATCCTGACAGTTCCTGTACAGCTGCTTTCAGTGCAGGGTGTGAGCAGCATTGCTTTCCTAGTCCTGTGCAGTGATTGCCCCTCCTCAGGATGAGCTGAAGTGCCTCTGCAGTCATGGAAATTGTTCCTACTTGCAAACTGTGGAGGAAGATCAGAACTGAAATTTGAAATTTTATTAATCATCAGGTAATCAAACCTAAATTGGAAAATCCAAAAGTGTAGTCAGGCGTTGCAAGAATCTAATTACACGTCTTCTCACAGCATAGAATAAAATCCCCATAGGATAATTGAACCCTTTTTCTTTACCTGTATGTGTTCTTAAATTCAACTAAACTGGCAACACATCAAAACAAGTCCTTTCAGGTATTCTGCTTGAGTCCTTGACTGTCCCTTGTAAAACACACCACACTGCTGCGGCACAAATAATTACCAAAGTGCTCTGTGACTCCTCGTGCACATCTTGAAGGTAATTCAGGAGACTTCTGTGTGATAATGAGGTACAGTATCTCAGCTTCAGCCAGCCCATTGTCAGAATGAGATCTGTTGTTAGTAACTGATGATAAGAGATGATGTGAGGCATTGTACAGCTTTCTTCTCTCTGTTTTCAGGTGTAACAAATATGTACAGCTCCCACATTTACAGGGGGAGCTGTGATCAGGTAATTTACAACAAAAAGTGCTGTCCTGTCACCTATGTTTTCCTGCTATGTCCTCTAACAGTACCATGAGAGGCTGTAGTTAGAGTAAGACAGTGTTTTTTTATTTATGCTGAGTTGTGGTATGGGACACAATATTGATTTATCATGTTACCATATTACTAAGCAGCTCTGGTCTAAATATGGAGCTAATATGATATGGAACAAACACCTTGGTGCAATCTGGGTGACTGATGCAGATACTGAGCTAATATGAAAACTATCTGGGTACTGTGTGCCTGGTATTGGGTGCAATGATGGAATGAGACTTCAGATTTTTGGGGAAAAAACATTTTTATTTGAGGTACCTTTCATAGGTAGGCTATGATTGTATAAAGGGATTATGGTTCACTAGTTGCCATCAGTGTTTTAGTAAAAATGGGCACAGTGTCCCTGAAAAGTGCTGAGGAGTCCAGGGTCTGTCCCTCACCCTGCCATGGACCTGCACTGCAAGCACACACAAAATGCTTCAGCCCACTGGAAGCCAGGATCACCCCTTGCTCAATAAAGAGAACCCACTTTCCCAGGAAAGTGTTTTGGGACCCCTTGTGGTACCACAGTTTGTTGAATGGTCACTAGAGATCTGATCATTCAGACAATAATGAATTTTTCCTTAATCTCAGTTTCACTGGTGGGTCTTTTAAAACCAGTTTTCTTTTTTTTTTTTTTCCAAGCCATGCATTATGCTGCTGTTCCTTTTCCTTGTGTTTCCTTTTCTCTTCTTATCTAATAGGAGGGATATGTGGGAGACAGTTTTATCTGGCACACAGTACTCTGTCTATTGAACTAAGCAATCAAGAGAGGAAATAAATAGGCTCTTAGAGAGATTCTTGGAATTTTCTAAAGACAATATATTGGTCAGAGGCTGGTTTTGTGATTTCTGGTTGAGTACAGTATATACTTTGGTCCTTTGGTGTCTACTCTCCCTTTCCTCTCAATCTTCTGTATGCCTCTCCTAAAAGCAAAGTTATTTTCAAAGCTGTTGTGATAGCACAAGCTGTCCTTCATGAATACATGGTGTTGGTTATTCAGTCCCTACAGGATGAAGTTGGGGTTTTTCCCTCTGCTCTTCTGTGCCTTCATTCAGGAGAGATTTGGATACTCTGATCTTGCTGCTGCCTATGGGATGATATTTTGTTGGGTCAGGATTTTGTTGTTGGTTGTGTTTTCTTTTCCCTACTGGAAGTGTTTGCTTGGAACGTTGCCTTCACTTTTGTGAGCAGTCCTGGCACCTGGAAATGGCACTGCCCCTCCCTTCACTGCTGATCCCAGACCCACTGGGGAAACGTCAGTGCTGAATGTCTTCATCTTTGTCAGGCTGAAAGGCTGCTTCATTTAAGTGCAAATTTCTTCCCGAGCAACTTGACCTCAGCTTACCTGGAGCCATAATATGAACTTTTGCAAGTAAATGTGTATAACTTTTAATAAATCAAAGCACTTGTAAGCCAAAAAGCCCCAGGGAGCCACAGATCTTTTGGGATTTTTTTTTTTTTTTTTTTTAAGACAGCTTGTTTTTTGCTCTCTACTTCAGTTATCTGGAAAGTCCCAAGGTAATTACATTCAGCAGAAGTAGGGATATTTTCCTTTCAGGATGGTGACTGGTCTCTTTTCATGTCAGTGAGCTGAGCTCTGTTCTAGACAAAATGAAACCCCAAGGTCAACAGAATGGGAATGTAAGGTGTCAAGCATCAGACACAGCACTGCAAAGGCTGATTTCTAGAATCCATGTGGCATTATGAGAACATTTCACTGAAGTGTTCAGTCTGTGTGTTGTGGACACAGAGGTTTTGACAGACTCAAATGACAGATGCCCTTCTAAAATAATCTGGCATGACAACCTGCTCAGCGTGAACCACTAGAATTTGATAAATTATGCTTTTCTCAACCAACATAATTTTTAACTGAGCTAAAAAAGAGGATTTTTCAAGGCATCAAATGATGAAACATCCCTGTATGCCCAATTTAATAGTCAATTATCCACACAAAATATGTATTCTTTACCTCTAAACATAAAAGGCTGACGGTTTCAGAATCAGAATTTTCTGCCTTTGCCTGAAGAACTCTTTATGATCAGGAACCCACCCACCTCTCAATTTTATTTTACATATGGCACTGCTGAAAAACTTCCTTAATTATTCCAATTTGTCAGAAGGATTTGTACTGATCAGGTGTGGTGCTGCAGGAATTGTATCTCCATCTTAAAGTCTAGAACATCTCTTTGTGTTTCCATCACCACACCATGCTTACATGTCCATTTTCATCTCCCAAGGACAATCCATTTCACAGCCCCTCCAGTAGTCTGAAGTATTTTGAAGAAAAGAATGGGCATAAAATTTCTGCAGGAAAATTCTAATGCAGTTATTGTTCCTTCACTGCTGAAGCCAAAATACCATTTCAGAGGGATTTGAAAAGAATAGTGTGTTCTTTCACTGGCCAGATGTAAATAGTGCTGTGGATAAATCATCCCTCCAGTGTTGGGAATGGCTTGGCATGACCAGGGCTTGACAGTCTTGGGTGCAATAATTTTCACAGAAGGAGGTGGTAAAGAGTAGAGCACCCCCAAATCTCCTGGCCTGGCACAGCAGAGGCAAAAGCAGGCAGAGCTGTGGGACATCCTCTGCTTGTATTTGCACTGCTCACCCTGGTGACAAGCTTTAATTTAAGGGTCTGTCCCACTAATTCCAGGGTCAGATTGAGACTGCTAAATTGCTACAATGAAGCATCTACAGCAAGAATATTCAGCTTTTTTTTTTCATTCTGTTAATTGTTTTTTGAGAATTCATCTCATTTGATAATTACTGTGAGTTGAATACACCAATAGGGATATTTTATTTCAGTACAGGTGTTATCTCTGCTTGGCTTTGCCTCACCTTTAAAATATCTATAATTAGATTCAGAAAGAGAGTCTTTCGTTCTTAAACTTTTTGAAAAAAAAAATACATTTTGCTTTATTTCATAGAATAGTAAGACCAATTAAATTCTTCAAGATAATGCTGTTCTGAACTTGCATCTATTTTTGGAACATTAATTATATTCTGCGATGCTTCCTGTGAAAAATCAGAGACAGATACAAGCATTAGTATGTGTTAATTAAATCTGAGTTAATACTTTTGGTCAGAGCTCTGCAGTAAATACATGGATGTGTTTGCTGGGTAATATTGTTTGTATTTTTTTAGCCAAATTGTATTTTCTTATTCATTAAATGGAATAAATTGATTTTTGTACATAATAGAAAGGCTTCATTCAGTCAGGTAAAAGCTCATTTCTGTCCAGGTTATCCAAGATCAAACTCTGCTTTACACAGAGCAGAAAAAATGTGTAGGGGCAATGAAGACAGGCTCCTTTTCAGATATGCCAAACTGAAGGTTGGTTTTCTGCAATTTTTCATGAAGTTTTGCTGTTTTGTTTGGGGTTTTTTTTAAGTCGAATCTCCAAAATTCTCAGTTTTCATCCCAAACTAAATGTGCTGTTAGATTGGTCTCTTTTATCTTAAATGTTGCTGAAATTCTTCAGCTTTGTTTCTTTTTGTAAACTTAATTCGTGGGTAGGTTTCCTTTTGCAGCACTTGCACCAAGTTAAGTCCACGAGGTTTTATATTTCTGCTCTTCATTTCCATTTTTATAAGGACATCATGGAAACTATAGTGTCAGCTAGGAAGCTGAGCATATAGATGAGACTGTGAGCATGAAATATTCATGCTACATCTCCCTGAAAGCCTTGCATTGAAGTAGAAGGGCTTGTTTTCTTTCCCTTTCCCTCATCCCCCATTATTTTATACTGAAAAAAATTGGCATTATCTCAAAAAAAAAAAAAACCTGCATCAGGAAGACACAGAACATGTGAGTCTCTCTGTTCTTCAGTGGGGCATCGCTTCCAGCAGATATGGGAAGAGAAACTCCTGAAAATCCCTTTGGCCACTCTCATGCCCCTGCCCTGTGTGTCAGGAGGAGGCAGCTCAGTGGTACTTGTTGCCCTTCACCTTCCCATTTAATCGTCTGTATGTTTTCAGACTGAAATCTATTTTTAATTTGTCTTGAAATGACTTGTTGCAAAAAAATTGCAGATCTGTGTGATTGTGATTTTCAGCCATTTCAGTCTGAAATTCTCATGAAAATTTTAACACTTTTTGCAAACTGTTGTGCTAGGTAATATGTATATTTTTTTTCTAGGGCAAATTTATTAACATTTAAAAAAGTAAATCAGCTTTGAACACAAGGATACTCCATTTAGAAACTGTAATAATGAAAATCTGTGACTTTCTGCTGAATGATTCTTTAAAAATCACAGTGGTCTTGGTAACTAAATTGTGAATGTGTGCTGAAACGTTTTTTTTCCCACTGTGAATGTACTAGACAAAATTTTTTTACGAGGTTTATTTATTTATTTATTTATTTATGGCTTCTTGTGAACATATATTGGAATTATGACCTTTATGTGCTTATAACATATTTGAGGAACTGACCGGTAATATTTTGATTTATAACATAGAAATTAATTCAGATTTCCATTATTTGTGAAAAATCTCACTGTTTTCTGAGAATTCAAGTCATTTGTTGCCTGAAAGACCTTCAGATTTATTTACTGTAAGCAATTAAACTTTTAAAGCTATTCTTCTACATAAGCAAGCCAGGTTTTCTTTTACTGGTACCATGCAGAACAAAAATAGTGAACAAAGGTAAGTGTGTAATTTACAATAGTTAAATTGGGCAAATGCCATTACAGGCATTTTTGATGGAGTTTGGAAATGAGCCTGGATGTCTTTGTGACTTATTCGTCCTTTTTCCTCTTGGGTTAGTTGGATGCTGTCAGTCATTATTTGGGAATATGTGGAAGTGTGCCACTGTGTTACACAACCTCCTAGCAGAATCCATCCAGAAATATTCATTATCTGTTCTTCATTAGAAAACCTGGGAATTAAACTGGTTATGTCTGTTTTCTAAGAAGTAAACTCACCCTAAGATTAAGTGGAATGATTTTTTCATGTTTAAAAGCTGTGCCATGGGAATTTCAGGCTGAGTGCTGCTGCTTTTCCCGTGTTCCTTAGCTGGGGAATGTGTTCCATGTTGTATTTCTGAATTTACTGGGCGGACAGGTGGTCCCACTGCCAGGGGTGGGCAGCTGCCCAAACATCCAGTGTGGCAAAGCAGGGGGCATGTGGAGTCCTGTAAAAATGACTTTTGTGCATCAGGGTGTGGGATGTGCAAAAACTTCTGCTTTTCTGGTGTTTGCTGACGGCTCAACATTTATAAAAGACATAAAATTTATAAAAGACATTGGCTTTCTGCAGTTTCTACCATAATGTTCCTGTTCTGTGTATCCCTTTTTGGCATTTGTCTGTTTGTGAGAAGAGAATATCTCTTAAACTGTTGGTTATTACTCCTGAATTTTCCCATTTTGAAAGTCTGCTTTACTCTTATAATGAAAGACCTATGTTAGTTTTCTCATGCTGTGATCCTAAAACAAATTTGATAGAGCTGACACGCTGTTTCAAGCATATTGAGTCTTGCATAGTTTTTTGCACAGTCATATTTGAAATGATCTCTCAAATAATCAAATATTGCCCACATTAGGCCTTAGCAAAGCAGAGGAGAATAATCTGTACAAACTGTGCAGTTACTGATTGCCATCTTCTCCCCTCCAAATAATAAATAATTTACAGCTATCACATGTTCCTTCTACAGTAAAGTGTACAGGCAAAAAAAGAAACTATCTCCATTTCATCATTAGCTTAATCATGGCAGTGTATCAGTAACCTGCAGTGAAACTGATTGCTGAAGAGCAGGAGCAGTTGATGGCTGCAGTAACAAATGATTTTTGAACCTTGGGCCTTTGGAATTTTAGTCAATTTTAACTAAAGTTCCTAAAAACTCCTCCATTAGAGGTTATTGTATTTTGAAAAGACTACCGGGGGAAACGATTTCAAAACTCCTCCAATACCATAATATCCCTGTTCCCTTTCCTTGTTTGTTCCTGTGTGAAATAGGATTCCTTGAGCCTTGCAGGAAAGGGTAACCTTTAAACCCAGCATCTTTGACTGGCGAGGGGCTGCAGACCCTCAAGGCCTGTTCTTGGCTGCCCAGCATGGAGGGAACAATTCCAGAGTGCTGCTTTTTGTAACAAAATCTCTGGGTCTGCAGCTTTTCTCCACGGAGTTGAGAGCCAAAATTTAACATCTGAGTAAAGCCAGGGCTTCTGGATCTCCATCTGAAGCAGAGGAGTGTGAGCCAGGGAGCCCAGACTCAGAGTCCCAGAGAGAAGATATCAAAACCACTGGGATGTGGGACTCAGCTCACATCAGTCTCCCAGCCAGCCAGGTGCTTATGGCTGCTCTTGCATAATTAAATGAATAAATTCACATAAATTAAATGTGAATGATAATGAAGGGTTATATTTTTGGTTTTGGGAGTTGTATGGATATTTGTGATTTAGAGGCACAGAAGGTGAAATAGCAGAAACTCTTCATGGGTCTGTAAAAATGTATTTAGTACCCAAACAACTTCAGAGTCAGGATTTTATCTGAATTTTGCCCCTAAATAGTTTTCCTCTGGATGATGAAAATGGTGGGTAACTGCAAACTTCTCTTGGAATTACCCCCTTTCTCTTTCTTCTATAATAATTTATTCTCCCACATTCTTCAAGACACCCTGTGGCCCTTTTTGTTCCTCTGTCTAGCTCCAGGTTTAGGTTTTTTTAGTATTTTTTTACTTTCCAGAGTTTTAAGCCCTTGGGTTAAAAAAGATGGAGAAGGCAGATCTGAAATGCTCAAGAGAGTTCACACCCTGTAAAAACAGCAGTGAAAATCAAAATGGGGAAAAAATTATGGAGAAGCACAATGCACAGGACCTAAAGGTTTAGAAAAGGCTTAAAAAGAGACTTTCAAAACCAAATTTTCCCTTTGAGAAATGTTCCATCAAAATATTTCAGCTTCTTTTATCTCCTGTGTCTTCAGTGAGTTATGTTTTAGCATTGAAGCAGTCCCTTGAGTACATATAAACTCAGAAATGAACAGGGAACTAACTAGAGATGCAGGATTCAATTTTGTTCTTTAGATGCTCAATTTTTTCCCCCCACTGGGATGGATATGCTGGTTTCTTCGAGTTTAGGGCTACAGGTGATTCTGGAGTAATGCTTTCATTTTCCATGACAGAGTTATTTCCTAGCATGTGTTTTCATGCTCTCAGGCTTTTCTCAGTATCAAGTCACAACCATTTGCCTCATGTTTTATAAAACCAATACCATAAAATGTAAGAGTTCATAAAGATATTAACAGTATAATAGTGTCAAAATAAAAAAGCATTTTGGGGGACAAGCTGCTAGAAATAACAATGATAAGCTCAAAAATTATGAATTAAAATTACAAGAATGTGAAATATATTGACTAAAGATAAGCATATTTTCAGTGGCATGAGAAATAGACTGGTCAGGAGCAAATTCTGGGCTGCTTTATGTTTCATAAGATCCCACTAGGCCAGATTCTGACCTAGATCAGATAAATATCAAATCAGAGTAGAACAGCAAAATAAACCAGTTTGCAGCCATTGAAAGAGATAAGAATCCAAGATGTTATTGTCACTGTAGCTGCAGCTGACACAACTCATTTCATACTAAATAAAACATTAACACCTTCACATTACTCTCTATTATATGGAACACTCCAGTTATGAGTTTGAGCATCCCCAGGTAAGTTTCAGTGCAAAAATTTGTTTGGAAATGGGTCCACTGAGGATTCTGTGCTAAGTTACCTAACAAAGAATAATTTAAGTCAGTGGCTCATGTGCATAACTGCCTTGCTGAACCTGCTGCTGTATTTGGTGAGGTGTGAACAAAGGCTGCCTTGATCCAGGTGATCTCGTTTAACAGCAGTGTTTAAACACTGAAAAAGGATTGCTGCTGGTGGATAGACTGAGGGAGGCTGATGGTGTGAGGAGACATGTGGGCACTTTTAATTATAGGAGTAGGGATGCCCTACCTGTGATGGAAGGCTTTACTATGAGAATTGGATCTGAGAGTCTCAGGACCTTTACAAATGTTCTCAGTACTTTTGTGTTCACAGAAGTGATTTATGATTTTTATTGCTGGCTGGTTTACAGCTAATGAAAAAGCCCTGCACATACATAGAAGCTTAGAATCAGGGATTTACTGTTGGGTGTCCAAATAATGTCTGGATAGACCTTGAATTCAGAGCTGGTCCGGCAAATAAGCCCAGGTAAGTTTGTATTTATATATAAATAAAAACAAGTGCCATTCTAAAACCACGAGAAAATATCTCTTATTTTCTCCTTTACTTAGCAAGACAGTAAAATAAAAAAGCAGTGGTAAAATGCCATGGTTGAAAAAATGCCAAGGAGATGACTGAATGACCCTGATAAATCCCCTTTCCTGGCTGTTGGATAGATGTTCCCTAAACACAACCCCCTTTAATGGGGTAGGAAGCACTGGCTCCCTCAGCATGTAGGAAATGGGAAATCACAATTATTTATTGGGTCAGACACTTGATTTGCATTCAAATAGGGGTGAAAGGAACCCCATCGGTTTGCCTGCCTGCCTTTTTGAAGGCTGAAGTTTTTATTTATGAAAGTTTCTAAAGCTCTGGGCTTCTCTCCCAACAATCTGAGCAGCCAGGGTGTGTTGGTGAGGGCAGTTCTGGTGCTCTCCTGCACCCTGCCTGTGCCACACTGGGTACCACAGACCCCCCTGGCAGCACCTCTCAGCACATCCACAGTCCCAGCATGACCATCAAGACATTCTGCCAGCTGTGTGCAGAAATTCTGGGCAGAAAACAGAGAACAGGGTCTCTTCACAGATTTATTTTTTCTCAGAAGTAGCTCACACTCTCACTTTGCTTTTGAATTCCTGCTGACAGTTTTCTCAGAGTTTCTTCAGCCAAATGATGTAGAAGTACTTTAATATTTCCAAAAGGAGGCATTAGTGCACAGGGCAGTCAGAGGAGATGGGCAGGCAAATTTCCCTGGAGTGTAAATGAAAACTCAGAGCCAGGAGATGACTTTTGTTCTAGCAAGAGAGTTATTTTCCCACCCTTTAAGCACACCAGTCCTGGAGCTGACACAGCCTTAGTTCTGGCAGTGAAGATCATCTCTGTAAATTAAGCAAAGAATCCCTGAAAGTCATGTACCCAGACAATTCTCCCAGTATTGCAGTCAAGTGTTAGAGTTTAAAGCCAGGACGGTAGAATCGAAATGCTTTTCTGCAAAATTACATTGATTCTCCACACTACATCCTGATGAACTTCAATCATTTTTTCCCCCTCAAGTGATCACTGATTAATCTAAAAACTGTGAAATTAGGTTGTTTGAACCAGGAATTAAAAATTTCCAGCAATTAAAAACAAAGAAACAAACCAAAACAGCCACCAGCATTAGAAAGTGATTAAACATGACAACAACTGAGATGCTGAAATTAGTTGTCCTCGTTCCAAAGGGTTTGTAACTAGTATGATGTTTTCAAAGCTATTAAGTGATAGTTAAGCTGTGTTATTATTTGTAAAGCAGCTACTTTTGTATCCTGAGCCCACTGAGTGAATGTTTTGCACAGCAGGAGACTGTAAGATAGCAAGCCTAATCATTGTCATTTTACTGTACAAGAGGTAATTTTAGAAAATGATTCCTTCAATTATAAGATCCAAACAAAGTCAAGGCTCTCCAGCTGGGAACTTTTTTTGTTCTCTGTCATTGGAAAGTATCTTTCTCCTAAATAGTGTGAACCTTGGGCAGTTTCACTCCAACCAGTCTAAATATAGTAAAGGAAATTTAAAATTTTACATATTTAATAATCTTTCTCTTAGTTAATGTAAGTATGATGAGTTGTCTGTAGAGAGGGCACTGGTAACACAATGGATCTGATTCCCTCCTGAACTACTCTGGTTTGGCTCCAGAACAACTGTGCTTCCATTGATAACACAGCAGTGCTGTATATTTAAAAGCATGTGAAAAAGAATCAGCTGAGATGAACCTAACATTTTGCATAAGGAGTTTGCTGACACTTATATACCCCTAGCAGTCTGGACTTTAATCAGTACCCCTAGATACACAGATGAAATCTGTTTTACTTCTATTACTACTTCTACTTCTTTGGAAGATTGAAGTGTACTACATACACTGCAGAAGCTTTTAGGGAGTGACCCACCATAACTTCCTCATTTTCCTATTCAGTGTTGTGTAGAATGTGCTCTTATAATGAATATATTCCATTTGTGTACACTTTTCTGCAGTACCATTACCTTCTATTTTTTCCTAAATGAATTGCACAAACTATTAATTTAGCTCCTAGTTCACTCAGATAATTTAAAATACTTTTTTCACCCTTTTATGAACTGACTTTAACTTTCACCCTTAGCAAAATGTCACTTCTATCTGGTTGTATTTCCAGATTACAAAAAATATGTTCAAAATACATGCTTAGCTCTGGGGTTTCAATCTTTCCGCTTCTGCTGGCATTTTTCCCTCTCTGCAGTCAATGTCAATGCATTACTAATTTTGATGTGATAGCATTTTACACCCGCATTTCTGATTGCAATGCAAAGTGCAAGGCAGCAAGAATTAGGCCTACAATACACTGGGAGTCTCATGACAGTCAGGAGCTGATGAAATTTGAATTCCACCACGTCTCCTCAATTCACTTTGCACAGGGCATTCCTCTCAAATGCTGCTGGTGCGAGACAGGTCTGTCTGATTGCCAAAGGCAGCATCTCCCACTGAACTGCTGAACCTGAAATGAAATCCCTGGAGTCATGTGAGGAATGCAGGCAAATAATTTAGCCTGCTATTAAACTGCAAAATTCTCCTTTTTTTTTTT
>VXAC01000102.1:84314-141617 GCA_013399225.1 Rhipidura dahli
TTTTTATATTTTTTATTTTTTATTTTTATTTTTTCCCCATCTTGGCTTTGCACTTGGTTATCAGAGTTGTCTGGAAGGGATCACTGCTGTAACCAGCAGGTGTGTGTGAATCTGCCTGTTGCCATCAGCTCCCCCATCATGTATCACTGGGGACTGACACCACTGGCAAGTGACAGGTATGGGAAAAGGCTGCATGCAGAACAATGCAGCTGTGCCCAGGGAAGAGTGGCACAGAGAGGCAGGAAGGATCAAACAACTACTAGAGTTGCTAGAGGGGAGAGTTTAATGACAAGTTACTGTGACATTTATGACCAGATCGATTATGAAGACTGAAAAAATCTATTGTATATTTCCAGAGTATTACTGTAGAGCCACCTGATATAGGGGTTGCCATGGCAAGTACAGATTTTCTATTAACCAGGAAGGTGAATAGTCTCATAAAGCCCATGAAACTTTTTAGTGAATAAATTGCATATGGGAAGCACCTCTATTGACCCCTATGGAAATTTAATATTTTCAAACAATGCTGTAAAGTCTTTCCCTTGGTTATTTTTAAAAAACAGTCTGTGCTACTGTCAAATCCAAATGCACCATTTCTGGTATTCCCCATGTTTTGAATGACAGCCTAGACAGATTGGAAAATCAGCACTGAGATAAAAATACTGCTGTGGAGGCAGCAGGGTAAGAAAGTAAGTTACTGAATATTGTTAAATAGGACTGTCTCTACAGCTTTGATACTTAGTAAGGTTAAGATCTTCATCATTACAACCTGAGAATTAAAACAAATATATATTTACTGTTTGTTAGTTGATTATACAATTTATGAGAAACATTTCAGGAGACCGATAAGAGCAGGAAAAAAACATTTTTGTTAATGCAAATTGGAGAAACTGAGCAAAGGAAGTCTCATCGAGTGTGGTCCACGTTTCATTCCATTCCCCCAGTGCTGTGTGAACATAGGAAAGAGTCCCCTTGCTTGTGTATTTTAATCACATAGAAACAAGCTCAGGGGAGAGAGAACAGGATGTCCAGAGAAGCTCTGGCTGCCCTATCCCTGGAAGTGTTTCAAGCCAGGTTGGACAGGGCTTGGAGCAACCTGGAACAGTGGAAGGTGTCCCTGCCCATGGCAGAGGGCTGGAATGAGATGATTTTTAGGGTCACTTCCAACCCAAATGACCCTGTGACTCTGTAATTCTATGGGAGGGTAAGCTCTGAGGTGTCTTAGCCCCAGACATGCAACCACAAAACTTGCTGTGAGGTGCTGGTTGTAGCAGAAGGGTGGGAACGTTGCTGTGCTTTTGCCATCTTCTGTCTAATGGAGTGCAGTTTTCTTCTACAGTGATTTTGGTGCACAGTAGGACAAGAAAGTTGTTACTAAATGCTTTGCTTTGACTGTTTCTCACAGAGTATAAATTGGCCAGCAATTGATGATCTTGGGGAAGTCTGGATGCATACAGAAAATTCATTGATATTTCACTGGGCAACTGTCTTGTTTGGCATCAAGAATTTCTGCAAAGGGTCAGGTCAGGTGCTGACAATCCAGCAGGAATTGTTGCAGCTGTGGATGCATAAACTGATCAAATAGAGTATGTTCTTTACATTAAGGAAGGCAAAATCACTGTTGTGTCCCTCCATTGCTGTTTCTCATTCATGCCAGAGGATATCTGCTTTGACTTCTCCTTCCCTGTCGCTGATCCTGGCAGCTCTGCCTCACTGGCCACTCCAAGTGCAATTGCTCAGGCAGAGTAACAACTACTCAGAGACAACTCTGGCTATGGTGGCCGTGCAGCCTTCAGAGAGCTCTGCCTGTCCAGCAGAAGGAATCCAAACAACTGAAGCCACAGCTTTCTCTTACCCACAGCAGGTAATTTCTTATTCACTACATCAGCTGTATTTTTCTTAGCAGTCATCTTCAGTCTTACACATCCTTATCAACAATTTGTTTTACCCATATACTAAGTACCTGCTCTAATAATTAATAATGTGTATTCAGTTCATACCACATCTTTTTTTCGTGCTGTACATTCGCATTTCCTAGTCCACATATCTTCCCCCAAGCAATACCACAGGTGCTTCCTTTAGACCTCTGTTTTCCTTTGAACTGCAGTGGTTCAGCTCATTAGCCTGTCTCACTTCTTATCACTCACACTCGCTTCTCATTACTCTGGTTGCAGAGCTACCGTAATTAGATTTTATATTTTTAGGCATTCATAACACTGCTTTAGTGTACACTGTGCTATCAGAAGCATTTTAGACAAGCCATAAGACCAAACTAATTAAAATGTTCCACAGAGACTTTTTAAAGGAGAGTTATTGTTGCTGCTGACTTGGTAAATTCAGGCACACACAGCTGTTGGGGCCAGGGAAGGCTGGCAGGACAGGTTACTCTGATCTCCTTCCTCTGGAGATCACAAGACCTCACCCTGCAGTTTTTGCTTCCAGGCCATTGTGTCTGAAGCCTCTCAGGAGAAGATAAGCTACATTTGGCTTTAAAGAGTTGGTTTTCCCCCTTCCTGGTATAAGCTTACCTTTTCACTCCCAGAAGTTCTCCCCTCCTGTCAAAGGCAGTGCAGAGATCTTGAGCATCTGACTTTGTTCAGGTAATCCAAACACTTCTCAGAAACTGCAAATAGGGTATCCCCTCCCTGTTCACAGATTGTGTTCATTGTATTCTCTTTTATTTTGTAGTCTCCTGCCAAGGATTTTCTTACCTGAGGTAGAATCTCTGCCTTTATTTCCTTTCCTGAACAGTTATATTTTCCCTCTCCTGTGAGTTGCTGCTATCTTGTTCCCCTGGTATGGCTGAGTAAATGATAGGCTGATTCAGTCCTTCCACTCATATTTAGGGGCATCTGTAGATAGATGGTCCTTGGTGACAGTGAGGAAAATGGGTCTGGAAGGCACCTGTGAGGCTGTGCATACCTGTAAGATATTCATGGAATTATAGCTGCTTTTGTTTCTTTTTTTTTTTTTTTTTAGGAGCATTTGCCACATACTCAGCAGTATCTCTAAAGATGTAGCTTATTCTGTAGTCTCTGTATGGAATGGGATATTTTAGATGGGAGCAATTTTGCACACAGGAAGCTTTAAGTTTACTTCCTTTACTGAAATATTTTCTGTGTTGAATACAATCTGAGCTATTGAATTTTACCAGCTCCTAAAATAACATGCACAGATGTATTTATATTTATTTTGTAACTTAATTTTTATTTATAACTATTTTGGAAACATTCTATCTGAAACAAGAAAAATGACCTGGTGCTGTAGTAGGTTGCTCATTTCCCTGGAAACCCAGCTTCTAACATAAAGCCTACTTGGAAATTAGTTACAACAGGTGTAAGCATTCTCCATCCTTCCATCTCATTTATTCAGTTTCTTCTAGCAGTAGAAATCATTGCTTTGGGGAAGCAAAAAAACAGTGTATTCTACCAACATAATCATATTCCTCTGTCATTCAGACACTTATTTTAGAATTAGCCAAAGTTTAAGGTCTGTTTTAAAAAATAACTCAATTATTGGAATCTCTAAAGGGAGTAAGTGGCAGTAAGAATGGAACAAGTACACGATACTGTGTAAGAATAATTACTGCAGTCCAAATTTACATAAATAGCTATTGTTCTTTCAGAATCCAAAACAGTATATTTCTCTTCTTCTTCAATAGAGTGCTTGCTTTTGGATTTCCATAACTATTAACTGTGGGTTGGTTAGCCTAAGTATTGGCTTTTGAAAACGTTTTTGAAATCTCTTTCACCTGTATTATATCATGCTTTTACACTAGAATTTTCAAGACTGTCTGTATAAGGGAGTCTGAGGCCACAGATTCACTGAGGGATGCTGGATTTGTTCTGTTTAGTAGAACAGGAACTCCAGACTCAAGGGCTTTGGAATATCACACCTTGATATATGTAAATATATACACAAACTGCAGGATTGTTTTCACACGGTGAAGTATTCTGCACCCTTGAGGATGCACAAAAAAATTTCCCACAAAGTGTATTTTTTGTAATGGGTTTTTTTATAAGCAAGGTTTTGTCTGCAGGAGTCTTTGTGGAAAGAGATTTCTTTGTCAACTGCTAGTTCTTGAATCCATCATTTATTCCTCACACATCTTTGGATAAAGAGAGAGGGAACTGTAGCCAAGCCTGTTACTCCAGAGGACTCTCTGGTTTTACACTCCACAAAGAGGTTGATGTTGTGCTTGCTGTAGAAGCACACAGACTGTGAGTGGATGAACAGGTGTCACACAGCAGCGTGTGAAGAGTGCTCCCAAGGGTTCCTGTTGACTGTACCCTTCTTGTATTTTCATTGGGGGACATTTAGAGAAGCCTTGAGTCTATCTCTGTGGGGTTTATATGCTTCAAGCAGTAAATAAATTGGTGCAGCTCTTTGCTGGGCTGGAGCCCTCCATCCATGCCCTGCTCTCCCAGGAAGTGTCAACAGAGCAGATGGAAGAGAGAGCACTGTCTGTTAGCTTGGAGACTCTCCCACACAAGACCAAGGCAGGTAAACACCTTGCTCCTGCAGCAGATTGAACACTTTCAAGAGGGTTTACAAATGGCAAAGCAACACTTGTGTGGCTCAGTAGCTCAAATGAAAGCACAGGCAGTGACAGAGAAGTTGCCTGCAGGAGGTGGGGCAGTGTGCCTGGAGACAGCAGACGTGTAGCCCCAGCAGCAGAGGAGAATAACAAGCAGGTGTTACTTGAAAATGATCTCCACCTTTCAGTTAGGAGAACATACTTGGTGCCTTGCTCCACCTTTCTCATAGATAATGATGGCATGGAAGCCTTTGGTGCTGGCATTTTCCTCAGGAAAGAAAATATACCGGGGAAGATTTACAGAACTCTGTCTTGTGAACCGGTCTCCAGATAGGATAGGCTTGTTCAAACTGAACAGGAAATATTTACAAAAGCAGACATATTTAGAAAACAAGAGAAAGGAATGCAACTGACATCTTGGGTTTGGAATTTGAGTATAAAACTTTTTCTCTCCCTCAGTACAAGAAGTTTGAGAGAATGGATGCATAGGGAACAGGTTAAGCATCTCAGTCAAATATCACCTGAAGAACAATTAAGGAAAATTTATCTTTTTAAACTGCCCTTTGCTTCTCCAACGAGCAACTGGAATATTTATTTCATGCTTCTTTTTACTGTACTGCAGATGAAGTGTCCCTGTGGGCTCTGAGCATTCAGCCTGTCTGTCCTGCAGATTTAAACTGAGAGGAGCCCCCATGCACTGCAGGGCTGGGCAGTGTCCTCTGTTCACGAGGGGCTCACCACCTCCTGTGCACATGCTCTGGGCTCTCAGACAGGATGCATTTGCTCCTTTCTCTCATTGTACTCTCTCCATATAAAGTGAAGGTGCCTTTTTTTTTTACAATCAGATGGTTTGCTTTGTCTAGCAGAAGTAAGAGCTTGCATTGTTATTTCTGCCTTAATAGCTCAGCAGAGGTTTCAGTCTATTTAAAGATTCTTGTAATGATTTTGGTGATTTTTATGTGTATAGAGGGGGGATTTATTGATGTATGAAAGCCAATATTAAGTGTCAAAGACATGAAATAAGAAATGTGCCCATGTACGCAGGCTTTCTGTATAAACCTACAACCCCTAATCAGTTGTTAATGATGTTGATTTTTCTGATTCTTTCGTGCTGTAAGTGTTTCAGAGAGACTTTAGAACTTCCCTGAATCCAGCTGTGCCTTGTGTACTCATTGTTCACAGCCTGGTGACAACAGGAGCTGTCAATGACAGTGCCACAAGAGTTTGGGTCAGGGTCTGTGTGCTGGTTCTGATTCTTCAACTGAATTCCTCTCACGTGTTTACTGTTTATTACAGTCTTTCTCCCTTTTTAAGTTGTTAGTTCTTCATTTATACTGACACCATTGTCTTTCCTAAAGCATTTTTCTCTGAAAATATTCTGCTTCTTGAAGTTTCATGGTTCCAAGTCCTTGTTTGGGCCAAACTTTTGTCCTGCTGAGACAGGAGGCAGCAGGTGGCATTCATCCTAGAAGACATGTGATCTAGTATAAGCAGGAAAAATAGAATAAAAAAGATAAATCAGGGTTGTATAAAGGAGCAATGCAGTTATTGTGGCAACCTTGATAGCTGGCATTATCAGCACATCCTAATAGGATGGAGTGTCTTTTGCTGGCCTTTTTGTTTATCTCTGAAGCACTGGTCCAGCAGTTTGCTGGAATACAGTGTGTGTTGCTGAGCTCACAGGAGAAGAGGAGGTGTTAAAACAACATGGCTTCTGCAAGGCTGTAATTTGGATATCAGAGTAGAAAATGGAGCTGCAGCTGGCGTGCTCAGGACAATTAAGAAACGTGGCTCACCATTTACATCCTTGCTGCACTTTTAGACAACCCCCAAGGAAAGCAATTCTGCATTTCCATCTCTGAATTTTGAATGAGAGGATGGAAACTAAAGCTGTTATCCCTCTGAGAAGAATGTTTCCTGTTTGGTAAAGTGCAGGCAATCTTTCTGGTGCAAGGAAAAATTATTGGTGAACAGCAAATAAACCTTAAAAAGAAATATCCACTGAAGGGTAAGAGGAAATAGAGAGCTCAAGGGTTCTAGGATGAACACATGCTTTTGAAGCAGATTAAAAGCACTGAAAGAACAATCCACTCTTCTGCTGGCAAATGAGCTATTTAACCAAAGAGGTGGTGTATTCATTTTTTCTTTCCTATCCAGGGAAAAACAGTGGAAGATTCTCATGGCCAGGTCTGGCCTCTGACTTAATAAATCCCAATTGAGATTTCAGAGGACTCAATAGCTCATTCCACACCCAGTGGTCAGGATAAATCCAGACACTCTGTCATGTTGCATCTCTTAAACAGATGGAGGAAACTCCACAGTCCTTGCCCTCAGGTTGCTCTGAGTTGGGACCTGCTCCTTTCAACACCCTTCTGGTCCACATACTGAATTTTCCCCCCACAGCAAAGGTTTGTGCAGTATGGGATCTTGCATTGAACCTCTTACTAAGACCTGGGATTTTGTTTTGCCTCGTTTCTTTTTGGGGTGTGGCAGAAAATGTTTCTAAAGTGTCACTCAGTCTAGGCCAACAGTGCTACAGAAACCCTCCTTAGGCCTAAACCATTTATAATATGTCAATTATGTGCAAATTCTATAGACAGAAAATACCTTATTTCTGTAGTATTTTCTGAAAACATGCTGAAAATTCACTTAAAGAATTAATTAAGCCAGAACTCTTACATGCAAAAAGATATGCTTCCTTCTCTGCATTACAAGGAAGCAATTAGTGAATACTGGAGGCAAAAGCTTTTCCTAATCAAAAGAGCTGAGTTTAACTTGTGTCTGCTTAAGCAATTCTGTTTTGGAATAAAAGGGAAAACCAGACATACTGCTGGACTATCAATTAAAATGCAAGCATGCAATGCAACACAATTAATTCTTTTAAAAGCAAGAATTTTTCATTTATAGTGCAAGCGTGTTTGAAAATGATGTGGCAAATACTGAGTCTTTGAACACTGTATGATGTGAATGACTTTTAAGATTCAACCTTTCAAGTTCATGTCTGTTGGTATTAAAATATTTTTTATTAAAATGGTCACAGAACACTGATATTGCATTTTCACAACTCTTTGCCATTTTTATCCTGCTATTGACAGGGTTTTCTGTCTTTGCCTCACCATCATATATTCTTCATTCTCCATAAGAAGAATCTGGTGAACTTTAAACAGAGGCTTGAGGGAGAATAGGTCTTTTTCAGTTATTACTGCATTTGACTGGATTAATATCATCCTTTTTTCTTCCTCCCCACCTCTCAATTTTCTTTTACTGTTGTGACTTTATATCACATAATGGAATATGAAATTCATATTTTAAAACATAGTTACTATTTTTCATGTTGCAGACAACAGGCACCACATCTTGTCCTGATAGTTGTATTTCCAGCCATAATAACTCTGATTTAATCTTGAAATGAAACATCCCTACACAGGATTTGTTATTATTCATTTATACATAAGTACTAAGGAAACAACTCTCCTGGAATTTGGTGAGATCCAAATGGAATTCTTAACTTTGTCACAGACTTCCTGGTTGCTCATGGGAATTTGTTAAGTTTGTATACCTGAGATGAGTCCTTTGATGATATAAATATTATACAGTTGTAATTGTATTGTTCTATTGTTATTTCTATCAGAGCAGTCAAAACCCCAAAGAAGAGATAGCATTTTTAATTTCCCTACAGTCTTTTGACAAAGCTTTTGTCTCCATCTGAATACAGAGAGCTTGGTTGTTTGACAGATGCATAAGGGCAGTTGGGTATTTTTCATGGTTGGTTCATCAGTGTCATATTGATAGACTAGATGGCATTTAATGATAATTTTAGTCTTGGGGTAAAGGTATGAACTTGAAGCATTCTTTTGGTCCTTTCCTGTCCTGTGTCTATCTGTGTCTAAAATAACCTACCACAGGCTTTGCTAATGCTCAATGAAAGAGAAAGATGTAGCAGCCAAAAACCTTCATCTTGTTTTCCTATGGTGTCCACAAGGATACAGCTTAGACAGAAAAGAATGTATAATCTAATGTTTTGCCTAAGATGTGAAGTCTGCTTTCCAGATTATCAAAATGTCAGTGGTATATTTTCCAGTCTGTTTTCTCTTTCTAATTAAGTCTCCTGTCTCCCTGTCATGCTCCCACCCCCCACTACCATTTTTGTTCATCTCCCTCTCAAAGGTACCAAAGGAGCAGGCCAGTTTTCCTCCTGCTGTGAAGTTAAAAAACTCAAGATAGTGTTAAATTGACATGGACTGTGTTGCTCTGCCAATCTCTGAAATGTCATTGCCTGGGCAGCCTGCTGGGCTCAGTTCAGCACCATGGTGCCAAGACTGCTAATAAAAAAGAATAAAGGTTAATGAAGGAGGGAGGGGAAGGGGGGATGTGTCATTATCCAAAATCAACTCTTCTGCTTTCTGTCTGTAAGGTTTGCTCAAGGCCTAAGGTTTTGATTTTTAGTTCTTTATTTTTCCTCTTGGCAGTGTTTTTGTTTAGTTCATAGGGTAAATCACAGTGGATTCATGGGAGCTACTCCAGTACCTTGCTTTCAGCATGGTGTCCTTGGTTTCTCCAGTAGTCCTTGAAGAAAGTGATGTCTTTTGTGGCTCTAGAGGTCCCTGTTTCAAGAAGCAAAAAGCTGAGCATGCCAGGGCCCTGCTCTGTTAGTGGAGATGCTTCTTGTCCCTCCCAGGGTAAAGAGTTTCCTGTGCCCTGGCCCTGCATCACTGTGTGTTTGTGGCGTGAGGGTCTTGTCACACCAAGGTTGCTGCTCTGCTAATGCTGGGTGGTTGTTCAATTCTTCTACTTGTTGAGCTCCATCAGAAGGCTCTGCTGCTGTGAACAGCCTGTGTGAAGTGTAGGGGCTGATTGGAAGATAAAGAAAAGACAAAGACCATTAGACACACTCTTTTTCTCCTGCCTGCCAGTGCACAGTAGCTCTGTTTCAGCTCTAACACACCAGGATGCTGCTCCCACCATCTGCTACTGATCCTTTCCCTCCTGCCATGCCCTTGTGAGTTGTCAAATCTGGTGTTTGTGTGTTTCTTCCCACACCACTCCTAGCTCACATGCAAATCTCTCATGCAAATACAAACCCTCTGGACTCTGTGACATGATGCTCTGAGCTTAGGCTGCAGCTGGTTCTTTCCTCTGCCTGGTGCCTCTGAGAGTGACCCGATCTTCCTGCCCACAGGAAGCAAATCTGCCCTTATTCTCCACCTTCTAGATCTGCTTTTGTCACTGCAGTCACAGCTGGCTTGATAATACTAAAAAAAGTGCACACATTAGGATTTTTGTGGGTCTGTTCATCCCAGGCCCATGAATTTGGTTTATATGGTGACTTGACAGAGTTAGGTTATTGCTGGCACACAACTGCATAACTTTCAACTGCAGCTGAGATGGAGGCAGTTAAGTGTCTGTCCTAGGGTGAATTTTTATTTTTAGAATTATGAAAAATAACTTACTTTACAAAGGCAAGGATCTGTCTTACCTCCCATTCCACCTTTCTTTAGTAACCCCCTGAAAAGCAGACACGGAAGCTGACAGAAAAATTCTCCACAGTAGCAAATAACAGGTTGGCATCTGACAGCTAGAAAATGTTCTTAGCTGTAAGTAATACTTATAGTAGTAGAGAAGTCTG
This sequence comes from Rhipidura dahli, assembly GCA_013399225.1. Classification (NCBI taxonomy): domain Eukaryota; kingdom Metazoa; phylum Chordata; class Aves; order Passeriformes; family Rhipiduridae; genus Rhipidura; species Rhipidura dahli. The sequence continues at coordinate 94,478 of VXAC01000102.1, forward strand.
AAAAAGTCCACTTTTTTATTTGTTAAAAAGCTGGTCCCAGCTTAGGTGATTGCTGTAGTTATTCCTTTTCCTCCTTCTACTGTAAACTGCTTTGGCAACTATTTTTACTGCTTTTTTTTAACAAATAAAAAAAATCCATAGCACAATGAAAACAGTTAAAATTTGTGTGAGACCAGGATAAAAATGTATAAATGGCTGTGCCTATAAATACATCAGTGCAGGGACTCACCCATCAGTGTATCCATGCAGATACACAGATTTACCTATAGGTATAGTGATCAAAAACACCAGGTCTTGTTTGTCAAGGTTTATTGAACTGGAAGTCCCCAAAGTTAAAAACAAGAGCTGTCACAGCTGAAACAAACTAAATAGTTCCCAGAATTTGCTGCTCTAAGATGTTATCCTTTATTACTTGAAAAATGACAGAAATTTGCAGTAGTTGCCACCTGTTTATAAAATGAGTGGGAGGGTGGTGGGAGAAAAGGAGGTTATTTTTTTGTAATCCTCCCTTGCCACCAGTACAACAACAATGGAGAAAGCAAATCTATATTTAAAAAAAAATCAAACAAACAAACAAAAAAAAAAAAACCAAAAACAAAAAACAATGCACCTTGCCTGAAAAGTAGAGGGAATTTGTTTGCTGTTTGTTTTTTTGGTTTGGGTTTTTTTTTTTTGTTTGTTTGGTTTTTTTTTAATTAAATTCTTTAGACTTGGGCAAAATACCAAAGCATATTCAGCATTTACAGGCATTCTCCAGCTCTCAGTTAAGTCAGTGGAAATCCTCCCATTGACAATCCCTGTGCATTGCACAGTGCTGGAGGCAGAATACACAATGAGAGGGAAAACCTAATCTAGGTATTATATGCAGATGCACCCTAGTGCTGCATAAAATGATTTTGTAGACTGTTATACGACGTAGTAAAAATGCATAACAGTAAAATATAACTAGGGCTACTATATAGCAACACCACAGAAATAAAATAGCTTAGAGCAGAATAAAGGAAATAAAACCAGATATTGACAAGAAAGTAGAATATTGTGGTGAGGAGGAGAAGACCATGCTAAGCCGAGCTTTTTGTTGAAAATAATTTAATATACAGCTTTATATTTCCCCTTATAAAGGGCACTGTTTTAGAGCCTTTTTCAAAGAACTGCACTACTGAGACTAACTCAAAGGAACTTTGAAACAGAAGAGCAAAACTCCCTTGAAGGCAGGGAACAAGAGCTCTAATTTGCTTTGGAGAAGCTGAAGGGACGCGATTCATGCGCAGATCCCTCCCATCCCCTTAATTTTTACAGAGATTTCTCACAGCCTGTTCAGAAGGTGACTCCCTGGGGCTCACTTTTGCAGCCCCCATTATCAGCTCGAGCGGGTCGCTGCTCAGCGACGGGCAATTTGTCAAAGGCGGGAGCGCGGCTGCTCAGGCGTGCGCCGATGAGTGTGCACAGATACCACATCCTGCGTGCCACATCAGGCGTTTAATTGTTCTGATTGTGCTCTTATAAACTCCTCACAGCCTGTTCAATAGTCGTTGCTCTCATTTACATAAACACTGGAAGTTTACCCGTGCTGGTGCCGCGTCCTGATTGCTGCTTCTCAGCTGAAAAATTAAAGGCGGGAGAAAGGATTCCTTCCCTTCTTCTCCGAGGCCCATCCATGGGGACTTTGTTTTTTACAGAGGTTGTTGTGTTTTGTCAGGCCTGAAAAAGGAGCAAATATGTGGCCTTGTGTCACCTATACAGGGTATGAGAATGAGGCTTATGGATCAGAGCAGTGCTTCCTCTGATTTTCCTTTTTTAACTCTAACCCTTTTGAGGGAGGTGGTGAGAGAGGGGATCATGTCTCCCTGGTTTTTGATCAGGGACAAACTCAGTTTCAGGCATATTTTTAAAATGCAGGCTCTGCTTTCTTTATTATAATGGAATAATGCTGTTTAGAACAGCAAAGAGAAATTATGTTCCACTGATGTTCATTGTCTCTAATTGTAATTAACTTTCTGACAGTGAACAACTGACTTTGTACTTATAATTAAAGGAAAAGTTTGCTAGTTCAGCTGCCTGTTGTTCATGAACTTGACTGAATTGGCGTTTAGAAAAAGAGGTACCATAAGGAAAAAGCATCTCTTCTACTTACAGGAAATAAATCTTGATTTCTTTTAAATATTATTTAAATTAGACCCTTCTGGCCATATCCATCCCTACTCTCATTCTAACCAGTAGTTTCAAAAGAGGAGTGAATGACTATAGTTCCTTGTTTTTATGAACAGTAGTTAAATGCCCATGAGGCTTCTTTACAAAATTGGTGTCTTTTGAAGCTACTAATGAATTGCCTCTTTTTTTTTTTCCTGGGTTATAGGAATCACTGAATTAATCCAGAAAATCAGAAACCACATCCATTTCTACCATCATTGCTGGATTTGCTTAAGTTTAATACCTTCCTTGTCAGCATTTTTTGTCTACTTTAATATGATTTTTATTTACTCTGTAGCATCAAATACCCAGAACACCTATATTTGATTGAAACTTTACCATCTGTGATCTTCTTATGTGTGGGACGTGTCTGGTAAATCAAAGTGTAACACTTCCCTGTTTTGCTGTGGCTGCAGATGGGAATTCCTTTTTGATGAGCAGTTGATTTTCTAAAGGTGCTGTAGGATCACAGCACTGCAAGGTAGACTTGGTGTCCTCCAAGTGCGAGTCCTTGGTGTCCTCCAAATATACCTCTGACTAAAGGCAGCTTTCCTTGAGATTTTTTCCCCTACATTTTGAAGAGAACTGAAGAGATCTTATGAAAAGTTTTGCAAGGACTTTCCTGACATTTATCCCAGTTACAGCCCAACATCTATTACTTCACTGGCAAGAAAGAGAGATGCCTAGAAAACCCTCTGTGTCTCCTTTTTTTTGTGTGAGGCTGAATGTCGAGAGCAAAATGGTTTTTGTTGCTTGGGATGTGTGTGGAAGGTGGGTGGATCTGAGCTGCCTCTGGGTGTGCAGAGGCTGGAACCAGAACTGTGGGAAAATCCTGTGCACAAATACTGAGACTGACTGCACGTGGGCCAGGATGGGTACAGATACCAGCAATCCACCCAGCATTTATCCCACGCTGTTTCTGCTCTTTTTGCATATCAGTGAGCACAGATTACTACTCCTATGGATGTTGCTACTGCATTAACTGAGAGCAGACCAGATCCTAGTGCCTTCTGGCAGAATTCTGTGTCCGGGATTGCCAACCCAAAGCTGGAACTGGGAATTATGCTTTAGGCAGGATTGGAGATTTTGGAGAATTTAGGTGAATCTTCACTTTGTGCTGCTTGTCGGGGTATGATTCACCTGATGAGTCCATAGAGGTGTTTCTACCCTAACTTCTGTAGAGTTTTGCTTTATTGTCCTTGATTGTAATATTAAAATTGGTTAATAATTTTTGTGAATGTTGTACTATGTAGGTATTACTGAGGCATACTGAGATCTGTTACTGAGCCAAAAGTAAGGAAAACATAAGGAATTTTGATAGACTCAAAGCATTCCAAATGTTCTATAATCTCTTAAAAAAATGTAATTAGGAAAGGGAGGATGTAATTGTCTTCCTCCCAGAAAATACATGGCAGTGCGGGAGATCTATGGTGCTCATGGGGTTCAAAAGCATAAGATTTTTTCCTTCAGGTGCCTGTGGATATCTGCAGGAAAAAAAAGCTCCTTACCCTTCACTGGGAGGAAGGTAAAAGGACCAGGATGCTGAGATCACAGGCTGTATAATCAGCACCTTCAAAAGAAGAACCTTTACAGATCCTTTGACGATGCTATAAAGTGAACATCTGTCATATTGAATATACAAGTTCTTGGGCAGGGAAGGCAGTCTGAGAGTGGAAAAAGTACAAGTTTCAATTCAAAAATACAAATTTTGCATTTGAAAGCACCAGTTGATTTTCAAGTGCTCTGTGGGATATGACATAGGATTTTATTAGGTTAGCACAATTATCTTGGAACCACTTATGGGCATCACTGACAAATGCAGCTCTTAGGAGTGTGCTTAGGAGAAGACACTCAGTGTTTCTCAAGTGTTGTCTTTAGTAGTACTTGAGCAACTGACACTGAGGAGTAATAAGATATCATCTCCAGACTATCAAGAATTAGCCAAGTAATTATCTCTCGAGCCCTAGTTCTGTAAAAATATTTAGGGGCTTTTTCAGTGCAGTCACAATTGAGATTGTGAGGGATGGTCCATGGCTGTAACTGCACAGGGATGGGTTTATTGACATGGGATTTTTCAGGCAGATGTTGGAGCACTTCACCAGTCAGATGTGTTGTTTGGTTGATGTGCCAAGCTGGCCAGGAGCCTTGTGGCTGCAGCAGAGCAGTTTTGAGTTCAAGATAATGCACCCTGTCTTTCCCAAGGCCTTATGAGCTCAGGCACTGCGCCCTGCTTATGGGGCTCAGCTCTGGAGCCCAGCTGGATGGGAGAGTGAGGAATTTACATCAGACACCATGTGGACTTGCCCAGTATCTCTTTCTCTTCCCCATGGCCTAATCCAAATCCTAGTGAAATGAAAAGGTGATTCCCCATTTACTTCATTATTCTTGCAATCAGAACATGGTAGAGGAAGGAACTCACCAGGACTGGAGTACATTGCTGCCAGGCTTTCACACAACTGAGCTTAGGATGTTTGTCCTTACTGTGTCACACTCCTCTGATATTTTCTTCCTTGATAAATACTTGATTTTTCCCATAATTACAGCAACTACAATTATAATTCCACATCTAGTATTTTGCCCATGACTAGTTTTAATCTGTTTTAACGTTCTTGCCTACCAATGGCTAATATATTCTGAAGGTGCAGCCATTTTTTACCAAATCTAAAATTGCAGCAGTCATCTCAGAGTCACTGAGTTACTAAAACTTGTAATAATAATAATAATAATAATAATAATAATAATAATAATGGACAGCTAAGGCAAAGGTAGAGAAGAGAATATGTAAACTTATTGTTTATTCATGAAGGCATAATGGCAACAGGAGCTTAGTTTCCTGTGATTGGAGAGTCAATATAAAGATTCACATAAAACAGCAGAGAACTGGGGAGGATTTATTCAATTTGGGCTAAGCCAAAAGCACAGACTCATCATTTTGCTTTACACAAGCCCCTCAATTGGTACATTATCAAGATTTGAGACTGACTTTTACAGGACATTAATGTGGAATAGGGTGCAATTTGGACCGTTGGCCTTATTTAATACATTTTCTAATATATCTACATATTTCATTATAAACTCTCCTGGTAACTTTAGTAGCTATGTGGATAACAAAAAGTGTGTTAGTACAGTGAACAGACAAAAACAATTATGTCCAAACTTCTCTTGTATTATTCATCTTGTTTTATGTCTGAGGCTGATGGGGGTTAACAACATGATTATTTTGCTTTAAGCATTTGATTTTGAAAATTTTATTGACAAGAACGATGTGCTTGTGTAGTCTTGCTAGTTACAAGACACAATTGAAATCATAATAACCTAGGTCAAGGTGCTCTGAGCCGAACATTTAGGCAGGACTGGCATTGGTGGCATCCCTAGCAGGGATGGTCCAGCAGCACAAGGCTGCAGCTCCTCACACCAACCCATGGTGATTTCCAGTTATCTCAGCCTGACTCAGAAAAAGCCCTGGAAGGGATATCACAGTGCTCACCATAGAAGTCAACCACTGCTCTGAATCAAGAGCACTGTGACAAACTCTTGCCTGGAGTTAATGTTTATGGCTGGTTTTATAAGCTGCTGGAAAGCAGGACGTATTGCTACACCCTGAAATATAATGGTGCCTGTGACTGTTGGTATAATAAACTGCAGAGCCTCCTCCCAACCTTTTGGATTAAGTAATAAAAGAAAATGATTAAGAGGGAAATTCCATCATTTATCTTCTGTGGAATAAAACACTTTTTTTTTTCCCATCCCGGCTCGCTAACAGCGACAGCCATGACAATGAATGATTTGGCTTCACCCAAAATGATGGATAATCCTGCTGGAAGAGCATGACAATGATAGACAGACATCTTCTGAAGGAAAAGGTAATAGAAAAGACTGACACTTTGATAGGCACCATGATGAACAAGCCCTCAGGGACTGCGAGTTAATAGGTTAATAGAAGTGTTCTAGCTCTCCCAGCCCCTTCTATCTCTGTGCTCCTTTTAGTGCTCCTTCAGCAGCAAAATAGCATTAGGAACAGGGGACAGATGCATTCTGTAATTCAGCAGTGTGCTTTCTTGTGTATCCCTTAATGCTGTGGTGAAGCACAGGATTAAACCACTTCCCTAAGTGAAGTGTAGTGAGAACCCATCCTGCTCAAACCTCATTAGAGCTTTACTTTTACCTCTTCCATCTCTCAGACACTTCTTGCAGGTAATACAATGTCCTGAGGATATTGCACATGTTGAATATAGTCACCTGGGAAATAGATTGTTGGAGCCCAGCTGAAGTTGATGGTGGGCCACATTCTGACATGGACTAAACCAGAATTTAGCCCAAATAGTTTTATTGAAATCAACAAAACATGTGCCTGATTTCTTGGTCAGCTGCCAACAGAGATATTTGGATATTATGAAAATAAGGAAGTAAGATTTATTCATTTTTTTTTTAAATTTCTTATAGCTTATTCCCATTTTTTTCTTATAATTTTTTTTCTAATAACACATAATAACATTTATCAATATGTATTTCACTACTTATTGTACATGTTTGTGGGTTTTTTTTCCTTATTAATGTCTATTTAAAGAAGGTAGGGCTTTGCAAGCCCACCCTGTTGCCCTAGCAATTAAGTTAACATATTCTCTACAAGTTTTCATATCTTTTGCATTATGGAGTGTTTTGATATTAACTAAGAGTTTCTTGCTTGGTGTTTGAAACCAGCTGCAAGAACAGCCCTTGACATGAACGGTTTGAACAATTTTAGAGTAAAATTATCAATATAAGTCAGACTAACATGAGAAGAGTAACATAAGTGAGTAATGAAGTAAATAAACAGAAGAAATACAGTGTCAATAAGCATGCTTTACAGCTAAAGGAATTTAAGCCAATATATTTCAGAGCAAAAGAATGTGATGCACAGTTGGCAAAGTCTCTCTGAGACTATAATGAAGAGTCATAGTGATGTACTTGTCTGTGTTAGCACTAGGAAATAATGCATGGTTCACTCTGTGGGATGGTGGAGGACATATCAGCTCCCTGACATGCTGCATCAACTTGGATGTACAAAATCCTCCTCTGTACTTATCTTTTCCCTTGCTTATTTATTTTTAATGCTCCTAGACATGGACTGTCAATATGTCTGCCCACACATGCCACATTTCTGTATAACCTTAAAAGGATTCATGTAATCCAAATAAGCTTGGGGGGTGTATTTTGTAAACATATGACAAATGCCTTTATTGATAGACTTGTAGTCTGGCTTCAGGACACAGTTGATATAAAATGTATAGTACATGTAGAAAAGGATGCTTTAATTAGTATATCTAAACTTTTTATTTGAATGCAAGTAAGTTTACCTCAGCTACAGGTTTTTGCATTAACCTTCTCATTTAAGTGTTTTCATTAAGTGTATTTATTACTTTCTCTTCGTGTACAGGTGTATTTCTGATCTTCTGTAGGACGTAACAGGGGTGTTATGTTGTTATTTAAAACAACACAGAGTTACTACATCAAGTGTAACCCCAGATTTAGTGCAGGCCAAGTTGGCTTACATCACTCTCAGGCAGTACTTGGCTTTCTAGTACATGACTGCAGGCTGCTGAGCAGGAGCACTGTGAAGCCATTTCATGTGATGAAACAAGATCCTTTAGAATTACAAATCCCATTACCCCACTGGCCTTCGACCTGACCACTCTACACCAAGCCACAGGTTATAGGTATGTTAAACAAAGTCAAAACAATGTCAGAACAGAATATTTCACAGCACTAAGTGTGTCCTGGTGTAGAGAATGTGAGGACACACTGCAGACCAGGAAGGGCAGTTAATTGCCCTCTGTGCTTTTGGAAGTTACTCAGGTGTCAGACAATGGGGGTGAAGCACACAGTAGATGTGAAGTTCAATCTGGTTTTTTTTCTTCTCACAGGATATTGCATATTTTCTAATCTGTCATTCTTATGAATTAATCAGCAGTTCCTGTGGATGGTATCACACTTAACAGTCTCTGCTCCAGGGAGCTTACACAAATAGCACACCATAAACAACACACACAGCAAAGTGCCAGACAGGTACAGGGATTGCAGGAAGGTGATCCAGAACTGAACATCATGGGTTTCATCCCATTTTCTCTCTAGCAATGAGCTGGTTAATGCTATCTTTCACTTGTAGAACCTAAAAATTCTCATGTTGAGGGGCTATGCACATTTATGTTACATTTTATTATCTAAGGGTCCATGAAAAAGACTGGACATCCATCCTTCCGGAGCAAGTCAACAGATGGTTTTGTACCTTGGTTTTCCCATCTTGTAAAATCAAAAGAATTATTCTGAGTTTCCTTTGTAAAATGCCTGAAAGATGCAGAAAAATGGAGGGTGCTACACTTCTGGAGTGTCAGCACGGATGCCCTGGTGCATAGGTCACTGCTGTGGTACAGGGAAATAGAAAAAACTTTATTTCAGCTCATTGCCTTTTCAGCATGTGCTGGCAGTGACAGCCCTGGCAGGGCCATCACAGCCCCTGTCTCACTGGCAGAGGAAGGAAATGGAGGGGCTGAACCAGCTCTGTGATTTACTGTGACAGAAACATGGAGCTTAGGCATATTTCTGTCTTCATGCAGATATTCAGGGCTGTGGTGAATTACCCATGTACACTTCAATTGCAAACTGATTTACAGCTTATGCTTTTTGTGCTATTTTTAGCCTAATAGGTTCATGACTGGAACTCGTAGCTGTAAAGACAATTCAAGTAATAATAGTAATGAGCTGTAGATATCTGTGTTTTTACAGCACAACCCATTGGTACTTGAAAACAAAAATGCTTTTGAAATAAAACCCACTACACCTTTAGTCCAGCACAATTCCCAGATCACAGGTTGTCCATTTCTTTCATTTTTAGCATGCCCTCAGTGTCAATTACCTTTTTAGTTTACTGTTCTTTCCCCCAGAAAAATAGAGTTGACATTAAGCTGTGTTCTAGAAGAACAAGCTGATCTGAATGTTAAATTAAAACATACGTATGCATGCACATATATCTCGATTTTAACTGCGAGGCACATATTTCAAATGTATCAGAAGGTTTTGTCATTTACGTATGAAAATTAATTCATAAATCTATTTTGTATTTACAGCAGCCCTGACAGAGTTCATCAAAAATGAGCTGCCTTACGGAACTATCAATGGATTAATAAAAAGAATCCGATCTAATATTCATGACACAGGAGACAAATGTAAACGGTCAGGCAACTTCATCTTTTTATTCTTGGAGAAATGTTGTTTTTTTCATAACTTTTCCTTGTAGATTTTGTTTTCTCATTTCATAACTGCTTTAACAAAAGAACTGTGCCATCAATTTTGCTATATTGCATTATTCATGTGGAGGTAATACACACCAAATTCAATGCACAAAGGAAAGAAATACAAAAGAATGTTCTTTATTATTATTCATATAAACCCAAGAAAACTTCCAAAATCATGCTGTCCTGTTATATTTATGACCCAATAATATCCTTCAGCTGTGTAGTCTTTAATGTCCAAACACATCTTTCTGCCCTGTTGCTCAGAGGAAATCTTGGTATCTATTTGTTTATCCTGATTACCTTTACAACTTGATTTTGCTCTGTGACCCAAGCAGCCAATAACTAATTTGGGGAAAGGATCATTCTTACACTCAGGTCTGTGACCTGAGCTGCTGATTGTAGTAGAAGCTATTAGTCTATCATGGAGAAATGTGAAAATTAAATGTATTTTTTAGGAGTGTGATTGCCCTCATGCTGGACTCCCAAGATTCTTTTTGAAGGCTGCTTTGCTTTTGTGCTGATGGGAGTAACTTTGGGGTGATCTTGGAATGAGGTTTCCCTAGCTTGTCCCCAGAAGCAGGCCTGTCTGAGACAAAGATTCTGCTCACCTTCTTGCCCTGTCAGCCTGCTCCTTTCCTACTGGGATGTGGTTTAGTGGTAAACCCAGCAGTGCTGGGATAATGATTTGACTCCATGATCTTAAAGGTCTTTTCCAACCTCAACCTTTCTTATTCCAACCCTCCCTAATTATATTTCTGAGAAATCTCTCAATCTTACCTAGCTGGGTGCATGGGAATTTATTGAAATCTTTGTTTGGCCACTGCATAATTTACATGAAGGTTCTTTTAATAATTTCTGGGCCAGATTCTCATTTGGTGGGAAAAGCTGTGGATGCCAGGTAGGCAGCTCTTCTACACACAGAGCTCCTGCCTCAGAGAGGCCATCTCAGAGTCACTGCTGCTGTTGGACTATAGGAGATGGAATGTTAAGCTTTTTGGCCTGCTCAGGTGATGTTACCTTCCATTCAAAAGTAATTAGAGTCCTCAATATTGTACACCTACCATTTACTTGCTTTCTATTTAGTACTATACTAAGGACAAATTACTTTCCAACAGAAAATGTCAATGGTTTCATAGCAACCAGAGGTACCTGAGAGCTTTCCTTTCATGTTAAATCCCATTATAAGAGCATCAAGCCTGGTGCTTTATGCCTCATGTTGGTGTGAGAGACTGACTGCTGCATCCAAGCAGCACAGCCAGTCTCTGGAATCTGATCCTTGTGCATGCTAGAACCAAAATTTAAGAGGCCACCAGCTTGTTCTGTCAAAAGTTGGGTGCTTTATTTTAATTAACTTCAACAGTTGCTTCAACACACAGAAGGCTGTTTTAAATGGGTTTTATCATCAGATCTTTTATTTTGTGGAATGGCTTGATTTCGTGCTCAGAAACTGTGAAATGAGAAGTTACTGCAAAAAAAAAATCACTCAATATTAACTACCTTCCAGCTGCTTTCCTACTGAAACCAAATGGTAACCAATACTGCAGTCTGATCCAACACAGACAACTGGAAAGGCAAAAAAAAAAAAATCTAATTTTGCTTCTTATAGTTGTTGAATGTATTGCACCCTGTAGACTTGTGTTTTTGCCATGAACTGAGCAAAGACAATCTGCATGGGATTTAAACCAGGATTCCCTTGGGGGGGAGCCAGGTCCTGCTTGATCAGCCTTACCTTGGGGCCGTGCAGTGGTGCAGAAGGTAAGGAAAGCAGAAAGAGATGGGAACCCATTGCACTGTGAGACTGAGCTGGGTGATTTCTGTTGTCCTACAATACCTGGGATGCACAATGACACAAGGTTATATTTGCTTCAACTATTGCCTTGAGAAAAACATTAAATTTCAGTGGTTTCCCCAGTTTTATAACTCAGTCCTGGCCCTCCAATTGCTGTGTGCAGGTTACTCAGCCTCATTAGGTCCAGCACTATGTGAATGTATATATTGTTCCCCAAAAATATGAGGGCATTAGGGACAGTTGTCCCTGAACAAGTGCAGAAGTTCATCTCAGCACCCAAATTCTCTGCATATGTGCAAGCAAAAAAATCACAGGAGCTTGTAAATGCTTTATATTGCTGATTTTTGGATCAACATACTTTTTTTCTTAGTACTTAATACAAATTAACTATTTAGTTCAGGTTTTGTTGACAGGCTGTTACAGTGATTAGGAATTTTTGGGGTCAATTTAATGAGAAAAAAAAGAGAACTGACTTCTGGCTTTGCTTCTTTGATCAAAAGTGAGTTATGGTCTCAATACACAAATCAGAAAACAAAGTAAGAAATTTCTCTTTGTTGGGCTTTGTATGTGGAAAGAAATGAGCTTCAGCTGATGTGGGATTTGGTGAAATTAAATATGCCTGCTGGGAAAAGCTGTTATTGGATATTACAAGAAAAGATTGATTTCAAAAAGCTCAGACCGTTGTATGAACAGTTACTGAAATCAGTATATTTATACAGCAAAGGCACAAAAATGCCAATGAAAAAGTGAGTCTCAGTTTTTTCATAGAAACAGGATTCCAAAGCACCTTGAGAAGAATGAGGCAGGTGCTCCAGGGTTGGCATAGTGATGAGCTTTTCTCTTACTGTACACCTGAACAAATGAACAAACTAAATTTGCACATTGCTTGGCAGGGCTACAGCTTCTGTTGCCTTTTTAGCCATATTTTTGTCAGAGTTTTTTTGTGAAAAAGATTTTATTATCCTAAATGAAAAGCATATTTCGTACCATATCTCAATTATTCCTGAAACTTTGACTTCCTCACCTTCAGCTTTACACAGCTTATAAAAAATAATTGGGCTGCACTCATGGAGACCCTATGCACTTGGAGGTGCAGAAAATTATTCTCCCCAAATAAAGCACCTCACAGCAAAGTGGCTGGGTTGTCATGTTGTTTGAACTTTTATTGCATTCTGAATAAGCCTGAAGGGATCCCTCAATTTTTAAATTTTTTGTTTTGTTTTGTTTAATCTGAGTCAGATTTTGTGGAGATACTCGTTTACTTTCACTTTATTGTGTTCTTGGCCACGAGAGGGATAAAACCAAGCATTTAAGTCTTTGGCTGGCAGCTGTGCTTAGCTAGAAGTGCAGTTATAGGTTATAAAAGTAGACTAAGAGTCTTTTAAAAATGGTTTATGTGTCGTGTTTGTATGTCACACATCACTTCATTTTTTATAAACTCAGAATTATAATTGTGGACTGTGACCCATAATCCATAAGAAATATACATAGATATTTAAAATTTCTAACAGAAACGAAGCGTGACAGTCACAGAACTAAAGCTGATTCTTGTAAGAATAATAAATCCATGGAAATCATAGAAACACAGATCATTGCACAGATAGAGGCCAATATAGCAAACCAATGAGCATAAGGCTGCCCAAGGAGAAAAGTGATTATAAAGAATAACAAAGAACTTATGCTAGTCCAAATTCATAAGAAAGAGAACAAAAGAAAGTAAGTAGGAAAATTGACTTGAATATTGTTTCTTTGGCAGAAAAGATAATTCCCTCAGGCTGCTGTCCATCTGGTGCCCAGTTTGTGCCACACAAACCAAGGTCATCTTAACAAATGCGTAAAATATTCATAGCTAATAAGATTTGTAACTTGCATTGTTTGTTGTGTTTCTGTGATGTTTATTTAATTGACTGTATTCCATTAAAATTAGGTTGTGATTTCAGAAGCTTCAGAATTTGTTGTGCTTCGATGAATTCCCCACTTTCCTTCCCAGTAATTTTTAATTTAACCATTTATGGGAGGAAAAGCTGAACTGTTCATGTTTCTGACCAATCTTAGTAAATCAAAATTGATTGTGAGTACTGTGACCACCTTCAAAGTCTGCATTACGCTGTTGGAGAACAGGATATTTGTTTGGTCATCCCTTCAGCTCTTGGGATATTAGAAAGACACCATTATTACCATAATACCAAATGCAAAAACAAAGCTCTAGAATAGCCAGAATAAGTTAAACTGAGTTACCCTTCTCCTCCTCCCTTTCCAGGTCTTCCCAAGATATGATTTGTTGAAAATGCATGCATGCTTTTCTTGTAAGAGGCCAATGCTTTTTTTCCAGTACTATTGAAAAAAATTTTAATGTGTGGCTTGCTCATCCAGCTCGCTCTGCAGGTTGGCCTATTGGGCTCTAAATCTGACCTAATATTTTTGCTTCCTTCAGTACATTGGCTTGCATTTAATGCCTCATCTCTTTCCCCTCATGATTTCAATGGCAAAATTTGCTCAGTTTTCATTATGGTAAAAATTCCTTTAAGGTTATGGATAAAAACAGAATTTAAAGTAGTATGGTGATATTAAAGTCTCAAACCGTCAGAGATGAATAGCAGAATATTGGGAATGTTCCTGCTATCTGTGCTGCAGGGAAGAAAAAAAAAAGAAAAAAGAAAAAGGATATGTAGAAAGCAGAGGTACAAGAAGGTTTTGGAGGGCAGAGAAAATGCATTCCAGTGGGATATTTCTGTTGAGCTCATAAAAAAAGAAAGTTAAGCCTGTATAAACACCTTTCTGTGAAGAAAACATGAAATACTACAGGGTTCTTTAATCTACCAAAGAAACATATAGCAAGAACCAGTAGCTGGGAGCTAAAGCAAGGCAATTTCAAATTAGAAATAAAGCACATGCTGTTGCTTTTTTCTCTCAGTTTCACAGAGATGGTAATTAAACTTTGGGGCAGGCTACATTGCAGTAGGAGAATGGTAGACGTCATCTCTGGAGACTTTCAGACACAGTCCATATACTTTCTGAAAGTTATTTTTTGGCTGAACACAAGTAATGGGGGGCTCAATATCAGAGGTAATTGGATGGAATATAAGTATCTGAAACAAAAACTCATTGTAGATGAACTAATCTCTTCTTCTGGCCTTAAATGTATGAAAATATAGATTGCATAGCTGCAACGTGTTTGTTTCCTACACCTAATTGGTTTTCCTTCAGGGCTCAAAAATCTTTAGTCACTGCAGCTTGCATCACTAACCTTTAAGAATTCAAAACAATGCTCTTTACTGCTTGCTGAATTGTCACATACTATATGTCTCTAAATCCATCTGAATGTGCAATTTCCAACTCCTGATTAGCACCAGGAGCCCAGTCAAGGATGACAGAACAGCATCCAATTTTGTTGATCTCCACTACAATTACAACAGTCAAAAGCTGCATAAGGGCCATCCTTACAGCCTAAATCTTTTGAGGAAAAACTGCTTGAAAACATGTTATATCACAGGGGTTATTGATGGGAGTAGGGTGATTGACAGGAAATTTTAAAAAACCCAAACCTTTCTGGGATGAATTACAGCACAAATATGTAACCTACAAAGAATGGACTGACTTCAGTGTCAATCTCTGTGGATGGATTCCCCACAAATCACTGAGTAGAATGTGCCACCAGACATTTGCAATAGCTCCAATGCCAGAGCAAGATGCTTTCTTGATTCCAAGGACACAGTGCATATATTGATTTAAATTTTCCATATTCTCCCTGAGCGAGTCAGAAATTGCACTGAGTTGGATGTGTGACAGAGAGAGTGCTCAGACAAATTGGTGGGGTGGGGTCAAGCTATAAACTATCTGTGTCCAAAAGGCCCTATCAAGGAACCCAGAGGATTGTTTTCTGAGTGTCAGCAGCAGTTGCAGTGCTGATTTAATAAAAAAATGTGTGCACCTACTCAGCCCTAATCCCCATTCTTCCTTCTTATGCCTTGTTGAATTTACCTCCATCAGCTCTTCCTTACCAGAATTATTCCCCTCTTTCAAACACTTTTTGCTTTGATTCACTTTGTCTCATCGAGTATTTATCTTCTTCCTATGTCTGATTGCTACTGATGTCCTTTCTCCTAGAAGATATATTCATCTATTCATATATTCACTATTTTTTTCAGATTTTATTTATATCAGGTCGGGAGAAAAATATAATAAATTACTGTGACTGTGGAGTGCTCACAGGAATAAATTGTCAAAGACTTTTAATAAAATTATGCTGTCTTCTAAGGTAGGGTCTTTGTAAACAAAGGCATTATACAGAATAAAGCTTTCCTGTCTAAGCTCTGATGACAGGTCTTGAAAATGTCATGCTTTGGTTACTCCAAACTCAAACATGGATGGATCATTGACAATTGGCTTTTCCCAACCCCTGTGTGTCTGTAAAGACCTTTTCATGGTCAATGTTGCTTTCAGCCCTGACTCCATGCTCCTGATCCAGATTTTGTCCCAGTCAGAACAATGTGAAGAAGAGGGAACTCCCACAGAAATGCCAACATTGCTTTTATTCCCCCAAAACACTTCCCCCTGAAAAGTAGAGCTGAAAAAAAAAAAAAAAAGAAAATCAATCTATAAATCCTCACTTATCTAAACCTTCAATCCCAACCCAATCCATTATGTGGGTGTGACCTGGCCACTGGTAGGACTCCTGAAATTCAGAGCAAGTGTCTCCAGGTCCCAGTTGTCTTGCATGCTTGAATTTGGGGGTAGGTAGCTCACCTGTGAGTGCAGCTAATTTTTTAAGCTCTTCATTATTTTGAATCTTAGCTCACACATCTTGATGTAAATTGAATGCATTATCTCCTTTTTCCACCACATGCTATTATCTAGGTACTTCTTAGGTAAGAAATTGTCTCTATTAGCATTTCTGTCATGCAGAACAAGCATTCTGTCAGAGTTGGCAGCTCTTTTTTACTACAGGTCTCAAATGTGAATTGAATTTTATATAAATTTCATGCTGTGACTTAAATTATCTCCCTTAAAGAATGACTACCTGTAACACTCCTTTTACTGGAGAGTCCTCAAAGAATCCCAACTATGGGACTCGGTAGTGGAGTTAAAAATCAAGAAGCAGATTTCAGGTGAAAGAACATTTTATCCAAAGCATTTGTCACAGTAATTTCAGCTGTTTCCACCTTGAGGAGGAAGGCTTGCTATGACTTTTTTAGAGTTCCAGGTATTTCTGCTGTTCTACATTCCTAAATATCAGTTCCCAGGTGTGAAACTTGGCACTAAGTTGTTAAATCCTTCAGCTTTTAAAGCTTCTTCAGAATATCCTTCACGTGTAAGGAAGAGTAATTTTGGCAATGTAATCAGCAACACATAATGGTGTGCTGACTGTATTTTTTATACCTCAAAACGCCTGCAGAAGACATGGGAGAAGCCCAGGAGAATCTTACAGGATTTTTAGTGCTGTCCAGAATCTCCCCCACATAGAATTGGTGGTATCTCACCACAGACACCCTGTAATAGTTTTGTTCCCAGAAATCCCTCTTTTTGAAAATTAACAAGCCAATAACTTCTGTCTCCTCCTACCTGAAGAAGAAGGAAACTGAAAAAGCAGTTGCAGGTTTGTGCACTACAAAATGATACCACGGGAGCATTTTGTAAAACGTTTTTAAAAAAGCTTTTATCGTGTTAACTGGTACAGCATCCAGCACAGAGTCACAATCATGTTCCCTGTTAAAGAGAATTAACTTAATTCATTTTCATGTTGTGACCTGCAACAGTTTAATTTACCTAAGAGCATTCTTCCTGTTAATATAGACTGGATGGAAACATGATAACTTCAGGTTAAGTTAAGTGTCTGATTTGTGATACAGTTTACCTCTGCAATGACTGCACTGTTCAAATTAATTAATATCAGATCATTATCTTTAGATGGCAGGCAGATGTTGAGGTTATGGTGTTTGTGAACCCTAAGCCTGTCTTTTTTTTCTGGGCAGATCACCAGCAGTTGCTGTATAAATTGGAGAGCCAAGGTCTAGGCCTTCTGGCAGTCAATTGGTTTTGTAATTATCTTAGTAATAGTTCTCAATTATTATTCAGTAAAGGTCGTCTTTCCTCTGGTAATGGGTCACAGCATCCCCTGGGGATCCAGAGATGGGCCAGTTCTCCTTTTTATCATGTAAATGACTTGCCATCTGTGTGCCACCCAGGTTCATCTAAGGCAGTTTTGAAAACACTGATTATTAATATCAAAGCTGCATATTCCGACAGGATTGTAGAATTGGTTTTAAATGTTTTTAAAGATGGGCTTTGTTTCCTAAAATTTTCAAGACTCTACTAAGTGCTGTGGACAGCCTAATGGCAATTCTGTTCAAGTAATACAAAGATTAAAAACACAAACTTTTTTTTTAACCAGATCACTTGTAATCTACCTGTTTATCTCTAACACATATCTTCTACTTAATTTACAAATTATTATGTTTGGAACACGTGTTGAAAATGCTTTTCCTTTGAAAATAGCCACAATCTGTAATGTTAACATTCAGACAGGTTACTGGAGCACATAGAAAATTTCCCAAATAATAAAATGTTTAAATATTTCCAAGTCCTTTATTTTGGAATCATATTTCATCCTTTTAGTATTTTCATTAATATGCTATTCACTCTATCTCCTGTGTATGTTCATTCAATAATATTTTGGGTTTTCACTGCTGTTACACTGTGTGGTATGGTACTCTGCCTTTTCTTTCAGTGGCATTAATAGTTAACAGACCCTGATACCCCTTTTTCCACCCCATCCTTATGACCTGCCTGCCTTTATTTCTGTCCCATTGTATTTATTTCTGCCATGTGATTGCCTAGGGGAAGTTAAATTACCAGCCAAAGTTATTGGACTTGAACAGAACTTTTTTATTCCCTTCTCTACATCATGTTTACATTGCAGGCTGTGCTGGCAATGAATAAAATGAAAAAGTTAACAAAACTGATAAAGTCATCATTTGCTTCTACTCTATTGTAATAGCCATGCTGTAATTGGTGCTGTTTCATATAAAATTACCATATAAATTGTGCCATCCAAAGCTGCAACAGAAAGAGCAACAGTATTTACAATAAATGGCAAATCCCTATTAATTATTGACAGCGTAATAAACACTCCATTATAATTCAGTCTTATTATTCATTATTAATAATAACTCTTATTTACTATTCATTGTGTGAGGATCAATTATGATTAAGTGTTCTAAAACTGAATGGTCCACATGAATGTTTCTGTTTTCAGGGCCTTTTCCACTGAAGGAAAGACTTTCCATATTAAAATGCTCCGTTCAACAGGACAGAACGTGACTGTACCTGACCAGCTTACAGACACCAGTGCCCTGATCCTGGTGTCTGTGAAAAGCTGCTCTGAGCTCTGTCAGAGACACTTCATGACTTTGTTTCTTTGCAGGCCATTACTTGGCCCAAAGGTGATTGACTTATGACCTAGGATGTTCTTGGCCTTCTTGGCTACCTGGGCACACAGCAGTTTACCTTTAATAGTAATGAAGTTTTGCTTTACTGCTTAGTAATGTCAGAGAGCTCTTTTTAAAATAAACTCAGCCAAAAATTCATGGAGGCATCATCATAAATCCCAGTAGCTTCAAAGCTTGATTTTGCTGGGGAAGGAGGCTGAGTTCCAGGCACTACCATGCCAGTGTGTCCTTGTGTGGATCTGCAGAGTGACCATCAGGTGTACTGTGAAGGAAGATGTCTTCTCCAGAAATGATCAATTTACATTGATCTTACAATTCTTGGTCTTACAATTCTTTTTATATAGATACAATCTCTTATATTGATACAATGCAGTCTTCTAGACTGCATTGCCAGAGTCAGGACCTTTACCTTCTGGTGTTGGTAGTGTCACTGCTGGCTGTAGGAAGGACAGGACTAGAAGTATTGACAGCCAACACTACTCCCTTTTTCTGGCAGGCTTTTGTTTTTCAGACCTCTCTTTCAAGCATAACTCAACTGCTAATTGTCTCTAAGAAACAGCACTAGAGAATATTGATTTCTTACAATGCAGGCCAAATTCTTTCCTTTGTTTCAGTTTTAATGCTTCTGACCAGACTTTGGCTGCTATTTTGCTCTGTCACTCGTTTCAGGTTTTTGATGAGCAGGTAACTCCACCATATCTCCTGTTAGATGTTAAATGCTGCAAATTCCATCTAGTGTGAAATGCACTGAGACCATCAGTCACCAGTGCTCCTGGGGTGTACCCTAAGCGTGCCACACTTGGAAGTGCCCTGAAGTTTTCACAAAGACTTTCGCTGAATACAGGGCATGAGGATGATCACTGTGTGCCAAGGTAAGGCCTTCCTTCCGATCTGACTGGATTTCACACTGATTTATCAGTGGGGGTTTAAAGTACACTGTCTGCAGGCAGCATTCTTGAGTTATCCAGAGTTTCTTGGCACAGAGGAGTTTCTGCATATGCACATTTTTTTTTTGACAAGGATTCTCCACTGTCTTTCCCCAACTGCCCACTTCAGAACTTAAAATATCTGTAAAATGTTCAGTATTTTTCCATGATGTGCCAGTTCTCACCAGCTGTGATTTTCCAATACAGTGACGCACTAGCAGGCAGCCAACAGACTTGTAAAAGGATATGAGTTTTTGTGCCAAGGAGAATTTAGCATAATGATTCAACTGCAAATATAAAACTCAGTTTCAAAGAAGGAGGAGATGAAATTCAAGAAGTATATAAATGTGACATGTATAAATATTTTTTATTTTGTTTCAAATAGCATCTTACTCTGCTGTGTGTGTGGCATTTAAGACACGCTGAGTGTTTTTAGCATGTAAGAAATTCATTTAGTTTATGGACACAAAGCAGTGTATAAACCATGCAGTTAAATAAATGTTTTGTTTCCAATTCTTACATGCATTACACTGCAACATATCTGGAATTATTCCAGAAAGGCATTTCAAGATAAGTCCTGGCAGCAGAATGAAGTCACAGCAGAAGCCCTGGGTAACTCGTGGCACCTCTGTCAGCGCTGATGCTGCGGTGCGGGAGGAGTGTGCACCACGCATGTGCCTCATGTTCACACCTTCCCTCGAGCTGTGCAAGGCCATAACAAAGTGTCACTGCTTAAGCACTGCTGCCATTACCCAGGGGAGGTGTCTCACAGGCTTGGCTGCACAAGTCACACCTTTATATTCCAGCTTTGACACATCTTAAATAAGAGCAGGATTTGCTCTCTCTTTAACTGGTCAGTAGCCCTTTCCATGGCATCCTTAGGCAGCTCTCCCAAGTCTTCATGAGGTAATTAAATATTGATCTTGCCCCTTTTACAGATGAAGAAATACTTAAGCTGTGTTTCAAGAAAAGATTATTTTTTTCGTGGTGTCATGGTTCAAGTCCAGCCAGCAACTCAGTTTCACAGATCCTCTGCTCACTGCTCCCCAGTGGGATTGAGGAGAGAATGAGAAAAGGGACAGGGAGAAAACATGGGTTGAGATAAAGACAGTGTAATAGGGAAACTAAAAGCACACAAGCAAAGCAAAATATGGAATTTATTCCCCGCTTCCCATATCCAGGCAGGTGTTCAGCCCTCCCCAGGAAATCTGGGCTCCATCACTGCTAAGGCTGGCCTGGGGAGACAAACCATCACTCTGAATGTGCCCTCTTGCTGCTTCTCTCCCAGCTGAGAATGACACCATTGGGTATGGGACACCCTTGGGTCAGTTGTGGTCAGCTGTGCCAGCTGTATCCCCTCCCAAATCCTTGTGCCCCCAGCCCCTTGCTGCTGGAGGGGATGAGGAGCAGAAAAGGCCCTCGTAGTGTAAGTGCTGCTCATCCATGACTAAAACATCCCTGTGCTATCAACGCTTCCCAGCACAAATCCAAAACAGCCTCGTGTCAGCTCTATGAGGAAACTGAGCTCTATCCCAGGCAAAAGCAGTACACACAGTCTGTTACTCCAATTGATATAATCTTCCAATTAAGGTATAATTAATGAAAAATGCTCTAGAAATACTAGGTAGGAGTGAAACTGTGACCATCTACTGTTACTGAAAATGTTCTATGAACTCCTTTATGCCATTGTAAAATAATTCTCTAAATGTCAGTGATGTGAGGAGCACAAACAAAAAGTTGCTGTTATTAGACCTGCTTTTATTATGCAGCCTAACTGAGAGAAATATTGTGTTTAAGAATAAGCAGGGAAGTAAAAAATGAGGGATTTTCATCACAGAGAAATCAGTTTTACCATGTGCTATAAATATTACTGAGGCAGCAGCACGCCTGCTTTTCAGAAGCCAGAAAATGAACAAAACGAAGGGAGGAATATCATGAATCGCAATTTGCCAAGAATGGAAACAATTCAAGGTATTCAGTCTTTTCTTTTTAATTTTATTCCTTTGTTTTGTTTTGCTGTGAAGTAAGGTAATAGACATATTTTGATCACTTTGCTGGAACCTCAAAACATGGAATCACCAATGAGACTTGAAAACTTCATCAAACACCCGCTGAAAAGTGTCTGTTGCTGGCGCAACTGCGAGATCTTTTTGCTATTTTTCCAACTAACATTTGCAGCATTTCCCACCTAGCGCAGGAAATGGTGGCTGCTTGCATAAACATCTATTTAAGGCTTAAAAGAGCCAACTTTGAAGTTAGTCCAACTGTTGGTGTTTATGGAGGAATGAGAGAAGCTTGCCTGTTCATCAGCTCGCTGTGGCTCATTTGCCTTTGGATTCAGGGAGAGGAGAGTTAACCTCTCACTGCCCTTGCAGCTGAAATTCAGCTCTGGTGCAGTGCCTCCTGCACCATCCTCCACGTTGCCTTTTGTGCACGGTGTAGTTATCAGCTTCATTATAATAACTCTTGCATTTAAGTATTATACTCACCCGAGGGCAACCTGGGAGATTTTATATTTGCAAGCCCCATTTCATCCTTCTGTAATAAAACTCTACACTGAACATAGGGTGCCACCAAGCAAACATCAAAATGTCTAATATTTAGAAGATAAAGGATGGAGACTGTGGTATACTCTTGCAGAGCAATGAAGACAGGTAGATTGAAGGCAACTAAACTAGTTAAGCCAAATATATAATTATTTGGCAGTTTAAAGACTAGATATTTGGTAAATATTTGCTTACTTATCAGATTAAACAAGAAATAAAATAGTTTTCATAACAGAGGAATAATACAAAGGTTTTTCTTTCATTTCACATTCCCACTTAAGGTTTTTAAATAAGCAGATTTTGCTAACCTGGGAATGCAGAACTGTGCAATCTGTGGGAAAACAGCAGCACCAAGGAAGCTATATTTCAGTTTTTTTACCACAGAGATAAATTCAATAACCAGGTCAGCTTTCCTAGGAGAAAAGAAAGCAAATAAACCCAGCCTCCCACCAGAACTTAATTTGATGCAGATGAATGAAACATCAGCAGGCTTTTGGACCTGAGTGGAAATGGAAACAAATGAAAGGCAATACTTTTTGTTGGGAGATCATTTTTTGTTATTTTACACTTCTAAGATTTGAAACCTGCCTAAAAAATTGGAACTCGAATATAGGTCTTTGTTTTTAAAATTATGTTTTTCTTTTATATGAACACAGGAAGCTTGGGAATATCTCATTTTATTGCTTTTGTGATTGTAGAAAAGAAAAATCTGTAACTTTATGTGTTATATTCCTGTGCCACATACTAGATTAATATGCTTATCCAGGCTAAACTTTAACCCATTCTCAGTGCAGTCCTTTGGGCCTGTCTCACTGGGGACTCTTCTATAACATATAGCATTCATCTGAGTATAAACCTCTTGT
Source organism: Rhipidura dahli (assembly GCA_013399225.1). Lineage (NCBI taxonomy): Eukaryota > Metazoa > Chordata > Aves > Passeriformes > Rhipiduridae > Rhipidura > Rhipidura dahli. The sequence continues at coordinate 117,511 of VXAC01000102.1, forward strand.
TTTAATGATGTTGTCTTCTTAAACTGTGGATTGTAGAGCTGCTGAATATCAAACATTGTTCAGTACATCCTGATGGAAAATATTCCCTCTCTGGTAGCTGTGCCACATAACAAGTGTTCAAAAAACACCTGGATTTGGTGCCAAGGCGAATGGTTTAGTGGTGGACTCGGTCCCGTAAGGATAATAACTGGACTTGGTGACCTTAGAGATCTTTTCCAAGCTTAATGAATCAATGATTCACATCTGGAACCTGCACATGCACCTTCCCAGGCAGCTGAATACACAACCTGTGCTTTTCCAGCCCCTGAGTCTCCACCTCTCCCTCTCTTTTGAGCTAAAGCAGCTCTCCCTGGCTGAGCTGTTGAGGAGAGCAAGGTCCCCAATGCTGCTGCCCTCTGGATGGCTCCTCTGCTCTCATCTCAGAGCAAGGGCAACCATCCCTGCAGTCCCAGGTTTTGGGATAACCAAGGAGGTAACAGAGAACATGGCAATAGGGGCAAGTGAGGGCTCAGGTGAAGAACTTCAGTGGCAGCAACTCCACCAGTGAGGAGATCAGGAGCTGGAAGAAGTGGAAAAGCACAGAGGAGTTATTTTATTCTGAGAGCCCAGTTACTGTGTGTACAAAAGGTGCAGTTAGTATCATAACACTTGCATATGCTGTGGTATATTTTCTAATATTCCTAGTGGGAAAGAACCAAACTAATTCCCGTTCAGTCCTGGCAGTAGGGAAGTGCCTCCAGCAGCCAGTGCAAGGAACTGAGGATGGAAACAGCAAAAAGCCTTAAAATGCTTATCTAACCCAGTAATGAGCTCACCCAGTGCCCCAAGCCTTTCTAGGAAGGCAGGTAGCCCAGCCCTCGGCACACTGGATGCCATGGCTGGCTGCACTTGCTGTGGGAGCTTCACAACACTGACAAATGGCCTGGGGGATTTCCTTAACCAAGAGCTTGAATGATAGCAGAGCTAATGCACACTCTCAAACACTCTGTGCTGTATTTTGGGGTTTTTAGTGGTGTGGCCAAAGTGTAAAAATGGATGCAGGGCTTTTAAATCTCCCCAATAAAGAGAAAACATTGTTAGAAGCCCTGGAAGCTGCATATCCACTGGCACAGCAACTAATGCAGTTTGCTTCTTCAGTACTGCCCTGAAGTATCTTTAGATATTCACATATAAAATGTAAGTACATAACCTGCTGTAAAAAGCTACAGCAGTGCCCTTGGCAAGCTTCCCTGGCCTGTGGAGGGTAATTACGTGCAGAACACAAACACAGCTCCAAAATTGACCTCATTAGATGTCCAGCTTTTGCTTGTGCAAATGCTGTGGCATCTCCCCATGCTAATAAGAGTATTTGTGGTATCTTGATGGAAAATTTTGTCACCTAATCAAAGCTCACTTGGCCAAAAAAAAAAAAAAAAAAAAAAGGAGAAGATACTTTTCCTATCAGTTCCAAGAAGGATTTAGATCCCTACACAGTGCTGCCAGGCTCCAGTTCCAGACTGCTGTTATCCTCCAAGTCAGGAGTGCAGCTGGAGAGGTGAGTAAACCAAAAGGATCAGCTTGTTCTGGATGGAAACCTGTTCAGAGCAAAGGCCAGCTTGGAAATAGAGCTTTGTGTTTCAGCCAAGAATCAGACAGACATGGTCACAGCTGAAATGTTACATCAGGCCCTGGTAACTGGTCACAGCAAACCACACAGCTGCTTCGGAAGGCAAAACTTTTTAAATTTATTCTTTACAGGTAAAATTGTGAATGTTCCCATCTCCTTCTCATGAGTGCTATGGTTCCTGCAAGTGCCATATGTAAAAAAAAAAAAAAAAAGGAAGAAAAAAGAAAACACCTGCATTTTTAAGATGCCTTCACAATGTCTTAAGATAATTTTGTGATTGGGGTTTTTTAGTCATTTGCCTATGCTTTTAATGGAATTCTGGTATTTATGATGTTAGATCACCCTCTTTTTCCATTCAAATGATCTTCATCATGGCTAATACTGGGCTAGTCAGAAATGTTTAGCAGCAATGTCTTGTGCTAGAATTATGAATTCCCAGATATTCTCTGGAAATACAGAAGTTCTGATAAAAAGTTTAAAGCAGCCAGATCACTGCTGTCCAGGAGGACTTTACTAAGGAGTTTGTAAGAGAAGATTATGGAGCAGGAAAACATCCAACAAATAATCAACTCAGGTGTGGAGGAATGAGATTCAAGTACCATTTCTGCAGACAGAGTTTTGGCACATATGCAGAGAAAGAAAATATAATTATACATTACAAAAATTATTGGATAAGAAAATGAGCAATTTGATACAGATTTACTGTTTAAAACCTGGGGTGCAGTATTTGTGGTTAAACATTTGTGTAAATGAAAGCTTTATATATATCTCTGTACAAATGATGAAGGTGACCCTGATTTAAGTCATTCCACAAAAAAAAAAAAAAAAGGAAAAAAGGAACATTTAAATATGTAAATCAGAGATGAGCTAAGTTTAGGGAGGGTTATCAAAAATGTCTGTTATCTTTGAACATGAACATATGCTCACTATGCTAATTCTGTAGGCTCCTTAGATCAAATGCTGGCATATTTCAGGGTTTTGCATTGCTTTAAATTTTGACTTCAGATTTCATCCACAGTTTTCTTTTTTTTTTTTTTTTTTTTTTTTTTTTTTTTTTTTTTTGGCAAGTTTTTTTTCCAATCACCAAAAGCCAAATTGAGAAGAACCATCTGAAGGGAGAAATTTTCCTGTGTTTCTCTGTTAGTCTTGAGAAGTTGCACCTTGCTGGACACTGCACTGAAAGTCCAGAAGAATATGAGACCGGAGGCTGAGCACTCCACAATTCATAAGAAAATATAATGCAGAGAGCATAAGTAAATATAATGTCACAGAGCATAAACCTTATTTAAATTTTCCTTAAAAATGCATGCCTTTTAAATGGCAAAGATCAGAGAGCCCCACATTTTTAAACAGATTGGTGGCTCAAGGTTGCTGGTGTCTATATGAAGTCTTTGTTTTAAGAGATGGTATTTGTCGCAAAAGAAAACTATGATTTCACGTGATGAAAAAAAATTCCTTAGTTCCTGATTGTCCAAGAAAATTTCCTTCAGTTTTCTTCCTGAAAACTTACTGAAATACAATGAAATGCTGAAGTTTGATTGCTGTTTTATAAATCTCATTACCATTTGGGTTTCTTTTTCTTTGAGATGAATATGTTAGCAGTTTATATTTTCATTTCTAACATGATCCACAAAACATTTTCTTATTGGTTTAACCACTTGCATCTCCATCTTTTTGTGCCCCCCCACAACAGTTCTTTTGTTAAGGTATAAATACGTTCCTAAAATAATGAAAATGCCACTATCACCCTTTTTTTTTCATTTAGGTGCCCAGGAAAGGAAGTGAAAAGGCATTTAGCTAAAAGTATCTTTGTAATATAAAGAGATAATATTAACACAAGGATCTCTGCAGATCATTAGTCTGGTTGTTCTCTCATATGCTCTCCCTTGAATTTTGTTGACCAGAATACAGTGTGAGGTAAGTGGCAGACACGTCTGTGAAGAGAACTGCAAGTTCTCACTTATTGCTCACCTCTCTCTCTCAGCACTGGGCTGATCCATGGAGTGAGTATTCTTTATATCCTTATCTGCAAGCTGAGGAACAGCCCTGTCTGAATCCTGTGTGGCTGAATCCCAGCAGAAAAGAACAGGTGACTTAGTACTAAGGGATATTGTAAAACTGCTGCCTTGTGTTTGAATAGAAACCACAGGAGGTTCTAAATGCTGTAGCATGAATCCCCAAAGTCTTTATTTTTTGTAGTTGCATTGTCCACACTCTGTTCCCTCATGGCCCTTGGAATGTTCCACAATACCTGCAGTGTTGCATTTTGGGAACTGGTAAAAACCCTGGAACAATGTTGTAAAAAGATGTCAAAATATTTTACTTAAGAAAAAATGTTGTGATTTATTTCATACTTTTTGAGACAATGTTATTTTGTTTTTTTGGTAGAAAAGATTCAAAATATTTGCTCTTTGAATGAAATGACTAATAGGGATTTTATGTGTGTAAGTATCCATTGCTTCCCTAGGTAAACTGTCCTGCTGGCTACCCATCTGTAATTTACTCCATTTATTTCAAATTTGTTAGCATTAGCTTCTAGCCATGGCATGAAATTAAACTATATCCTAGCCTTTTTACCAACCATAAAAATGAACATTAGCCTAAACATTTTACAAGAGGAGTTTGCAAAATCAGCCAGGCCACTGATTATTGTGGCAGTGTTTCAAATCTCAAAGCATTTACCAGGAATTTTGATATCAAAGGCATTGGCTGTCAGGAGCTGTGTGGGGCAGTGTTGTTACCAACCCATGTGCAAACCAAATAAAGCAAATAAGCCTCAGCATCTCCAGTAAAAAACCTCAACTCCAAAGTTCTGTTGTCCTTTAAAACAATTCAGCAATGCCTCTCTAGCAGAGGCCTGGGTGTTTTTTGGTCAGCTAGGGGCCAGTCGATGCTCTTTGACTCAGGTTGTACTCTAATCTTGGGTGCTTGATGAATTTAAAGGGACCTGAGGGAGATTTGTGGCAAATGACTTGGCATTTTTCCATTACTGCTAATAGGATTAGAAAAGTGATGAATTGTCACTGGAGGTTTTGATATTTCCTAATGAAGAAGACAATCTGCAAGCAATACTTGCAACTGGCTGCTGCTATTTATGGTGCAGGTCCATTTAGCTTAAGAGCTGTTTGTTTCCCAGCACTCAGAACCTCCACTGCCTTTTTTACAGGCTGATCCATCCAGGTTTGTCATCCTTCCTGTAGCCAGCAGTTGCTTTGCAGGAGTCAGGAGCAGCAGGAGACACAGAGTAGGGATGGATGTTCACGTTTCACAGAAAAGGAAAAATCAAAGTAGAAATGGGATTGTCACAGGTTTCTTAGCCTCAAATGCTTTTTAAACTGACCAAGCTGTTTGGGTGGCTGACCCAAAGCTGAGGGTCACTGCAGTCTGTGATGAGAAGGTTCAGTTGTGTTACTTTATTGTCTCTGTTTACAGCAGGTACAACATTGCCCCGAGTTTACTCATCATGTAACACTTAACTAGTTTGCTAAATAATGTGGCTGCATGTCCAAAGCTTCTCACAAAATCAGAATTTCATGAGACTTGAATAATTTTCATTATAATGTTTTATTCCCTGATAATAGATATGATGAGAAGGACAAGATTTATACTTTTTCCCTGTCTGTGAGAAAGAGCTAAACTAATGTATATATACTTGGTCAAAACCTTTTGAATTACACCTTGCTTGGTTAAAATAACAATATCTAGTGTATTAAATACCTGACATTTATGAAAAAATATATAGTATATTGAATTTTCTTGACCCAAAGCCTCTTGTTTTGAAATTTTCAAAGTATTTCATCCAGAAACTTTTTAAGGACATTCCAAATTTTATTTAAATTTTAAGCCAATTATGTAATAATGTTTGCAGAGAAAAATACTTGTATCAAATGAATTATTTTCAAGTTTTTTAGTAAACATAGGTTATTTCATGCGTTACCTCACATCGGACTGGGAAATTTCATTCCATTTATTCCTTAATTTTAAAAAGTGATGTGAATGTGGTGATGTTAAACAAGTCAGAGCATTATTTTTAATAACAGTGTGTTATTATTCAATGGAAGTGCCAAGAAAATAGGTTTCCTCATAAAAAACAAAACTAAACTGTAAACAAAAGACATTTCAAAACATTTGTCTGTGGACAATCAGCTGGTTTTGGTGTATAAATTGTACTGACAGTCCTTGTCCAAATAACAAATGGTGTATGTTTAGACATAACCTAACCTATAGAAGTAAATTGGAAACACTTTACCTTACTAACACTCCCTTAACAACAGGTGGTGTGTCCTGATAGAAATGGATCCTTTGGTAAGGACAGAATAAAAAAAATGGAGAAAGCAACTCAGACTAACAGAATAATTTAATGGCATTTATAGCCCATTTTCACTGCCACATTGTGCCAGAAGAGCAAAGCAGCAGAAGTGATATATAGATCGTTGATTTTTATCCCTTTCAGAGCAGCCCTTCTTACTATTTTTAATGAAACATTAAACGATTGTAATGTAAACTGGCACAGAATGGCATCACTTTATACTTTCTTAATTGGATGCTAACATCCATGTCAGTATTTGCATGAGAAGTGGTGTACTAAGCCAAAATATCAAGGTTTTTAGAACTCCTAATCATTCTTCTGCTGATACCATCTGTCAGCCTAATCTTCACCTCCCAGAATTCAAGGAAGAGGGTGCCTTAGGGGGAAGGAAAAGAAAAAAATTACAGTTGTGAAAGTACAGTAAATTGAGTTTAAACCATGGGCTTGAAATCCCATTTGATTATTTAGGCCTTATTAGTTATTAATTGTCAAAGATGGAAAATAATTAAGAATTGCTGCTGGGGCATTGTCAGTCATAGTCCCTGAAGGAGCTGTGGGACCCACTGCAGGGGGGATGGAGAAGGGATGGAGAAGGGATGGAGAAGGGATGGAGAGCACCTCAAATTCACAACTGGCACAGCAAACCCCAGATGAGGAGTCATGGAGCTGCCTCTGAGAGCACCTGGAGCAGCTGAAATTCCTGTCCAGCAGGGAAAATCAGTGTCCCCTCTGCACTGCAGTGGAGGGGATGTGAAGGAGTCTGAACTGTGGGTGATTGTGCTTCATTTTTCACAGAACTGTTTGGGTTGGAGGAATCTTAAAGATCACCTCAATCCAAGCCCTTGCCATGGGCAGGGGTCCCACCAACTAAATCAGGTTGCTCAGAGCCCCACCCAGCCTGGCCTTGATTCTTCTTTGAGGTTGACATTTTTACAGCCCTCCTGCACGTGCACAACCTGCACAGAGCTGTTTAGGACGAGTCACCGTGCACTTGTCATTTGTAGGACACACATCCCTCCCTTAGTGCACCATCAGATACCCAGAAAGGAAGCCAAATCCTCAGGAAAAACAGGAGGAGTGGAACTGGAGAGCACATCCCCTGCTGCAGCCTTTTCTGAAAGCAGAACATGTGTGCAAAGCAAGCACACATCTCCTCGAAGATCATCTCAAATCTCTGCAGCCCTGCAGGGGCTGCAGGCCAATGTTCTCCTGACAGAAGTGAGAGGGTGCACGTTCTCCTGCTGTTCACAAATCCTTGAACACACAGCTACTTTACTAGATTGCTCCAAAGAAATTGCAAAGCCATCCTTCTCTCAAAATGTTGCTGTTTTTGGAATTCCAGAGACCAAGGAATGCATCAGCCCTGTGATGTCTGTGTCTGCAGAGCAGCTGTACCTCCACCTGGGACAGCTCAGCTGGGACTGGGCTCCTCTCCCCTGCCCAGATGGGCTGCAGGGGGGGAGGGCACGGAGCAGAACAGCTGGGGCTGAGCTCTGTGCCAGGAGACCCTTCATGGGCAGAGTGCTGTGTGTGAGCCCAGCGTGCCTCCTCCTCCTCACTTGTGCAAAAGGAATCTGCTTCACACACTCAAGGACAAGTTTGCAAGCGAGCTCATGTGCAATAAGTGGGAGAACAAGTAAGAATTGCTTCCAAAGTGCCAATCTTAAAAAAAAAAAAAAAAATGGAATAAATAGATTTTATTTCATTTCTTCCATATACTTTAAACCAGTATGAGCACTGAAAAAAATACACAAGGCATTTTAAAATGATTTTTTTATAAACAAAAAAGAAATCAAAGTGTTTTAATGTAGAAATGCTTCCATTTTGTCTTTTTTTTTTTTTTTTTAAATTTTCTTCCTCTTTTTTCTCCCCAGGGAATACTGGCAGCTTTTCATACTGCTTTGAACAGCTGGTCAGAGGAAAAGGAAGAAGTAAAAACTTGATCTACTGATAGCTGCTCTGCTGCCTTGCTAAGAACCTGCTGCTGTGGCCTTGCTTGCTTGCAAAGAGGTGCCACAAACAATTGTAAAGAAGCTAAATCAGGATGTAAGAAGTTTCATAAGAGGTGGTGTTTGCAGGAGTCCCCAAGGCAGCACCTGGGGAATGTTTGGCTTCAGGTTTCCAGCTGGAGCATGAGGTACAGTGGGAGGAGTGTAATCCAAGGAAGACAAAGGGGAGAAGAAATATAAACTTCATAAAGAAAAATCTTATTTTGGCATAGAAAATCAAAATTATTCCAACAAAATTTTCTGCCAGCCTCTGGAATCAGTGAGCACCCATGGCCCTCTCCAGCTCCTAAGAGGGCAGAAAATATCAGAAGCATCAGAGGTCTAGCACCAGACAACTAAGCTTTTTTTCATTAATTCTATTTTCATCACATCCAAAATAAAATTAAGCATGTGGTTAGCTGAATAGGGTGGGCAAGTTGTCATGAGGAGAGATACTGCTAGGTTCTAACTTGCAAAATGGTCTTATTTTGGTCCCAGGAGATGGTTTATGTATGTTAAATCTTTGCACAGAACAGCTTGCAAATTTGAGGTTTCATGAGGTTTTTGTATGTATGTGCATACAAGTATATACATACATATATATTTATTTATTTATATAAAAGGCATTGCACTTTCATTGTACTTTGTAATATACATTTAACTGCCTCCCAACATCTCATATGAATTTTCTGAATTATTTGTCCTATGTTTGCTTATCTGTGATTCCAGAAGGACTCAAAGTCATCCTACTGAGCAAATTTCCCAGAGTCAGAGTCCTCAGATTGGTGTTCTGGTAAGTTAACAGCAGAAGGCTGAGTTTCAGGATATTTTAGAAAATGGCATCTCTTTCTTCCTCCCCACCTTCATTCAGTAAGGAATTGCAGATTACCAGAGGGAGGGGAGTGTTTCCTGTATTTCCTTGTAAGTTGTTTTAAAGCTCAAGTAGTTTATCCTGCTTCCACTTATTAAGACAAGACAGAGTCTAAAGTACAGAGACACAGAACACATATTCATTTAGCAGTGACAGGTTAACCAGGCTTTCTAAAGAATATTAAACTCTGTTCAATCAGTGTCATTCCCCAGGTCTTTGGTCCATTATGGGGAATGTGAACAAGGAATTAAACTCCCACATCAGATAACAGTCAGTGCTTCTGATGTGAGAGAATTTCCATAATTCATCTGCCAAGGTGAAATTCCACCCAGGGCAGAGGGCCAGCCAGAGGCAGGCAAACCACATCAGCCTGGCATGAGTTTATTGCAGCCTCAAACAACACAAACGCCCTGGGCTGCTCCTTCCAAGGAGAATTTTACTGCAAGACCTGGAATCGCCTCCCTTCTGGAGAAGTTAATTGTGGTTACAGCAAAGGCCAAATTAATTTCATCATCAGCTTACAAATCAAAGTTGGGTCAATAAGGACCAACATACTACTTCAAGTAATAAAATCTCTTACAAGGGGAGGAAATATTTGCCCTCCCTTTGAAGTATTTCCCTTGGGAAATGAAATGGAGAAGGGCAGAACGTGACGCCATCATCTATTTTGTAAATTCTAAGAGTCTTTTCACATTCATAAGCCTTTAAGTGAGACCTTCTTGGCTTTTCATGTTGTTTTAAAGGTGATTTGAAACTTTTCTTGTGAGCCTGCTGGTCTTACTTCTGGGTTTCACCTCCATATTTCTCTAGAAGCCCACTTTAACTCAGAACCTGGCAAGTAATTTAGCACTTATTTATTGAAACACGTGCATGAGCCTTCAAACCACCAGACAGTTGCAGCACAAACATCTGTCTTTTCAAAAGATAACACCCTGTCAAAATGCCCCCGAGCAGAATCTCTTCCCTAGGTTTGAAGCAGAAGCAGCAGCAGCTACAGTAGTTAGAGAGCAAGTATTTTTGGAAAGATGACAGCTGGGTTGTCAGACATTAATGCTGAATTACACAATGCTTGTATGCCACAGCAGAGATGTAATAAGCAATTATTCTTACATTATCATATATAGGGCTGCCAAAGTACTGTCTGAGAGGCAAGATAAAGGGCTTGGGGTCTGTACTGGTTCTATTGATGCTGGGGGGTTTCCATCAAATGATGTTAAGTCTATTTTCAGTCTTGTCATCTGAGGAAGTATCAGCTTAAACATCTGTCATGGCAAAAAGTTATCAACGAGTGGCATCTCCGAGGCAGAATTATCCCCAGCATGAGGAAAGCAGGCAAGCTGGTTACTGTAACTGCTGCTGATCAGAAGTTAGCTTCTTCATCAGCAGATTTAGTACAGAGAGTAAAATCATATTTACTTAATCTTCAGTGTTGGAAGTCTCAACAAATTTCATTGTATTTCACATATGTCATTTTTACACAGCACTGTTAAAAAGATCACTGCAGTCTTCAAAGAAAGTAAGAGGTCTCTGGGTAGTATTTATTTAGATCCTTTCTCATCTGGAGAGAGAAAATAAAAGAACTCCAGTCAGGGAGAAGGATGAGCAAACACATTGAATAGCTTTGTCAGAGAAAACAACCAAGCAGGGCTAGGACTGGAAGAGAGATGACTCAGGGTGATATGACATAAGTCTGTGTAATTATAAATAAAGAAATTAAGAGAAAGGCATTGTTCTCTGTTTCTTAAAATGGAAGAACAAGAGGACAGCAAATGGGCTGTTCAGGTTACAGGTTCCAAACAATCACAAGGTCATTTTCCACCATCCAGTTAAATGGTTAGTTTAGCTAAACTAGTTAGTTAAACAACTAGTCAAATTCATGGCTATGAGCCAGAAATATATTTGAGGTTAAAAGTCCAGCAGCCAAATGGATGGGAGGAAATAGAGTCCTCCATAGAGGACTTAGTAGGTGCAATTTCTGTCTCAGTTGCAAAGTCACCCTTGTAATTTTTCCCTAGGTGTGCACTGCTGGAGAGTGGCTAATGGCCCAGACCAGACCTGATGGGGATGTTCTCATGCCCTAAACCACAAGGCTGGAAATTCAACTCATTCTAATTGTCAGGAACCCTCTGAGGTCAGGTGACCCATGCAGATTTATTCTGAGGGCTTCTCTATATTTTTGATTATCAGAGAAAAGGAGGGACCTTAGGAAAACAAAAAATATGAACAGAAAAGGGAAAAAAAAAAGGTTATTCAAAAGCCTTTTCTTTACCTTAAGATACCAGCTATTAGAAATTCTATTTGAAATAATAGTGTGGTTTTCCAAGAAGCACCATTCAACAACAGCCACATCTCACCTCCTGGCAGAGCTTAGATAAGGACAGTTCTCCAGACATGACTTTGCTAAACTAAGGTAGGGTATTATTTTCAGTCAGATTCCTCCAAAATGTTTTTTAGCCTCATCTCACACCTCTGGCTTCTTAGATTTCAGCTCAGATTAAGCAGTAACTCATCTGGACAGGCATGAGACCAGTTGAATCCAACACAATTAAATAAATTTACAGTCAAGAAAGATCAGTGTGTTTCTCTTTCCACTGGGAGACCATGCAACACTCAACTGCCCAGATATTTTTGGGAAGAATGAAGGGCTTCAAGCACAATAACAGCTAAGCAGAAGCATTACTTAGACTATCATCTGAACCAAACGTGCCATCTGAAGTCAGTTTTGTGTGGCATTGATATATATAAATATTCAGTATGTCACTGAGAGTCACTAAATACTGTTTCTCATGTTAAACAGGCTTTGCTTCCCCTTTCATTTTGGAGAGACCAAAACTGGTGAGATTCTGCTCCCCTTTTACTTTTCCAAGCTGACAGAGAGCTCTGTGGTGTGGGTGTCAGTCCAGCTGTGGAATTCAGATCACAGATTCCAAACACCTCTGTTCCAGCACACCTGTTTTCCAGCTGGGCTCTGGCTTCATCCTTCCTCTGGCTGACCCACACTTGGGCTGATAGCTGCCCAAGGACAGTCAGCAGTGCCAAATACCCATTCAAGGGAGCCTCTAATGAATCCCCATTGTAATTCCATCAATTGTGCAAAGTACATGGATTAAATGCTACTCTCCACACAGGTGAATGTTTTCTGGGGTGTGTATTTATTGGTAAGAAAAATTGACTAGCAGGGTATCTGAGTTTTGTTCACAGCATCTATTCATAGCACATAGACACATTCTACAATTGTAGTCACTATTAAGAAAAATCAACAAAAGGCTACAGCATTTTCTGAGCTTCTCCAGCAATTTCCTCTCACACATTAGGTGTGCCTTACTTTTCCTTTTGTTGTCCAAGGAAGCATTATTTGTATAATATTCCACTGTGCTTTAAATAGTTCTCCAGACAATTTTTCAGATGAATTAAGCATAAAATTACCTGTTATTGAACTACTGTTATTCCTTTGTTGCCTCAGATTCTCAGTTTCAGATGTGCCGGGGTTAAAAAAAGTCCTCCCTAACTCCCACAGAGCCCTCCAGGGAGTCCCTGTCACATTTAATCTTTCCCTGTCTCCCTGCTTCTCAGGGTGTCTTCTGAATAACAGCAGTTTTGTCTATTTTATTTGCTCTTTCTCTTACACACACCCAGTTGAAGAAAAGTAATTGAAACTCTGGCATCTCACCTTGCAGTATCTGTGTAGTTTGAACCGAGGTGTGTCTAGAGATCAAATTTCTGCTTATCAACAGCATAAATGTGATCCTGAGCCTGGAGACATCAGTGAACTCTGCAGAAGTTCACTTGCTGAGCAGGTGTTCGTGGTCCATCACAGGATTTGGGGTAGAAATAGCTTCTCACCTCCACAAACTGAGTAGCTTTTTGCTGCAATTTGCAGCTCTGGACCTGCCAGTCAGTACAGTAACACCCAGGTTACTCAGAATGGGTCTGCCAGCCCAGGCTGAACACATCACTGCAGCATCAAACAGCTGTGTGCCTCCTTCCTGGATTTTGCTGTAAAACATAAACTGTTGATGCTGCAGGAGCTCTGTGTCTTGCCACACTTGAGCCACAGAGGCTGCATCTCTTTCCATGTCATTTTACAGAGACTTCTGCCTTACCATCAGAAAACTCTCCCCATTTTTTACAAAAGTGACCATTTAACTTCAGCTGTGCAATTTCTTTTTTTTTTTTTTAATCAGAAGCCTGATTTTTTTTAATGTTAACTTTAAAAATAAAAACAATCACCAGCATTAAGCAACCTCCTACAGGAATGAAGCAGAAACAGGCCAATCAGACCTCATCAGATGAGAGAGACTTCTGTTGAGATAAACATCCCTGCTATTTCCCAGAAACCAAAGTATCTCATGGAAAACATCCCTGCACCTGGAAACAGGTCTGAGCCAGGATTCATTAAGCATCTTTGCCTTCCAGAAAGGGGGAATCTTTTAGCCCTGGGAAAGGCTTTGAAGCACTCGTGGCTTCCAGGCAGCTTCTTCCTCGAGGCTCCTTAGTAAGGAGTTTCCTGGAGGCTGTGGGCAGCCCTGCCTGCAGCTCAGCCCTGCACAGGGGGGCTGACAGAGCCCTCCAAACCTGACCCCATGGGTGGCTGTGGGTGGGGGAATTCTCCCCAGCCCTCCTGGTGCCAGCTGTGGTGTCCCAGGTCTGCAGAGATGTGAAATTACTGGAAATTCTTTGGGTGCCTGTCTGAGCTGAGGATTTTGGAGAGTGCCTTGAAAACATGTTTTACTCCTTCCATACCTTAATGGAGAAATTTTGGTTGCACCAACAGTTGTCTAATTTGAGGTCTTTCTATAAAGCTGCTGTGCTGGATGGAACAATTTTGGACCCTGAATTTATCAAAGAATTCTATTGTCTGAAAATCTCCAGTTCTGAGCTACTCTTGTTCCTAATAGTGTGTGCTTACATCCTCTCCTTGCATTTCTATTGACAAAGACACATTTAAAACCTTAAAGTTATTTTTTTTTAACCTAATAATTGCATGTTAGGCTTCTGAAAGTCTTTTCCAGGGGTTTATACTTTAATTTCATTCTCAAAACCTCACTCTTATTAAGCAACAGTGATATTGGGATATTAAAAAGTTAATTCTGTGATGATTCTTACTAGTCCCATCTTCTTTCAGAACCTCACAAATTATCATTTTGTTATGATGGTCTGCTGGAAACCTATTCTTAGTGTGAATGATAAGACAGGTATTTGTCATTTTGAAGACTCCAGTAAAGGTATTTTAAGGAAGTACTTAGCAGCATAAATTAAGTGCTGTCTAATAATCTACATGGAATGTTCAAGAATATTTTCCATGCAATTACAAAAATAGATTAGGGAAATTATCACACATCCTAAAGATTGGATTACATTTTTATGTCTTACCATAGAGCAGTTCTTTTCTGGCTATTTCTTACAGGACCTAACCCCAGCTGCTGGCTCTTTCCAGAGGCAGAACTTTGCACACAAATGGCACAGACAGGTAAGTTACAGTGGTATCAGTGTCCCAAGCAGGTCTTGGGATGTTTGCCCAATTTCTTGGAATCACTGTGTGGTGGGACATCAGTGGTTCCAGAGGGGAAGAAAAAGAATCACAGTGATAGGTCAGCCAGAAAAGGGGTAATTAAGGGATGGAAATGCTCTCATGCTCTACCTCTGACTGCTGCACTTTCTCTGCAGTACATTTTCTTCTGCTGTTGCCCAACTCATTTTGTGTTTTACTGTATCCAGTGAAATAGGCTTGAGTGTTTCCCTTGTGAAATCATAATGAAGCAACCACACAGCCTTTCTGTCAAACCCTTTTTTTAAAAAATTTTCCCTTGATTTGAGCTCTCCTATTTACACAATTCTTCACAGTTCTTTGTATTTCCATTCTAAGTATTTCCTGTGCAAACATGGCCTTAAAATATCTGCTGGCAGCTTTCCCTGCCTTATGTTTTAGCCAAGCTATATCTAAAGTACCTTAAATTTGCTTTTTTAGCTCGTGTGAATGCTTACAGTTCTTTGGTTAGTTTTTTGTGGGGTGTGCTGATGCTGTGCTTTGCCACTCCTCTCACCACCAATGCCCTCTCTCCATCAGCAGTGGACTTATGGCTCTGGGATGTCCAAGGGCAGCTGCTGGATTGCACCATGACGATTCCTGCTGAGATCCTGTTGTGGAAGAACTGGCATAGACAGGAAGAAAAGCTGCTTTTAAGGTATGGTCATATAAAAAAGAGTAGCTGCAGCTCTGTGAGAAGCTCCAGGGATAGTTGATTGTACCCACATTCTGTCTGGGTGCCCATTTTTATTTTAGGCATTCCTTAGAATGGGGCCTCTCTTTTTAAAAGAGAAAATTTCTTATTACAGTTGGTCTTTGATCTCCAAGTGGAGGTCCAGGCACAAGCACTATTTGCAATTATTTTATTACTTAACAGCAGAAATAGCAATAGTAGTTGTTTTGCCTCTGTTAAAGTAAGTTTTGTCTCTGCTAGTGAATACCTGCAATTCCTCAATTGAAGGTGGGGGTTTTTTTACAATGAAGAATTATATTATCAAAGAATTGGAGAGTTCTTTGGGCAAGCAAACCTCCTTTAATCTCCTTATCCTTTCACTTGGATCATTTATTCACTATAGATCTGATAATTGAGAGGAAACCCATAAAATATTTTGTTCTTTTAACTGACAATGAGGTCAACATAACACAGGTGGCCTTTTTCCTTCTTTCTCATTCATTTTGGGAAAGGTGTGGTGGCCAAATGACACTGCCACAGTCCAGAGTCCTAATGTGCCTAAGGGCAATGAGGCAATGACCTCGCTTTCTTTGTCTAGCTGGAAATTTTTAGAAGATTTGGGAAGGTTTATCTTCTCAAATGTATCTTCATTTCTGTTAAAATTTATTCAAACAAAATGAACACAATTCACATTTAAATAGAAAAGTTTTGTTGTCTTTTTGACTAGATGTGATTTCTGCCTGAGAACCGTGGCTAGTATGGGGTGTGAAATATTGCTACATGCTTTTCAGACAGTAGAAAGCCCAAATATTGTTGCTGTTCAGCAGAAATGATGGGGTTCTTGAGAATATGAGTGGTGATCAGTTACTCAGATTAATAAGCAGGATGTCTGCAGTCCACTAAAGAGCACTGGCAATCACTCAGGTACCTGAGCTCTGCACAGGGAGGACATTCACACCAGAAAATGTTCAAATATATTGCTGAAAAGACATGACATTTCTGTGAATAAATGAAGCCCAGAGTCATGCTCGGTGTACTCACAATCTAACTAACAAAAGAGATTAAATGTGGGTGGGAGATGCATGACTTGAAATCTAATCAATGGAAATACACAGCAAAATGAATGAGAAAGTGATCAAATGTGTAAAAACAGGGATTGGGAACTGGAATTGGAGCTCTCAGCATGTTGCTGGGCTCTCTCTGTGCAGGGTTGCACTCACTGGGCACTGTTCTCCTCAGTTAAGGGCAGTGGGTGGCAAATTCAGGCTCGAAACCCTGTGCCTGGCCATAACTGAGTGAGTTAATGACTGGTCTTTGCTGACCAGACTTTATTCCATTTATTTGTTTCTGTATGCAGAAGGGAGGAAAGGGTCCAAACCCACATTTCTCAATTAGCCCAGGCTCTATTAAGTGGCCTTCCTGCATTTGCAGTTCCCTACATCTTGATGGATAGTGGTTAATAATTTTAATTATCTTCAACCAAAACAACCTGGCATCTTGATATGAACAGCTTGTCAGGGCAGGTAGATGTACAGAGCTTTATAAAGCTGACAGTGGCTCTCTAGGCAGCAACTGCTCTTGATGAAAGGTCCCCAGATTGCTTAAGTTGTGTTTGAAATATTAAAATAGAAATGGCTGCTTGGTTTGCTGGCTGGCTCCAGTTTGAGCATTAGATCACATCAAAGTCAAAGTGTATTTTTTAGTGATCAGTGCTAGCTATGGTGCTGAACCTTGAGGGATGATGTGGGGAAAGGGGGATTAGGACTAAATTGGTTTCTCTTTAGGATGCTAGGAAGAGAAAGGCAAGCAGGATCTAGCAGGCAGTGGCAATGATGACATTGCATAGTCACTTTTCAGTGTATGTCAGTCAGAAACAGAAAAAAAAAATTACTTCATTGACACTACAGACAATCCAGCCTCCATGCCTGAATTATTATAAATAATCGAGAAATATAATAAAAATACATATGTGTAAAACTAATATTATTCACAATGTCTGGTTGGACTTAAGACCATTTTTGGCATTGTGAGGTGTGTCCAAATTTGAGGTCATTTTCCTTAACTGACCATGATTTCTTCCATCCAACAGCTTGACAAATGACACTATGGCAAGTTTTGAATAATTAAATAAATATATATAAATTAATGCCCAATATTTCTCCATTCCACTGTTCCAAAAGACCTTTAACAAACACGTTTTCAAGGAAATTATAACTTTCTTTGTGTTATGAGTAATGCAATATTAAGCATATACCTCAGCTCTTGAATTATGGCTTCATCTTTGATGTTGGTGATCAAATATTCATTGCCTTGATTATTCAAATAATTAGACATTTTATCAGTTTCTCTGAAAAGCTCAGAAGTAAGGAGCCAAATCCCTTGAAGGGCTGTTCAATATTTAGTTTACTGTCAGCAGAAGAGTCACCAGACAGGAGGATACTGCAACAGGGGAAAAAAAAAGTGTTTGTTGCAGAAAGTCTCAGATTTTCAAAGTGAATGCTTTACAACATTTGCTGTGTTGTAGTTACTTCTTGCTAAAAGACTGGAGGCCAGATCCACACCTGAGGATACTTATCACATTTTCAGGAGCTTTAATGAAAACAGTGCCATCCCTTACACAGCTGAAGGGTTTGCTCAAGCATCCATTCTGCTTTGACTTAAGTGGTGTTCAAAGACAGCACCATGAGAAAATTCTGCTTCTCACCCTTGCAGAAGAGGTGATGCAAGGCTTCTACTTTTATGCACAAAAGTAGAATTAAAGATCATATATAATTAAAACCAGAGACGTAAATTCCTCAGTTTCTTTATGAACGTCAAATAGTGGCACCAATGAAATCCCAATGTTTTTAAGGCTATAATTTACCAATGGCATCAAAAGAAAAATTAATATTTAGATCTTTGTTGTGCTTAGTTGTTTCAAATTTTCTGACTGCTGTGTGGATGTCATGGAACATTAGAATAAAATCAGCTCAATGCTCATGCATAATGTGTGAGAAGTTATTTCTTTGCTCTAATTTCTACTCCTTCATTCTAATTGTCATCAGCATAGGATGCAGGCTGTAGCTGTCTTGCTAAAGATAAATACAAATATAGTTACAGTATTTTTTTTTGTTCAATTTATTCATTTATTTCACCCTGGATATACACACCATGTAAAGTGTATTTCTAAAGAAAGATAAAGAGAGTATGTCAGTGTGTGTGCACTGTAGAAATGGGAGGTGCAGAATGTGTGTGCTTTGTTTTGTTGAGACAAAATATAAGAATGATTTCCACCCTTTTCTGCTACAGATGTTGGTTATGTCTCCATGCTCCAGACGCTTATGGAGGCACACAGAAATAGATTCTCAAAAAAAGTCAGAAACTGCTTGACTTAAATATTAATTGTTTTACAATTTCAATCATTATAAATATTATCTATAAAAAAATAGTTCACCACAAATGCTTCGTAATAAAATACTGCTTTACCTATATATCACTGTAAGTAACATTTAATGTACATAAGTTCATAACAAGTTTAAATGCTTGAGTTCACCATCCTAAACTACCCCAGTGCAATGAATAATAAAAAGAGTTAAAAACAAATTGTTTGGGGTTTTTTTTCTAACTTTAGTGTTTGAGGTGCTTTTATGCACATATGAATAGTTAAGTAATTTCTGAAGAAAAATATGTGCTATCCATCTTCAAGCACTACGTTTTCAAGAGGCTTTTCTTTTTCCTTCATACTGGATCAGAAATAGAAACGTTGCAGTTGTTACAAAATAGTCAAGGAGAAAGAGGACAACTGGGAGCATTAAAAGCAGGCAAGTGTTTTTATTTTCATTTTGGTTTTGCCACCCTTCCAACTAAGACATAACCTCACTGGTTTCTTTCCTTCAAGAATTTTCTATTCATATTGAGAGAATCCAGGGTTTCCATGAAACTCAAAATACTAAAAGAATTCTTTAAACAATATATAAAGAATTCATTGACTTGCAAAAGCCAAAAAAGTTTGAGTGCCAGTGAAATAATTCACTGCCCCTCTCTGATGGACACTATCACTGCTGAGGAGGGAGGATGGGGTTTGCACAGATTTATTGCCAGCCAAATACCAGCAATGACTGATTTGTGTCCAGCTGGGCCACAGACTGGAGGCACTGCAGGAGAAACAGAAATCAGGAGCCAGGGGAGCACATTATGGAAGGGCTCTCCTGCCACAAGGCCCTGCTGTAACACATCCCCAGTACAGTATCCACTGCTATGTGCAGTAGCAGTGTTGTCAATTCTTAGCACTGTCCACATAGAACAACAGTCATGACTCCAGCTGAGGGTGTCCTCAGCTTCAGAACTTTGTGAACATCAGTGGGAAGGGGGGCAGAGTGTTGAACAGAGATTTAGTGTTTGTTCTTCCAACAGCACCTGCTTGGGAGGTGGAAGCAGAGGTTTTGCTGACTGCTTCCTCAGCAAATTACCAAAAGGGTTTTCTTAAGAGAGCCTGTGGTTATCCAGAAACCAAAGACCAAAGAGGGAGAGGGAGCTCCATTGTCTCTGACAGCTAAAAGAAGTGCAGTGAAGAGCATTTGTCCTGGTGAAGAACCCACAGAGGAGATGGGATTCTGCACAGAAAACACTAAATCTGACAGGCAATCAACTCAACAAATCTAACACCTAAAGAATCTTTCTGAAACCTTGCTAATTTTTCTTTCTTTTTTGGGGGGATTGAGTGATGTGTTAATAGGGTGAATTTTAAACTGAGCCAATGGCCATGCTTTCCTATCCCTTGGGTAATCCTTAGTCACAGCAAGATTTTACAGCGAAGCCTGCAATAATGAATATGAGCAAGAAAGAGAGAGGCAAACACTCTGCTTGAAAGCAGCCAATTAAACGTGTAAGTTTTTAGTGGGGAGATGTGAGTAAACACAATCCTAAGTGGAAAATCAATATATTTTTTTATTATTTCATACAAGATATAACCTTTATAGTTCTCCAAGTGTTTAGAAATCTGGATGCATAATTCTAGAACAGACCTTGTACTAGAGAAACTGCTGAGCATAGCTTTTATACTGTTGTATCAATACAATTTATTTACTGTGAAATGTTCACATTATTGAAACCTATTTTTCTCCCAGCTGCTCATACCATGGAAAGCAAACCATCCAGTTTAAATAAATAAAACAATACCATTGTGCTGGTAAGTCAGAAGATACCAATTCTGTGTAATGGAAATGCAAATATGAATGCAGTTGTTATTTCATGGATAAATGGAACTTGCAAAAAGATGGTGCAATGTTTTTCCCCTCTTTTGTTCATCTCATCATTAGGTCACACACTAACCCATCCTTCATTCACCATATTCCATACATTTTAGTGCACTTCTGTTGGGAAAGAATGGTATTTCAAAAGGGTTTATGAACGTTTCTTTTCTGATCTAATAGGTTGGTGAGCAGAGGTTGAGGTATCGAATTACCCAAGGTCTCCAAAAGTTATTTCATAAACACATTTTCTTTGCTGAAGATTACTTCAGATAATAGCTGTTTGCCTGTGGGTCTCTTTTTCATGTTGGAGAGTTGGAGAGTATTCTCAGTACAACATCATTTTAGGCAGCTCTCAGCACTCCAGACAATAAGCTACTTACTCACTCTGTCCTCCCTCTATTTTTGCACTCATTAATTTAAGTACAAATGTATAAACAGTCTTAAATTTCCAATAAACATTCTTATTGCCATAATTTTTTTAGTGCTCTAAAAGATGGCGAATATTTTGCTAACATTGTTTCTTTATTCTTTTTTGGTTTTTTGTTTTTTCTATAAACACTATGAAGTTTATAATGGTCTGGGGTTACGAGAATCAGAGGATTGCAGAGTTAAAGGTAGGCAGAGGGAGAACATAATTAGTGAGAGGCAGGAGCTGAAGGCTCTGCTGGGCAGATTTCTGAACCACAATGCAATGCTGAATGAGGATCTGAAAGCCTGGATTTAATGGTTTTTATATTAATCCTCCTTTAGTACTTCTGATGTGTGCATTGTCCTTGAAAAGAAGGGCCTGGGTACAGAACATTCCCCACCTCGTCTGTGGTGTGCAGCTCTCAGGGATGTGGGAGGCTCACTTGGAGCAGCAGCTGCCTTTCTTGGCGCTTATCCAAGGCAACTGGAGCTGTGAAACTTTTGAGGATCACCTTTCACATTAAATCTGTTTTCTTCAGGAAATAAATTCTCACTTCAGCTTGGCCTGTGCTATATAAGTATACAAATCAAGAAGTGTTTCTGATTGAAAGGGCACATAGAGATTGCTCCAGGCTACTAATACCATCCTTGTGTGAAACAAAGAGAGATAACCAAGAGGGGGGCTCAAAAGTGATAATACACACACAAAAAAAGTGCTATTTTTTCCAAGATAGCACACCTTCATCACCACTTGCTCAGAGAAATAGTGCTTTCTTTATATTTTAGTGACACTTACAAGCATTCCTGCTGAAAGGCGTAAAAGGATTCAGTACCTGTATGAAGGCTACAGTATTTTAATATAAGCTGATGAAGAGCTCAAAGATCTGAAAGAGAATGGCAAAATATTTATATTTCAACACACAATTAATGCTGCAATGGAAGAAGAAATTTCAAACTATCTTCTAACCAAGGACTTTTACAGTGTTATCCTCAATATCTTTGAATTTGAACTTCATTTTATCTTCCAGCTGAGTCTGATTCAATTCCCCTGTAAAGGACAGAAAAACTTTCCATTAGTTTTGGTGTGAGCTAAGTGAGGTGTCATGGACAAGGTGAAACAGATAAATGAGCATTTACAGAATGAGGTATGAGCATTCCCAAGTCACAAAGGGATGGTATGGTATTATATAGTACCCTGTGGGAATGCTGAGCACCTGGAGAATGATTTCCATGAGGATGTGTCCTACCTCACAGCTGGGACTGTCTCCTCTGAGGCCATCACAGTGCATTGTGTATGCACAGCCTTCTGTAAACTACCCCACATCAAGACATGGAAGAAATGGCACCACAAAAATTGGGGTACACGAGTCTGTGCTGGATTCTGCATTGCAGAATGAAGCCTGAACCATTTCAACATCCTCTTGGCCCAGGAGAATATCTACATATCTGAAGGGTTAGTTTGAAATTCAATTTGTCCTCTATATTCTATAAAGGTATTTCTTTAATTCAGCATGGTAGAACCAACTATGTAATAAGGCACTTCTCCTTTCCTGCTTTTAAAATAATACTTTTCCAAGTTATAGGTAAAAAGGTCTTCATGTGGGGGAAATAAGGGTAGCAGATTGTCCAGTAATATGTATCATTTTTCTTGCCTGTCTGGAATTTTTATTACAAAGATAGATCCTTCACAGAGCAAAGAAAATGACAGAGAAAGCATCGACAGCCTTCTCCAGTGCCTGCTGTGCTCCTTAGCCTTTAAATATTTCAGGCAGCATCCCTGATTTGGAATGAAAATGGACAAATGAAAACATGAACTGAGTTCTTCGGGATGGGAGTTGCGGGAAGAGTTAGAGATGAGATTTATCAGGGTATGGAATGGGTTTCTAGTGGAAAGTTATGGCAAATTAGCCTGAATGTAGTACTCAGATATATGGCAGGAAGCAATTCCAGAGAGTTATGGCAATAAGCAAAGTAGCCTCCAGGTTTTTTTCATCTGGACAGTTTGGGAATGAGTCTGTGATTGGTTTCTCTCATGGCACAGTCTGCAGCTGGTAAGCAAGGAGGGGAAAAAGTCAATATTATTTCTTTAAAAGTGTTCCCATTATTTTGTTCTCTGGCCAGTACTCATCACTGTATAAGTCAAGTTCCCACTTACTCTATAGCACCCTGGAAACAATTCTGATTGTAGAAACAACCAATAGCCCCTTGGAGGTGGTGACAGGAAAGTAGGGAGCCAGAATCAGGAGGGAAAGAGCAAACCTGCTCATCTCATCACTCCCCCCACTGCTATAGGAGCTCTCAGCTCAAGAGAACATTTTTTTCAGGCCTTGTTCAATCTGCCACAGTTTTAAAAGTCTCAAGTGATGAGGAATATTTTCTCACCACTTACTGGGAAGTTGGAGTGTGTCAGCTCCAGCTAATAAATATCTGGTTTGACGGTGACATTTACAAGTCTCCTGCTCCACTGAGCTCAGTGCACAAGATAACAGCTCACATCCCAAAGTCAGTTCCTTAATTAGCTTGTCCTTCCCCCAAAGACTTATCAGGAATTCATCTGATGATGTCCCAGATGGATGTGCTACACCAGTAAGGCAGGTTTTGCCTTCAACAAGCCTTTCTGGGTTCCTGAGGACACCTGGCACGGCAGGAGGAAGTGACTCAGCAGTTGTTTCAGTGCTTGTTCCTCCGACCCCCACAAGATTTTCCTTAAAATGCATTTGCTTGAGGGTTATTCAACTTTTTCATCACACATTCAATAGAAAGAAAGAAGAAAAATCTTCCCTTGAACAATGTTCTGTATTATTGAAGGCAGTTTGGGGAAAAGATCTTGTATCTAGGACAGGGTAGAATATAAATTAACAGGGAAAGGACATAAGGAAGTTTAACACAGTGTATGGAATCCAGGATTTTTTCATAATGAAATTCTTGCTTCTTAAAGAGACGTGGGCTCTTTCTTCTTCTTCACAGATTTTCCATTGAAAATTTCATATTAGCAGTCACAAGACAGGGAGAGAAGAGACCAGAAGGTCCTATTGCTCTGTAATTGCACCTATTTTTCTCTCTCCTTCATGAAACATTATAGAGAACAAATAAATATAAATTTTACACTTGTGGAATGATATCTTCTTTATATGCAAAAATTAATTATAAATCCCTCCAAAGTAAATCGTTATGATCTCATCAAATTACTGTATTAAAAATCATCATAAAAATATCTTTTCATGTGAGACTCTCAAATATATGAAATGTAAATTAATTCTCAAAAAACCAGCCTGAATGAATGCATTAAGCCTATCCTGTGGGTGGCTATACAGACACTTTGAAAATTTTTTGTTCATATCTTCAATCACCTAGAGTGGCACAATAGTAAAACCCTCAAGCCCTCCATCTTATTTGCTTCAACCATGGTGCAGAAATTAGACAAGAGTCTTTGGAACAAAAATACTCTGAGATTTCATTAAATTGTTTTATTCCTGAGCACCTGAAGTAAAAAA